>CM051380.1:5299598-5774598 GCA_028015245.1 Cardamine occulta | reverse complement strand
ACATAATTCCTAAAATTCGTTATTTGGAAAGGTGATGGAGATGTTCGTTTCCGTTTCCGAAACTTTATAGAAACTTACTTTGTTTTTTGAACAATTAATTCGTAAATAAATAATTTAGAAACATGACTTATATATGATATATTTCTTTTTTTTTTAAACTTTGATGGTAATGATCATTTACTTTTAATGAAGCTAAGTATCAAACATTTTTTTAAATATGGGTTTGGACTCTTACTATGTATTTTTAGTTAATTATAAATATATAACCTTTCCAATACATACCGTTTTTTAATCTATACTAATAAAAGGGACTATTTAGGGTTCAATATAGTGTCCAACTCAGCAAAGTAGAATCTCCTCACGATATGCCACATCAGCTTTTACTAATCAGCAAAGTATAATCTCCTCACAATTTGCCACATCAGCTTCTACTAATTTAGCAAAATTTCATATATCGTATATATATATATATATTATATTGGCTTCTTCTATAGATTCTCCTAAATGTTTCGTCTTCCTTTCTTTCCAGTTTCCACGCATCAAATTAGCGAATACTCTACAAAAGTATGTTTCATGTCCTCAATGTTTTGTATTCGTTCTCCCAATAGATACTTTCTGATTCCAGAAGAGACTAAAATGGAAGAGAGAGAACTGAGAGAAGAGATTCACCATGATTGTTATCGTCAAGCTGTGTGGTTGATCGCTTCTCCATGTCAACTGAGGTGAATCCCAATTTCTCCTATGCCTTCTTTGTACGATCTCAATTTCTCGGTGGTGTTCATTTCCACAGTTCAAAGCCTTTGTTCCTCTCAGTACAAGTCATATTTCTGAAATTTTCATTATCTATGAATCCTCATCACTCCTCCTCAATTTTGCAAAGAAGGGTAAACTTCTGATGATGCATGTAGAACAAATGACATTTGAGGATGGTTGTAATCAAGTGAAGTTGCAGAACCATGATTTGTTGCAGGTCTTATACTTTTCAGTGTATGCGAAACTTGGGAGATTGTTAGTTTGGTGTTGTAGTCTACCAGAATTCGCTTTGAGTTTCTGTGAATATCACAAAAGCTTGCCAAAAGACGTTCCCAGAAATCGGTAAAGGTGTTCTTAAACGTTACTTTCAGATCACGTAGATCAGTTAAGAAAAAAAAAATTCTTGAATATGCCAAAGGCCTTCGCATAAATTTTTATTTGTTTTGCGTATTCTCTGTTCGTAAGATCCAATCCGTTTAGAGCTATAAGCAGGAAACGGATTTATTGAATTAAGATTGTAGGACCGCGAAATCCTGAATTGAAAAATCACAAACAAATCCGATTAAGGAAAGACGAATACGCGGAGGCAAGATATGATCTTTTTCCTTAATTCAATAAACCTCCCGCAGTGTGGCGGTTTGATGAGATTTTTTGAATCCCAGGATACAACCGTGTTGAAACTATAATCGTGACACTCGATTATAGAATCCGCGTACTTTGATCTACGATATACTCTCGAGACTTACTTTAAGAAAAGAGAAGAAAGGAGATTGCTGAAAGCTTATGATATTTGTTTCTGCATAATTTGAGAGAATAATGAGAGACTTTATTTATAGTGAAGAGTAGCTTGATCCCTAAGGAAGAGATAAGCTCTGCGAGATTTAGCTTGATCCACAAGAATAAAATATTCTGAGAATATTCTGCCTTGTTCCGCAAGGATAATGATTCAGAAATATTACAAAAATATTATTGACTCAATCTAGAATCTTCTAGATTTATCCAGAATTATGCAAAAACTCATAAGGGAAAATTAATTAAATTGTTAATAAAATTTTGTTCCAAAAAGAATAGGCCCTTGTGGGCCGAAGGCCCACATTCACCAAGACCCAAGACCAAGCCCATGTCCGGCCCGACACAGCGGCGCTACGGGTGTATGTGGTTTTGCATAATAGCCATCCATCTCTCACTCTCTATCCAATGTAGGACATTTACTCATTTAGATACTTAGTCAAAATTACAAGTTTTATAAGCTTTCCAAGCTATCTATTTTGGACCTTCATTTCTCATTCAAATTGACTTCGATTTTGACATGTAACTACATTATTTAATAGTGCTCATTACAAAGATTACATAAACCCCAAGATCCGGTTATTCCGGTGATGGACTTCACCGAAAAAGTCATCGGAAATTTAGCTTATGGTATTTTGTCAAAATTGAGTTCCAACATCTTTTGATTGGGAATGTAGTTTGAGCTTCCCTGTTTTCAGCTATATAAAACATCTTCTGACTTTAGCAGTTGTATCCTTGGAGATTTTTTTGGTTTTCAAATTATCATGTTGGAATTCTGTACTTTTTCACTTTTTGCAGATTAGCCAAGTCCCTGAACTAACATCTTGCTGCACAGATCGATTCTGCTGAGAATATTTTGGAGAAGAGGAAGATGAACCAAGCTTTCATGGTACCAAAATGTTTAATCTGATTTCTTGCCTTTCTCTGCTCATGTTTTTCATGTGAGAAATCTTATTCCTGGGTCTTAGCAACTTCTAAATGTGTACAAGTTCTCTTCAAGATGATTTTTACCTTCAACAGATGCGCGAGGAAAAAATATTTTAACCTGGAAGCATTTGTATCCAAACCTGTTACCATCTATACCAAGTGAGTTTTTTATGTTATTTCTCATGATAATATCGACCTTTGGCTATTTAAGGCCTGAAACTTCAAGCTTTAGTTATTAAAAATTAATATTTTATCAATGTCAACATTACCTGTTTTCCAAGCACTTGCGGCGGAGGTCAGACAAACAACTCAGTCACTTCTCTCACATCCTCTCCATAAACTACACTCAAATGTACAGGTCTCATGTGAACATGCATATATAACATTCAGAAACTATTGAGCTACTATGACTCTAAAAGAAAAACATACACTAATAATATGCTGACAAATAGCAAGTATCAAAGAGACTCTCTCATTCTCTTTCTTACTTTTCTTATTATTATTATTATTTTTTAATAAGAATATCTAGTTTTTCTTTAAAAAATCATTTTTCATGAAACATAGGACAAGTATCGTGTCTTTCTTTGATTTAAAGCCCAGACCCAAGAGTCCCACAGTGTAGCCCATTCTTTCTTTCAAATTCTGGTATAGGAAAACCGGCTCAAACCAAACATTATAATTGGTATAAACTCGAATCAGAAATTTACATCCAACAAAATAAAAATCGAAAAATACAAAAACATCAAGAAAAAAAACAAAAATCGACCACTTAAAGCCTTGCAAGTCATTGCTTCTCCATGGTACGATCTAAACCAAACAAAACCAAACCGGAAATCAAGATCAGAGCAAACCAACACATTCCCACAGCTACATTACACACTGTACAATCTAACAAAAGATTACTCATCTTTTTATTATAAGTCATCATCAGTCTTTTGAAGTCGAATCTGTTTGACAAGAACCATTATTAGCCTGACGATCTGAGTAAGGTCTAATGAATGATCTTCTCCACCAAACCTCAAAAGCTCTTTGAAGATTCGGACAACCATCTCCACCGTTGAGAAAACTCCCGAGCCACGACAGCAAAATGCTCTGCTGATCTTCCAATGGTAATGTCAATATCGTCCGTCCGATTCCTTCCTCTACTAGTTTACCATCGAAAGATCTGCAACCGTGTTGGAGCCAGTTATAGTCGTTAAACAACGGTTGCAACCATGTGGTTAACAACAAAAGCCGAGTGTCTTTTGAAGGCAACAATTCTCCTCTTCCAATCCCTATAAAGAGCCGAGATGTTACACGGCTTATATGGTAACGCGACATTAAAGGAAGCTTCTCGTGTAACATAGCGAGCTCTTTTTGATTAGCCCATGTGATTGAGAATTCCTCTGCAGCTTGTCTTTCCGCTAAAACATCGAGCAGCCACGTAAGGTTATCCGCCTCTACCGCTATCTGTTTGGTATCCATCTCGGGTTTTTCTCCTTCGCAAGCTTGTTTAAACAGAGACAAAACTGAATTTAAGCAGTTTTGACAAGCGGAATAGATTGTTTCATTGAAGTTATCAGCCACATTGGCTCCATTTTGTTCCCTGAGAAGCTTCAGGACGATAGATTTCATCTCACGTCGACTTTTTTCCTCTTTGCTTCTTAAAACAAGCTCGATGATACGGGAAAGCGTCTCTTTTGGTGGATCCACAGCAGTAGAAGCAACTCTTTTCAAAACAGGCGTGACACCAACTCCAGTTTTTAATCTAAGAATCGCTGAGATAACTTTCTCTTCTTCTTCTTCCCCAACCCAAGGCACAGCTTCTAAGTAATCCAAACAAGATTGTATACATAAACTGAAACCAAGAAGCTCTGCAACCTGCAATAACAACAACCTAAGTCCTTAGAAAATTCCCCTAAACCTCTAAAGTTACCAATGAGTAACCAATCTTGAAAAAACAAGAATCTAATAGAGAAGGATTCAGGTGCAATTACCTTGAGAACACGAAGAACTCTGCTCACATTCTGTTTCATTAGCCGTTGCTTCATATCTTTACAATACATAAGGCCAATAGTCTCAACGTAAATCTCAGCATCTTCACAGCTCTCAATCTCAAGACAAGCAAAAACTGAATCTTTCTCAGCTAGCTTATTAGTAAAGAAACTACTATGATCAACTAAAACTTTCTTATGAACACTCAGCTTCACACAAAAACCTTGCTTCCCTACTAAAATCACTTTAGCATCACTACTTCCCGGTTCACCAAACTCAATCGCTACTTTCCTTGGTAAAGTCTCAACCTTTTGCCTCTGTGTTCTCTCTTGAACCGTCGCTGGAACAGCAATACTGTGAAGGGTTGTGTCTGAATTACCTAAATTCTGTTGATTTTCATCGTAGGCGATGACAGATCTAATAGTGGTTGATGATGGTTTCTTCTCTGTTGTTGTATGTTTGGGTTTAGGAGGAGGTTGCAGAGGAGGAGAAGATTGTTGTTTGTGTTTGTTGAGAGAGTTGTGAGATTTAAGAGTCTTTTGAAAAGCTACAGGAGAAGGACAACACCAGAAACCTTCAGGTGTTACAGCTACTGGAACATTCCTAATCTTCGTTTGCCCTTTTGTGATCTTGATCTCAGCCATTGTTAAAACCTTAAAGCTTTCACCTTTCATACACCATTAAAGAGACCCAGAAGTCTACAATCTAAGACACAGACACAAACAGAGAGAGGAAAGAGTCAATTGTAGAAAATTTGGGGGAAAAACAAGAAAAATAAAAACCCTAGAAATGATGAAATCTGTAAATTCTTGATTAATCAAGAAGGTGTGTGTAGAATGAATGATTGGAGATGTAATTATGGTGTTTCAAGAATCAAAGAACGAAGCTTTAATGTAAAAATATCAAATGAAGAAAAGAGAGATTGGATTTGAAAAAGAAGAGTAAAAGCCAAAACAATAAATAACAAGAAAGGAAGAGAAAGAGATGCATCAAATGGGTTGTCTCTAAGACGATTCCTTTATCTTCCACTTTACCTTTGTCTCCTCTTCTCTTCTCTCTCTTCGCATGATTTTGATGATTACATGAATTTTGTGGGCCTTGCACCAAAAAATATTCCTCTTTTCTCTCTAAACATTACTTTTTTTTTTAATTTCTCAGTGACCAGTCAGCCACGCCATCTCCATCTACTATCTCTCTACATCGTTATTGCTGTTTAAAAATGATTATTATAAATGAGACTAATAATCAAAATTTGAATTGTTAAAGTTGTGGTGTGTTTGTTCATGTTCATGTGGGGACAGTTTATATATCTTTGTAAAAATCTTGAGATTCTTGATGAGGCTTACAAAACAAACCATCACTTTCTTGAATATTTGTGTACGTACATAATAAATAATGCACATGCCGTGATGTATTAATTAAGGATTAAAATTGGTAATATGGAGATTAACACCGTGAAATCATTCGTTAGTGGAACATATAGGCCAAAATATCTGTTTTTTTTAGTCGACCAAAGACTATAGGTTAAAAACCTGATATCTTTTAATCGAAGAATATAAAATATTCCATAATTTGTGTTAGTAGTACAAATATTTATGATTTGTTTATGTAGATTGTGAGCTCCATAAATTTAGGGGGTTGGTTGGGTAGTTAGTTGATTTTGCATAGTTTATTCTCATACTATGATATAGACTTACCTTTATGGTTGAACAAATGTTACAAAACTAGTGAGAGTTCGGATATAACTAAATTTTATAATCTAATGTTATTATTTTACTTTAACTCAGTGCGATGTATTTACGTATAGCATTACTCACTATAATTATACCGCTGAATTTGTTTGTCTATTTTACATTGCTGAAAAGTTATATATACGAGGTGATTACAATGTTAGGTTAGAAAACCATTTTGAAATTGTTGTTATAAGAATGGCACGTTCGAAATGAATCAGGCTTGAAGCTAAACTAAAATGAATCAGGAAATAAGAATTGTTCACACCAGACCCGAGTTCGAACACCAATTTTGGGGTGGGATTGCTCTTTGAAAGGCTCCGGTTCCGACCAACGGAAACTACGGGCCATTGGTTTGCACTTTTGCGGTAACAAACAAAAAACTCTCTTATATTAAAAAAAACAAACAAAAAAAACTCATTAGTTGAAAAAATAAATGAAAATAGATGACAATGAAGATTTGATGGCATTTGCTGGAAGCTAGACCCATGAAAAAAACACAAGGACTCTTGATTTTTAATACCATGTGTTCCACTTCAAACTATTTAGAGGGGCTGTCTTGAATAATTAATTTAACAGTTGAATAACTACATTGATTTGTTGAATCAAATTAAACAGCATAAGTGGAATCAACACATGTAAAAGTATTCAATGACGTGAAACATTATTTGTAGGGTGTGCTGCTGCCACATGGCAAGCACTGATTGGTCAAAAAAAATAATTGTATAATAATATATAGATAAAGATATATGTTATCTTTTTATTGGATATAGAGATTCTCGATATTTTTTTCTCATCCGATTTATTTCAGATCAATTATATCATATACATTATTATTTTATTTTTTATTTTATACCAAAATTCATCATTTTTAATACTCTATAAATAGAGACTTGTTTCATTTAATTTGGACACAGAAAAAAAAATTCTTTTTTTAGTGATATGGATCCCAACAATAACCATTTTAACACACAAAATTCATCTAATTACCCTTTTAACTACCTAAATCCCAACCCTTATCAGCATCAAATTCAATCTTCCAACCAACCCCAAAGCATACCAAACTATGGTTTTCCACCAAATTTTTTCATGTCGTCAGCTGTTCCAAATTATCATCCATATTATGGATCGATGATGTCATATTCATCACAAACACCCTCTTTTTCTTCTACTCCAACGGGAAATGAAGTTAATCCGAATGTTGGAGCAATTGAATTTCCTGAATTTTCTAGACAAATGGGTCTTGGTGGTATGAGCGATGTTCATGAAGTCACTCCAACTGCAGAAGATTCAACTCATACTCGCTGGAAAAGCACCAAATGGACCACTGACCAAAATTTGGTGCTAGTGAGTGGATGGATTAAATATGGAACAGACAGCGTTGTTGGCAGAAACTAAAAAGGTGAATCATATTGGGGTAAAATTGCTGAGTACTATAATGAGCATTGCTCATTTGATCCTCCGCGTGATGGAGGTTTGTGCAGAAATCATTACAACTACGTGAACAAAATACTTGCCAAATGGGTGGGCGCTTACGATAATGCTAAGCGTATGCAACAAAGCGGGTGGTCGGAGCATGATGTATTGGGAAAAGCACATGAACTATATTCAAGTGCTAATAATGGAAAATTTAATTTAATGAAAGAATGGCTTGCTGTTCGTGATCAACCACATTATGGTAGTCAGGTAGGAGGAAATACTGGCTCTGGAAGTAGTGGATCTAAGCGAACCCACGATAGTGGTGCCAGTGACTCCAACTCTGTAGGATCTAGTGCTCGTCTAATAGGGAGAGATGCAGCTAAAAAAAGGCTAAAAAAAAAGGTAAAGCCGCAGTCTTGGAAGTGGTCAATGAGGAGTGGAATGAATTCAAACAATTCAAGGAGCAAGAGTTGGAACGATTGGACAAAATATCTATGAGACAAGAGGAGGCAAACAAATTGATGAAAGAGAAGACTTAGGCTAAGAAGATGAAAATGTTTATCAAGCTAACTGAAAAGAAACATCTTAATGACTAGAGCAAAAAACTGTTGGAGCAGTTAACCCACGATCTATTTGAAAATTAATTGTATGTTTGCAATTTCTTTATTTCTGTTTTAATAATGTGTGTTTGTCTCCTTCTGCTTTAATAATGTGTGGTTATCTCCTTATGCTTTAATAATGTGTGTCTGTCTCTTTCTGTTTTAATAATATGTGTTTGGCTTTTTCTAATTTAATAATATGTATTTGGCTCTTTCTCTGACAATGAAATCTATGACTTTTGGCTTTTTATGAGATAATCCTATTCTTATCTATTGATAATGTGTCTCTGAAATCCGGTAATTTCAACCATTCAATTTCTTATATATGAGTACTCTTTCTTCCATTGATGTACCAATACTACAAATCTCATCCTACTAATAAAATATCAATGGATCCATCTGATATTCCTTTTGATATCAAAGCTTACAAAAGACAATCTAATCTTGAAGAGAGATATATCGTGAACCGGTTTAGAGAGCGTCGAAACAAAATTGAGACAAACTATGCAACTTATAGCAAAGAGAAAATAATTCAAGAGAGATCATGTACCCGCAAACCAAAGACTGATTGACGACTACTTTGCCGATTAATCTACATATGGTGATGCAATGTTTCGTCAGAGATTTCAGATGCAAAAAAATGTTTTTTTTCGGATCGTTAGAGACCTCTTAAACAGTGACAACTATTTCACCCAAGAGTTGATGCAGCCAATAAAGAAGGTATATCTCCATTAGCAAAATGTACCACAGCTATGCGAATGTTAGCATATGGTGTAGCGGCCGACGCCATAGATGAATACATCAAAATTGGAGGTACTACATCATTGGAGTGCTTGCGAAGATTCTGTAAGGGAATCATAAAATTGTATGAGCAAGTGTATCTCAGAGCTCCAAATCAAGATGACCTACAAAGAATTCTGCATGTTAGCGAGATGCGGGGATTCCCGGGGATGATTGGGAGTACTGATTGCATGCATTGGGAATGAAAAAATTGTCCTACAGCGTGGAAAAGTCAATTTACCCGGGGTGATAAGGGAACCACCACTGTTATTCTTGAAGCAGTTGCATCACATGATCTCTGGATTTGGCATGCATTTTTCGGGTGTCCGGACACATTGAATGATATAAATGTTCTAGATCGTTCACCAGTGTTCGATGATATTGAACAAGGAAATACTCTAAGAGCTAACTTCTTCGTGAACCAACGTCCGTACGATATGGCATATTATCTAGCTGACGGTATCTATCCTTCTTATCCTACTTTCGTCAAGTCAATTAGATTTCTTTAGAGTGAACCAGACAAGTTATTTTCACAACATCAGGAGGGATGTCGAAAGGACATCGAACGTGCATTTGGAGTGTTGCAGGCTCGATTTAAAATAATTCATGAACCAGCTCGTATGTGGGACATAAACGATTTGGCTATCATCATGAGGCCATGTATCATATTGCATAATATGATTATTGAGGATGAACGAGATACATATGCTCAACACTGGACCGATTTTGATCAATCTGAGGAAAGTGGATCTAGTACACTGCAACCATTCTCGACCGAGGTGCTGCCTGCATTTGCAAATCATGTGTGTGCTAGATCTGAGTTGCGTGATTCAAATGTACATCATGAATTACAAGCAGATTTAGTGAAACACATATGGGCAAAATTCGGTAATTAAAGAGATTTTAAAGTCTCTATGTGTGATTTAAAAAGCTTTATTATTTTTAAATTGAGTTTATTGTACTAATTTAGTTATTTGTGTTTTATTAAATTGTGTCGTGTGCTTATTAATATATTGTATTATATTTTACGTTTTCTGTAACTTTATTTGTTTTCACAATGAATATCTATATATTTTTAGATTATTTGGAAAAAAATCTATAAAAAAAAATTAGTAACTTTTAACAATTTCTATTTAATTTCAATCGCTAATCGTTATTTATATATATAATCATAAAAACAGAAAATATAAATAAATAAAAAAGAATATAAAATAAAAATGTGGGGTATAGAGTTGAATTTTATTAAACAAAACTATTGTAAATGTTAAAATTGAAATGAGTATTGAATGATTAGGTGGAAGAAAGATAAGATGATGTAGAGTGAAAAAAAAGGTGTTGAATAAGTAAACCATTAATTGTACATAGTCTCGTACCAATGCCAAATAAAGTTAATAAATCTTCTACTTGTTGCAACGAAATTAATAATTCCCACATGAACATAATAATAGATGAAGAAAATAATAATAATAATAATAATAGATGAAGCTTGTCGAAGCTAAGCTAAATAAACCAGGAAATGTAATTAATATTTATTTTATCCTTTTATGCTATCTTTCATTAGATCGAATATTTTTTCATATGGGTATGTTCACTTAATTATATTTGCTGTTAATTAGCCAATTTTTTTTAAGTATAAGAACATTATTTGCGTAAATATTGTTGTGAGATCGACTAAAACCGAATCAAAAGAAAACAAAATAAACTAAAACCATTTTTTCTTAAATCAATCGAAATGTAACTATTAGAAAGAAAAAAATCAGTAAATCAAATCATTTTTTCAGTCAATCAACAAAACAAAAGCACAACCTTGTTCTTTATTCGATCGCTGCGATGGCGACTGCAACAAGAAAAATACACTATTATAGAAAAAGTTTTGGTTGTTGGGTAACGGAGACGTCTGGCAACACACACAAAAAAAAAAAAAAAAGTAGTCACTGTGATTTCTAGAGACTGAAAACTTGCCTTCATCTAAACCTGAAATTGGTCGTTGCGACAAAATCAGAAAACGAGTGCCTTGTCTTTTACTATTTTGTTTTTTTGGTTGCTGTGGCACGACTCGGTGCCGAGAAGGCCTCACCAGTAAGATGGAACGATAGATATTGGAAATTTAGCAAACCCTTTTTTTTTTTTAAGTATTTGAGAAAAGAAAATAAAGCATTAAACAAAAATAATAAATCTCAAAAATAATAAGCCTTTTAATAAAAAAATCTCAAAAATAATAAATTCGAACAAGGAGATCATTTTTTGTTTTGTTTTTTTCGTGGAAGCTAATAAAACCATAAATCCATATAGAAATTTGATCAACGCTCTAGTACTTCAACCAAAACACATGTTATCCAAAATATCAATTTCAAACAAAAAAACCTGAAACATAAACATAAACTCCATATTCTTTTTATATGAAACATTCTTGTTAAATTTCAAGATTTCAACCATCCTTGATGTACAAATTGTATCAGCAAAGAAATTTGATTTGTCTCCTTAACATTCTTAACGCTTCTCTTATATATATCATTCTTAACCCAAATCCTATTAAGAATGGCCTACAATATGATAGGAAAATGTGAGTAGTAAGGTGGTGGTGGTGCGGAGCTATAGCCGTATGGTGGTGGTGCGGAGCTATAGCCGTATGGTGGTGGTGGAGACTTGTACTCTACCTTAGGAGAAGGTGAGTAGTAAGGTAGAGGTGGTAGAGATCTATAGACGTATGGTGATGGTGGAGACTTGTACTTTACCTTAGGAGAAGGAGAGTAGTACGATGGAGGCGGTGGAGAGCTATAGACGTATGGTGATGGTGGAGACTTGTATTCTACCTTAGGAGAAGGAGAGTAGTACGGTGGAGGCGGTGGAGAGCTATAGACGTATGGTGGTGGTGGAGAATTCTACTCTACCTTAGGAGAAGATGAGTAGTAAGGTGGAGGCGGTGGGGAGCTGTAGACGTATGGTGGTGGTGGAGACTTGTACTCAACCTTAGGAGAAAGAGAGTAGTACAGTGGAGGTGGTGGGGAGCTGTAGACGTATGGTGGTGGTGGAGACTTGTACTCTACCTTAGGAGAAGGAGAGTAGTACGATGGAGGCGGTGGAGAGCTATAGATGTATGGTGGTGGTGGAGACTTGTATTCTACCTTAGGAGAAAGAGAGTAGTACGGTGGAGGCGGTAGAGAGCTATAGACATATGGTGGTGGTGGAGACTTGTACTATACCTTAGGAGAAGGTGAGTAGTAAGGTGGAGGCGGTGCGGAGCTGTAGACGTATGGTGGTGGTGGAGACTTATACTCTACCTTAGGAGAAGAAGAGTAGTAAGGTGGAGGCGGTGGAGAGCTGTAAACGTATGGTGGTGGTGGAGACTTGTACTCTACCTTAGGAGAAGAAGAGTAGTACGGTGGAGGCGGTGGAGAGTTATAGATGTTTGGTGGGGGTGGATACTTGTACTCTACCTTAGGAGAAGGTGAATAGTAAGGTGGAGGCGGTGTGGAGCTATAGATGTATGGTGGTGGTGGAGACTTGTACTCTACCTTAAGAGAAGGTGAGTAGTAAGGTGGAGGCAGTGGAGAGCTATAGACGTATGGTGGTGGTGGAGACTTGTACTCTACATTAGGAAAAGGAGTGTAGTATGGTAGAGGCGGTGGAGAGTTATAGACGTATGGTGGTGATGGAGACTTGTAATCTATTTTAGGAGAAGATGAATAGTAAGGTGGAGGCGGTGGAGAGTTGTAAACGTATGGTGGTGGTGGAGACTTGTACTTTACCTTAGGAGATGGAGAATCGTACTGTGGAGGCGGTAGGGAGTTGTATAATATGGTTTTGGATGAGGCACGTACTTGGGGCCTTGTCTTCTGTACTGTGGTTCAGGTGGTGGTGATTGCGAGGAGTAAGGTGAATACGTTTTGGGTGGATAAGGTGATATGTTTTTATGGATCGGTGACGTATATTGTGGTGTCGGAGAGGAGTAATCGTATGCAGTCACTATGGTCGCAATGGCACTAAAGAGAACGACAATAACCAGGCTATGACTAAGCCCCATCATTCTTGAGGATCTCATACTACCCGTAGCTGATCTTTTCATCTCCTTTTATTTCTTTCTTTTTGTTATGAAATAGTTTCAACATGAGAACCCTTTATATAAGATCGTTTGGTCTAAATAATAAAATTATCTTCTCAAATTGGGGTTCGTGTGTGGCACTTAGCCACTTACAAAGACATTTGTTAGACGTGCTAAGTTGTTTGTTTGAAAAGTAATGATTTGAACTTTGAAGGGAATATGAATATATTAGATTCTTTTGTCTTTTTATTTTTTAACAACATGATTTATAGGAACAGAAGAATGTGTATAGTATTGATAACTGTTTTAGCCATGAATACATTTATTTGTTTAATATGAGAAACGAAAATGTTATTTCAATATTATATTACATGTATTTTATTAATTGAGCATCTGAGCAATAAATTTACCAATTTTTTAAATGGTGTAAAATGCTAGTTATAAATTATAATGATAATATGAACTGCTTATGGAATTTTCGTTTAAAGAATATTTGATAACTATATAAGCGTTGTGTTCAATATTTGCTTGGTTTCTTTTCTTTCATGAGTACCCGAAATATAACTGTATAACTGTATAATTTTTTTGCAACCAATCTTACCTTCACATATGGGGTTTTAATTAGAATAGTTGCATTAAAAACTAACTAGGACTTTTATATAGTTTTAGTCTGTTTATTAACTTGTTATTTGATTTAAATATCAAAATAAAATAATATATTACCACAAAGTCACAAACATTGTTTTAGGTGGGAGAAAGTTTTGCAAAAAAGGTTTTAATCGTTGCATTAAAAACACTAATTAAGAAATGAAAACTGTGGTTTGTGCTAGTGCCGTCACTTATTCACAATGTTCAAAGTCTCATATCATTTTTTAAAAGAAATAACATGAAAACTATATTCAGATTATTGAACATTTTATATAGTACAAAAATTTATATCCCCTCACAAATATTGTTTGGCAGAAAATATTTGCATCTTCAGATTTAATATTACTCTCTATCATGTGCTTTTTTCCAGGGAGCTGTAAACAAATGAAGTATAAACAAGTGAGGATTGAGGAAACTATAGCCGAATCAAATTTTGCTTAAGCCAAATACACATAAAGATCTAGCCGCATAAAAAACAACTCCCCCCGTATTACGTTTCTCGTATTTGTTTAACTGTTAGCTAAGAGAGTTAGTTTGAAAAATCTCAAAATCAACACTCAAGTCAAATTTTAAAAATCCAATTAAGCGCACAAGTGGGAATGCTATAACTATATAAGTCCAAGAGTACAAAGAGATATATAAACACACACATATATATATAGGAAGAAAGATGTAAAAAATCATCTAAGCTAAGACAATCAAACATTAAAATTAAAATGAAAGTAATATAATAAAAATCATGGATAAAAGTATGCAAGTACAAATTTCCGATCTTGATTTAGAGAAAAACTTCTAAGAATAAGTTCTTTGGATTCTACAGTTGGATGAAGAATGAGACTAAGCGTCTCGTTAAGTAGTTATCTCTATCTCAAAGATAATATACCCCTTGAAATCGATATTTTTATTATTTTTGTTTTCTTTTGTGGATTTAAATATCTCGAAATCGCGATAAAAATAAACTTCATATTCTTTCTATATCAAAACTCGTGTTAAATTTCAAGATTTCAACCATCCTTAGTGTACGAATTGTATCACCAAAGAAATTTGATTTGTATGATTGTATCCATACATTCTTAACGTTTCTCTTATATATACCATTGATATACCCAAATCCTATTAAGAATGGCCTACATTTGAGTAGAAAAATGTAAACAGTTTCATTTAGTTCGAACAAAGAGTAAAGAATAAGTGCATTAGAAAGAAACAAAATTTATTAGTTAAAGAAAATAGGAGAAAAAGTACAACAACAAAGAATTAAAGAGACAAAATAAGCAAAGAAATGATTGCAATCATCTTACAAGTTTACGAAGTCATTCAAGAATCAATAGAAAGGTGTCTTATAGACGTATGGTGGTGGTGGAGACTTGTAAACTACTTTAGGAGATAGAGAATAGTATGGTGGAGGAGGTGGAGAGTTGTAGACGTATGGTGGTGGTGGAGACTTGTAGTGTACCTTAGGAGAAGGAGAATAGTAAGGTGGGGGTGGTGGGGAGCTGTAGACGTATGGTGGTGGTGGGGATTTGTACTCTACCTTTGGTGAAGGAGAGTAGTACGGTGGAGGTGGTGGGGAGCTGTAGACGTATGGTGGTGGTGGAGACTTGTACTCTACCTTAGGAGAAGGAGAGTAGTAAGGTGGGGGTGGTGGGGAACTGTAGACGTATGGTGGTGGTGGAGACTTGTACTCTACCTTAGGAGAAGGAGAATAGTAAGGTGGGGGTGGTGGGGAGCTGTAGACGTATGGTGGTGGTGGAGATTTGTACTCTACCTTTGGTGAAGGAAAGTAGTACGGTGGAGGTGGTGGAAAGCTATAGACGTATGGTGGTGGTGGAGACTTGTACTCTACCTTAGGAGAAGGAGAGTAGTAAGGTGGAGGTGGTGGGGAGCTGTAGACGTATGGTGGTGGTGGAGATTTGTACTCTACCTTTGGTGAAGGAGAGTAATACGGTGGAGGTGGTGGGGAGCTATAGACGTATGGTGGTGGTGGAGATTTGTACTCTACCTTAGGAGAAGGAGAGTAGTAAGGTGGGGGTGGTGGGGAACTGTAGACGTATGATGGTGGTGGAGACTTGTACTCTACCTTAGGAGAAGGAGAGTAGTAAGGTGGAGGTGGTGGGGAGCTGTAGACGTATGGTGGTGGTGGAGACTTGTACTCTACCTTTGGTGAAGGAGAGTAGTACGGTGGAGGTGGTGGAGAGCTGTAGACGTATGGTGGTGGTGGAGACTTGTACTCTACTTTAGGAGAAGGAGAGTAGTATGGTGGAGGCGGTGGAGAGCTGTAGACGTATGGTTTAGGATGTGGCACGTATTTAGGGCCTTGTCTTCTGTATTGTGGTGGTGGTGATTGCGAGGGATAAGGAGAATACTTTTTTGGTGGATAAGGTGATTTGGTTTTGTGGACTGGGGAAGTGTATTGTGGTGTTGGAGAGGAGTAATCGTAAGCCGTCGCTATGGTCGCAATGGCACTAAAGAGCACGGCAATAACCAGGCAATGAGCAAGCCCAATCATTCTTGAAGATCTCATCCTACCCGTAACTGCTCTTTTATTTCTTTATTTTTTGAGTTGTGTTTTAGTTCAACATGAGAACCCTTTATATAAGATCGTTTGGTGTAAATATTACATTATTTCCTCAATTTGGTTTCGTGTGTGGCACTTACAAATACATTTAGAAGACGTGCCAAAGTTGTTTCTTTGAAAAGGTAGTGATTTGAATGGAAAATGAATATATTAGATTCTCTTGCAACTTTAAATAAGTTTAAAATGTTTTCACAGTCTTTTCTTTATTTTTTATTTTATAGCAACTTGATTTAAATTTAGTGGAACAGCTGAAGCCATATGTTGATAATTGTTTTAGCCATAAATAATTTAATTGATTGATGTGTTAAAAGCGTAGTTTATTTTAATGTTACATGTATTTTATTGATTTAAGACATCTGATCAACAAATTTACTAAATTCTTTTTTTTTTTTTTGGTATAATTTTTACTAAATTCTTTGAACGATATATAAATGTAAGGTGATGGTGGAGAATTATAGTCGATGGGAAGTTCCAAGAAAAAAGATCGAGCAAGTATTAATCTCAAACATGCTTAGCCATACTGGTGGATTGGTTGATTGTCCACGGACCACGTCTTGTCTCTATCATAGTTAGTTGTGTAAAAATAACAATTATAATGGATTTTTTTATCAATAAAAAAAACAACTGTAATGGATTTCTTAGTGAAAGATAAATCGATTTGAAAAGGAAGCACAATTACATTTTTATTTTGGAATAGTAAAGATTACTTTATGAAAAGATGTATAATTGTGAACCATGACTATTTATAGTCTTGTGATTGTACTAGTGTTTTCGATTCCATGCATTATCATTTAGGTTCAAATCTGCATAATTACATGTAGAAAAGAAAATGCAACAAAAGCATGACAACATTTCGAGTGAGTAAATGGGAATGGGAGAAAACACCGTCAGATTCAATATGATTCAGAATGTTCAAAGTCATATATCATTTTTAGAAAGATGTAATATGAAAATTATATTCAGATTATCCAACGTTTTATCTGATAAACAAACATTGTTTGGCGGAAAAAAATTTGCATCTTCAGATTTAATATTACTCTCTTCATTATGTGTTTTTTTTCCAGGGAGCAGATAACAAATGAAATATATACAAGGGCACATGTGAGGAAGCTATAGTACCCTCCTGAATCAAATTTTGCTTAAGCTAAATACACATAAAGATCTAGTCGGACAAAACCAACTCCCATTGTATTATGTTATCTCTATCTCGAAGATAGTATACCCCTTGCAATCGACCTTTTGTATTATTTTTGTTTTCTTTTATGGATTTAAATCTCTCGAAATCGCGATAAAAATAAACTCTATATTCTTTCTATATAAAAATTCGTGTTAAATATTAAGATTTCAACCATCCTTAGTGTACGAATTGTATCACCAAAGAAATTTGATTTGTATCCATAAATTCTTAATGTTTCTCTTATATATACCATTGATATACCTAAATCCTAATAAGAATGGCATACAGTCCGATAGAAAAATGTAAATATTTTCACTTAGTTCGAACAAGGAGTAAAGAATAAGTGCATTTAGAAAGAAACAAAATTTATTAGATTAAGAAAATTGTATAACAAAAGTGCAACAACAAAAGAATTAAAGAGACAAATAAGCAAATAAATGATTGCAATCATGTTACAAGTTTACAAAGCCATTCAAGAATCAATAGAAAGGTGTCTTATAGACGTATGGTGGTGGTGGAGACTTGTAATGTACCTTAGGAGATGGAGAATAGTATGGTGGAGGTGGTGGAGAGTTGTAGACGTATGGTGGTGGTGGAGACTTGTAGTGTACCTTAGGAGATGGAGAATAATATGGTGGAGGTGGTGGAGAGTTGTAGACGTATGGTGGTGGTGGAGATTTGTAATGTATCTTAGGAGAAGGAGAATAGTACGTCGGAGGTGGTGGAGAGGTGTAGACGTATGGTGGTGGTGGGGATTTGTACTCTACCTTAGTAAAAGGAGAGTAGTACGGTGGAGGTGGTGGGGAGATGTACACGTATGGTGGTGGTGGAGACTTGTACTCTACCTTAGGAGAAGGAGAGTAGTAAGGTGGGGGCGGTGGGGAGCTATAGACGTATGGTGGTGGTGGAGACTTGTACTCTACCTTAGGAGAAGGAGAGTAGTAAGGTGGGGGTGGTGGGGAGCTGTAGACGTATGGTGGTGGTGGGGATTTGTACTCTACCTTTGGTGAAGGAGAGTAGTACGGTGGAGGTGGTGGGGAGCTGTAGACGTATGGTGGTGGTGGAGACTTGTACTCTACCTTAGGAGAAGGAGAGTAGTAAGGTGGGGGTGGTGGAGAACTGTAGACGTATGGTGGTGGTGGAGACTTGTACTCTACCTTAGGAGAAGGAGAGTAGTAAGGTGGGGATGGTGGGGAGCTGTAGACGTATGGTGGTGGTGGAGACTTGTACTCTACCTTTGGTGAAGGAGAGTAGTACGGTGGAGGTGGTGGAGAGCTATAGATGTATGGTGGTGGTGGAGACTTGTACTCTACCTTAGGAGAAGGAGAGTAGTAAGGTGGGGGTGGTGGGGAGCTGTAGACGTATGGTGATGGTGGAGATTTGTACTCTACCTTTGGTGAAGGAGAGTAATACGGTGGAGGTGGTGGGGAGCTATAGACGTATGGTGGTGGTGGAGATTTGTACTCTACCTTAGGAGAAGGAGAGTAGTAAGGTGGGGGTGGTGGGGAACTGTAGACGTATGGTGGGGGTGGTTGGGAACTGTAGACGTATGGTGGTGGTGGAGACTTGTACTCTACCTTAGGAGAAGGAGAGTAGTAAGGTGGAGGTGGTGGGGAGCTGTAGACGTATGGTGGTGGTGGAGACTTGTACTCTACCTTTGGTGAAGGAGAGTAGTACGGTGGAGGTGGTGGAGAGCTGTAGACGTATGGTGGCGGTGGAGACTTGTACTCTACCTTAGGAGAAGGAGAGTAGTATGGTGGAGGCGGTGGAGAGCTGTAGACGTATGGTTTAGGATGTGGCACGTATTTAGGGCCTTGTCTTCTGTATTGTGGTGGTGGTGATTGCGAGGGATAAGGAGAATACTTTTTTGGTGGATAAGGTGATTTAGTTTTGTGGACTGGAGAAGTGTATTGTGGTGTTGGAGAGGAGTAATCGTAAGCCGTCGCTATGGTCGCAATGGCACTAAAGAGCACGGCAATAACCAGGCAATGAGCAAGCCCAATCATTCTTGAAGATCTCATCCTACCCGTAACTGCTCTTTTATTTCTTTATTTTTTGAGTTGTGTTTTAGTTCAACATGAGAACCCTTTATATAAGATCGTTTGGTGTAAATATTACATTATTTCCTCAATTTGGTTTCGTGTGTGGCACTTACAAATACATTTAGAAGACGTGCCAAAGTTGTTTGTTTGAAAAGGTAGTGATTTGAATGGAAAATGAATATATTAGATTCTCTTGCAACTTTAAATAAGTTTAAGATGTTTTCACTTTCGTTTCTTATTTTTTTCTTTTATAGCTGGTTGATTTAATGGAACAGCAGAAGCCATATGTTGCTAATTTAATTCAATGTTACATGTATTTTATTAATATAAAACATCTGATCTACAAATTTACTCAATTCTTTTTTTTGGTAAATTTTACAGTAAATTCTTTGAATGTATGGTGATGGTGGAAAATTATACTCGATGGGTATTTCCAAGAAAAAAGATCGATCAAGTATTAAACTCAAACATGCTTAGCCGTACTGGTGGATTGGTTTAGTGTAATTATCTCTGCATATGTAATTATATCTAAATCTCTATCATAATTAATTAGTTTGTGTAAAAACAACAACTTTTGTGTTGGATTTGGAATAGTAAAGATTACTGTATGAAAAGATGTATGATTGTTAACCATGACTTATAGTCTAGTGAGTAGTGATTGTACTAATCTCGCCGATGTGTTACATCATTTACATGTTATTGGAAAAAAGGAAATGCATAATTCCAATTTGATATAGAAAAGTGCCATGAGAGACCTTGTTACCAAGGAATTATATGGAGGCAGCTTCTCGCTATATATAATCTCTTGTAAACATACCATTTCAGTATGGAGATTGGACAATCCTTACAGAAACGTAGATATGGATTGAAACGAAAATTAGATAAGATAAGTTGAAATCAAATCAACTTTTTATTGAAAAATACCTACACATATATAGAGTAAAATGTCAAAATTTATGTAATTTTACTTAATCATGTGATCAATAAAAACTGTTCATATCAAGCATTACATTCTATAGAATTCGGTGCTGTTCATATATGTATAATGTGATAGGATATGGAATGTCCTTGATCAATTCCTCTAATTGATCACGTCGATATTATTCTCATAACTCTCGTATATTACATACCATGTATAGGATTCATTCTAGATCATTCTCAGTAGTATATATATGTACATCAATTGCTATCAATAACCAATCAACGATTCATACAGTTCAATATAATGCATGTGTTAGTCACGAATCAATATGCTATAATGAGGACAAAAACATTATATGGTTTTGTTGTTAACAATTCACTAGATCTACGGAATTACAAGAATAATACCACGACTGATCTTGAACTTGAAGATGCTCAAATCTTTGTTATAACTTATAAATTATAACTACTCTAGTACGACCTCTTAACAAAGTCAAAAATAACTTCGTTCCCTTTATAGAGATAACCAAGACATAAATTCTATATTCTTTGGTTAACTCAATATTTATCCAACTTTAGCTAATTTTCGGTTCAGCTGAAGGACCATTTCTTCTTCGTCACTTAGACTATCAAATCTCCATCTTCACCATAACAATATGATCTTCATTGAGCCACATGCTTTCTTTTTTATTCTTCTTCTGCGTGTGCCTTATGCTTGCTATAGTTCACGGTGTTGGATTGGCCATTATTAGCTAAAACGGTTTTGGAAATTGAAGATAGTACCATCCGTATTGGGAAATACAATAACTCTTATATATACTATGATTCTTTGCTTTTGCATGTTTATAATTCTTGTTCACAACAACAGTGTATGAGTGAAACATACTATTCAACAGAATTAGACTTGAATCTGATGAACATCCTCGAAAAATCTCTCGCCGTTAATGGTTTCACGACTCTCTACATATTGCAGAAACTCCATAACTACTGGATCGGTCCAAGGAGCTCCATTTGGAGCTTCTTCACCTGCCACCCATCCCAAGTGCCCTCCTCTTGGTGTTACTATCAACATGCAGTTTGGATTTGCCTGACACTTTTACTTGTTAGATAGACCCAAAAATCATCACTTTCGAATAAATGAATGATCATTTGTCTCTTACCTTGATGTCATCGCGAGGGATCCCTCTATCGGGAGCAATCGGGTCATTTGCTGCCTGCATTTTCATATCATATAAACACGTTAATATATGAATAAAAACAGACTCTAAACTTATGGATTCATCACTCATTGTTCAGGGGATTCACCTGTATGCAAAGCAAGGGTATACGAACATTTTTTATCGATTTGGAGCTACTCGACTTCGAATAGTACTCATCCACTGACTTGAAACCGAATGACACTGTTACATGAAAACAAAATAAGAACCTCAAGATTCCATTTCATCTTATCAAAGTATCAAAGTGAAAAGATTATCCTGAATGTAAACGAAAACTAACCCCGGGTTAAGCCTTCATCGAAATCCCTAACCGAATCAGCATTTGCAACCATGGGAATGTTAAATTCACCTCCTATGTCTTCAAAAAGAAGAGAATGTCTGCAAAGAGATGAACTAATAATGTGACAATGACTAACTAACAAGAAGAAAAGATCGATGGCAGTGGAAACAAAACAAATTACTTGCTAAAAATTCTACGAAGAGAACTCGACAAGGCCTTATCGTAAACATTGTTAAAACCCTTGTGGAAATCTTCATCAGCTATAACCAAATCAAAAGGATTGCACAAAGAAACAGCAGCAGAGAGAGAACAGTTATGAGATTCCTACAACAACAAAACAAAACAAAAATGATAAGAACTTTCTTATAACCTAACAAAAAGATTTCAAAACTCATGTGTTAAAACTAACTAACCTGACCCAAATAGTTAACAAGAATGTTGCCTCCAAGAGACCATCCTGCTGCATACAAATTAGCTTTTGGAAACTTATCACTAACATAAGCAATCACTTCACCAATGTCTCCTAAAAAAGAAGCCGAGTAGAACTGCATTATCACAGCCAGCTAATCAGAGCATGAAAACAGAACAAAAGGAAGATACTTTATGAAAGATTAGAAATCAAAACCTGAGGAGTAGTGACAGGACTATCTCCACATCCACGGCTATTGAAAACAACACAACGCCATTTTTTACTTTGAGCTCGTAACAACATATGTCTCACATACGAATCTTGGCTCCCTCCTGTTAAACCTGGCTACACAATTTCAAGTAAAAGACTCAAACTTTTTTTGGTTTCTGACTCAATTACACTGATTGGTTTTTGGATTTCGAGATAGTACTAATAAAATGAGGATCGGAGATTCAAGAGGAAGGTTAGTGTCGTCGCCGGCGACCCAATCTAAGGCAACAGAGCCGTTATCTTTAGTGCGGAGACACTCACGGCGGAGTCTAACGGCTGGAACAGAGCGGAAGAAAGCCGCGTAGATTGTCTCCACGTGGCGGTTGAATCCGATTAGAGGAAACGCATTGTATGATTTGGCGAGTGAGTCTTTTAGAGGTGGTAGGAAACGATTGCTTCCGCCGCCGATAACTTCGAGAGAGCTGTGGTAAAGGCGAGGCATTTCGGGGATTTTGGGATTCGCGGCGGCAAAAATTGAGAAATGACGGCGGAGATTACGAACTGAAGTTAACGGCGGCGATGATGAGGCAAAGGCAACTCTCGCCATTAACTCCCTCCGCCGATTGGCTATCCTGCGCCTAACTAACTAACTAGAGCAAAGCAACATTTTTATGGTCGGGAAATATAAACTAATTTTCAATTAAGTCCTTGAATTATATGTTATACGCAAAATCAACTCTTATTTACAACGATTTATCATTTTCAGCCCTTTGCGCTTATTATGGCCCATGACAAAAATGGGCCCTGTACTTATATCAACACTTTTGCAGCTTGAACGACGTCGTTTCATCTAACTGTTAATTAATAACGATAAATTAACGAACTGAGGGCGTAAGCGTAAATATACAAAGCGAACCATTTTACGCGGTGTTGACTAAAGAAAAAGCTAGAGAGGATTCATTTTTCTTTAAGGCAAAATGCAATTTCAATTTATAAGCTTTGTTTTGAATCACTTCATCCTCGTGTAACAATTTCAAAATGAGTCGTGCTCGTGAAGTATCAATTTGACCATTTATAGTAAAAAAAAAAAGCGTACAAACTGGATATCTTTTTTTCTTAGATAAAAAGTCAAACTTTCTAATTACAATTTACACATTTTCTGACCTAATTACCCCTACTCAG
This sequence comes from Cardamine occulta, assembly GCA_028015245.1. Classification (NCBI taxonomy): domain Eukaryota; kingdom Viridiplantae; phylum Streptophyta; class Magnoliopsida; order Brassicales; family Brassicaceae; genus Cardamine; species Cardamine occulta. The sequence goes on along the minus strand of CM051380.1, from coordinate 5,750,924 downwards.
CTATCGAACTCAACTCCGCCGTAAACTTCCTCCTCCCTTTACCACCACCACCACCACCACAGCCTCTTCCGCTGCAACCGTTTCTCTTAACCCTCTTAACTTTACATTCATCGCCGTAACTCAAATCGCCACCACCGCTTTTCGTAAGCGCAGAGCTGGCTTTAACAGCCAAAGCCGCCATTTCCTCTGCTCTTAATGGATGATTAAGCCATGTCAACGGTAACACGAAGTAAAGCTCTCCAGGCTGAAGATCCTCACTGCCAGAAACAGCTAAAACGGCGTCGTCAAAGTCCATATCGTCAGAGTTGCAAACGAAACTCGTAGGATTCTTCTGAAGAATTTGCCATACTTTCACCGGCGATGAAAACTCTTGTAACGTTCCGTCTGGTAATATCAGCTTCGCCGTCTCCGTTCTCCGAGATTCACGAGAAGTACAAGCTCCCATTTTAAGTATTCTTTGTATATAACTAGCTGAGTTGACTCGTGACTTTGAAAAGTTTATAGCTAGATAGAGATAGAGAGAAGATCTCGTCTGTGTTTTGAAGGAGATACGAAGCTCGTGGAGGCTTTATATAATGAGTAACGAAATGGAAACAGAAGAAGAATAAAAGAGAGCCTCGTGATTCGGAAACTTCATGTAACGTTAGATTTTTGTCGTCTAGTGGTCAGAATCAGACAGGACAGCTCAAGTAATATTATTGTCTAACTACAATTATAAAATTGTCCTTTTCATTAGACTTAAGATACGTTGTTAAAAGTAAATGTTAGGGGTATATTGGGAAAAATAGATAAAGAAACGTGGCGAAGAAGGAGAGAAGAAAGGAAGAAAAGTGTACACGTGGCAAACATAAGAGAGTGGAGACAAGATCAGCAAGCAGACAAGCTTAGGTGGCCGGAGGTTTAGTCTTCGGCGGATGGGGTGCACGAAGCTCGGCTTATGGAGGATCACGTGAAGGCCAATAGAGATGAACCATGCAGGGGGCCCAATCGGGTCGGTTCGGTCCCATTTAGATACATTCGGCTTTTAGGTTACCTAACGAGAGATTTGAGTCTTTAAGTCTATATTATGTACGTGCATAATTATTAGTATAATTCAAAATTCGTATGAACGTGCACTCAATAATGTATTCAACTCGAAATTATTGTGTCCATATGGTCTACAAGGACCACAACGATGCATTTGGTGTTGTTATAACTTATAACACAGGTATAATATTCGATTTAAGTAATTTAATTAGGATCGATTTGTTGAAGAATATCGCTTTCAGTTGAACTTTTTTATTTTAAAGAATTGTTTTTGTATCTAAAGTCGGATATTTGTGTAACCAAACACAATATATCGTCAATTCATAAGCTTCAATTATATGAAGTTATGAACCTCTATTATTCCCTACCACTTTACTCTTTTTCCCAAAAATTTAATTTTTTTTGTTAAATTTAATTTGTTTTTGTTTGTCTATGTTAAACTAACTTTAGTGTTTACAATTAAGAAAGATATTATAATGGTTTTCATATGTTGTATGGGATTAGGACCAGTCGCGGCGATTTTTTCTTTTTAAATTTGTGCGTATGATAAATAAAAGTGATTTTGTTCGATTTCTCACGTTCTTTACATATGAGGAGGACAAACTAGTCCCCAATCCCTATTCATAAAAACACTTTTTGTTTACAAAATTATTTAATAGAATTATATCTATTGGACAGAATTTGGCTGACCACTAATGTATGATGAATTGCATTCAACTTGGTGTTTGGATTTTCTATAGTGTTAATGGTGATTCCACCTTTCTAATATTTAATGACTACCAAGTCATATAGGTTTCCGCAATTTCAATTGAATTCCCTTTAACAAAATACGATTTAAACGATTTAAACATGCATAATTTGTTTTTAATATTTGAATTCATATTCCATAAAAAAAAAATCACCTAGAACGAAAAGAACCAAAAAAAAAAAAAAAAAACTACCAACATGTAAACATGTTTAAATCTCAGTTAAAAAAACCTCCTAAACCCCCAATAAAATCATATAGGAAAATCGTTTTGGAATTAAAAACCCTACAATAATGGAGACCTATGTGGAATCCCTTTTCTCCTATGTCGTTTCTTCTTAACTGGTTCAACATCTTCTGAAATCTCTGAATTATCTGAAATCTCTGAAATCTCTGAATTCTCTGAATTATTCTCCATCATCTCATCAAGTTGTGACCCAAGAATGTTCCTAAACTGTCATATATACACAAAATATACACTGTTAATTTAACAAAAAATTAAAACATATGAAATTAAATTATCAAAAAAAAACAAAAATCAGAATTTAACGACAATATTGTACCTTGCATTCTATAGAACAGAACAAATTAGCAGAAGAAGCAGCGTCAAGTTCCCATTCACAAACTTGGCATTTATGTAAAAGATTGTTTCTAAGACGACGATTCTCACTGTCACGTCTCTGATTTATATAAACGATATGTTGCCTATTTATCGTATATATTTGAATCCCAGATATATTCATATATCTTAATATTACATTTTTTCTTACTCCAGTCTGGTGCGAACTTCTATATGTCTGCAATTATCATCAAATAAATAAACCATAATTAATACTAAATTATAGATATTGTTTTCCACGAATGTTTTTGAATAATTAAATAGAAAATAAAATAATCGTTACTTGAATCGTATTGTGGGATTTGTGCTCGCTGTCATCGAAGCAGGTAGGGCATAAAGGAGGAACCATACAATCGCAACAGAAGTAACATCGTTGTTTTTTGGTGTGTTGATCGCATAATTCATGGAATTGTTTCGACTTAACCATCTGAATAAGCCATGGATAGTTTCTAATACAGCTCTGAACTTCAACAGTTTCTTGCATAGTTTCTGCCATTATAGGATCGTCGATGTTTAGAAACAATTCAACTTATTGCTTTCGTAATGGTCTTCTTCTAATTTTTTCAGTTTTATAGTGCAAATAGAGTTTTTCCTAAATATATTAGGAACTAGACAAATATTTCCAATTTCTTAACAAAAACAAAAAAAAATGTATTTCCAATTTTTTGTTTTCTTTTCCAAAACAGAAAAGGAAAAAAATTAGGTTTTACTTTTTGCTGAACTTTCATAGTTTAATCTGAAATTTCTGAGATTATTGGGCTTATTAAGGATGGATAAAGTTTCAGCCCATTAAGGTTAGCAAAAAAAAAACTGCTACCTTAAAACGTCGTCGTTTCCTTGTAACACTAAATATCACATGAATATTAACGCAATTGCAATTAGGGGTGGACATTTTTGTTTAAGTTTAGATTCGGTTCGAGTTTGGCAATTAGGGGTGGATATTTCGGTTTAAGTTTAGATTCGGTTCGAGTTAGGTTAATTCGGTATTAAGAAAACTTTAACCAAACTCAAATAAAAATAGTTTGATTCGTTTTGTGTTAAGGTCGGTTTATTGGTTTGGTTCTATTTCGGTTCGTTATAGTTAGGTTGAAAAACAAACCAACTCATATAATATGAACTAAAACCAATGTCAAAAGCCATTTTCTTGTAAAGTGTTCGTATATAAAATAGGTAAAACTTTATTTTTCACTTTAACAAAACATGTCTAAAGTATATATAAATGTACATTCATGTCCTATAATTATGATTCCTATTAGACATTATAAGTATGTCAAAGTCAATAGTATAAAGAAGGTAAAGACCAAAAATTGAAAAGAGCTGAAGCAAGTAATAGAAACCAACACAAGAAAGCTAATGTAGCCGAGACTTGGTATTGACTACAGAGATTACCATCACAGGTTTGTTCACCAATAGACAAAAGCAAATCAGTTGCACTAGCTACAGCACAAGCTCCACCCAAAGAAAGAAACGACAGTACCTGTTACAACAATAGACAGAGATTACAACAAATAAGAAAGAAAGAAAATGCAAATCAAGGTTTAAGGCACAAAACTCTATTTGAACATATTAGCTTACGAAATCACCGGCGACAAGAATGAAAAGAACTTTGAATTCTTGAGGAAGTAGTTTCACTAAAACAGAGTATGTATCGGTTAAGCCAAGTAAGATGCTCCATGGAGTTACAATTGCCATCACAGTTGCTAAATAGCTAAACCAAAAACACAGAGATCAAAATCAGTCTTTATGAAATTGATGCTTAACCAAAGCAAACCACTAACTAAAGATCAGATTTTTCAACAATTAGGTGTTTGATTTAACAAACCCTTATCTAAATTTCGTTCCTTTTGTTAATCAGATTCATTTATCTATCGAATTCGAACAAATTTCTAGAAACCCAGAAACAGAAAAAACTGAAATTGGATAATTTTACCAGAAGGTCGTGAAGTCGTAGAAATTGTAATCGAAGCACATAAAGATGAGTGAAGCAGCTGAGAAAACGGTTTGACCGAACCGGAGAGCGAAGCTGGCGCTTGTGCCGAACGATCCCGGCACTTTCTCCATTCGATTTCTTGATTTTTTTTTCTCTTCTTCATCATCCCCAAAGCAAAATTCAACTCATTTTCTCGGAAATTTTTCTGAGAAAGGAAAAAAAAAAAGAGAGAGATAAAGCCAAAGGTCTTACCTGTGAATTGCCAATTGGACTTGTTTTCCTCTTTATTCTTTATTTTGCTTTTTGTTGTTTACAAAAATAATTTACTTCATAAACTAAACATTATGAAATAACATTTTTTATTAGATTATGTAATTTAAAAAGTTTTCATTTTAAAATTTTTATAATTTCTATATTAATGAGAAGGGAGAATCTATTGCCAGTCGAAAGACTTTTTTTTTAAAGCTTTGAAAATTGTTTATGGTACCAAATTTGTAACGACAACGATAATGTGCATATAAGATGTTATTAAGTGTACATAGGAAAAGAAAAAATACACTTAAGATTTTTGTGATTATTTTTCAAAAACAAAACAAAAAACTCTTAGTAATACAAATGCAATTATTATCAAAGAACAGATGGAAACAAACTGGCTGGTTTAATTGTTGATTCTTGTTGTGTCATAGCCATTTGTTTATTGTTGGTGTGTATTCTAAAATCTAAATTTATAAACTTTCAATTTTCAAATACTTTCTTACTTAGACTATATACCTAAATTGACACTGTAGTCCGACCATATATTTTATTATATAAAACTTAGTCAACTTTCTATTAATTATAAGAAAGAAAAGGCAAAACCACAAATCAATCATCCTCATCTTTGGAATACTGAAACATAACATCACACCCAACTCGAATTCACCTAATTATTTTATATATATAAAGGAAAATAATTCGACACTGCACATATTCTAACTCCTAACAAATTCCCATTTTCATGAAAACTCATAACTTATAACCAATACGTAACTCAAACTTCACATTTTCCATTTGTTACGGTTCATAAAACTCACGTGTAACTAGAAAATTGATGAATTAATACTTATTTTCTCGAATTATTTACTCATATTTATCGAGCATTTTCATTAATATAAAGAAGAGGTTTCAATACAGTTTTACAAAAGTTGCAAATTATGAAAATCACTCAATCTGACCATACCAAACCCCTTGGATCTTCACATCCTTTGGTACCTTAGCACCCAAGTCAGTATCCGACGGCTGAAGACTCTCGAACACTCCGATAACCTCACCTGTCTCCGGTTTGCTCTTTGTGATCTTCAGTGTGATCTCTCCAACAGACGCTGCCGTGTTCTTGACGTTTTCCTTGGACAGCTCTTCCTCGTCTCCTCTTCCTCCGGCAGGCAAAGCCACTGCATTATCGTAACCAGTAGACCCACCACGACCCTTTGGGTCCAAGAAGGACGAGCCACGGTACGAAGGAACTAAGAACTTGCCACTGAAGCTGTCTGGTTTCCCTGAAGCCTCAAGCTGTTTAACCGTGAAGAGAAACGGCACACGTTCTCCTCCCGGAAGCTGAACTGTGACTGCTGCATAATCAATCCCATCTTCTTCCTTGAACTTCACGCTTCCGTCAGAACCAACCTAGTCAAATGACAATTTCAGTTACATTTATCAGTTTCTTGCTGTAGAAGCAACAACTAGAAACTGAGATTGGATTGAGTGATTGAAGAAAAACCTCGAAGGGTCCTTCGATCTCGTCGAGTGTGTAAGTGAGACGAGTCATGAGCTTGGTGTTTTGGAAATCCGGCGGCGCATTCTTGCTTACGCTATCTGCCTTGACGGTGAAGGAAGTGGGCTCGAAGCAGAACTTCTTACCTGTGTACTTACCAGGTTTGAACGAGAATGTCTCAGAGCCACCGTCGATAGTCGGACATTGGTTCGCCGTACCGGTCCCCTTAACCTCCATGTAAGTCTTGCTCTGTATCTCGTCGTAGGTTAGCCTCTTTGGTGCTCCCTCCGCACTTGCCCCCTTCATTTCCCCAAATATATATATTAAAAGAGAGAAAACTAACATTTTCCATGTAAGATATGCAATTTTAATCTACAAATTGTTCCTATAAAGTTGATAACATGAAACTAATTAGTAGTGAATGGACTTAATCTACGTTTCATAATAAGTGGATTTGCTCATGTCATTAGTATAAAAATATTTTTAGGTTCCATCTTATTTTAAACAAACCTAACATAAATTCCTTTATGAATTTGACTTTGAGATAGATCAACAATGACTTATCCTAATTTTGTGCTCCAATAAACATAAGGCCTATAAATTATGAGTTTAATGAGGATATAAAGTTATACCGAGACGACAAGAGCAGAAGTAGCAAGAGCGAAACCGGCGATTTTAGCGGCCTCAGAGCATTTTCCGGCGAAATCTTTGAGGTCAGATTGGAGAGAGCAAGTGAGCCTAGCAGGTGAAGACTCTAGACCAAAGGACTTGCCAACGGTTTGGTTTGATCGGAGATGAACGTTGCGAGAAGGAGAAGAAGCGGCGATCTTCGCCGGCTGAAGAAAAGTCGCGGCGGCTTGTAGAGAAATTGCCATGACGACAAGTCTCAGATGATTGTGTTTGTTTGGTTGAGTGATGAATGCGAAGCTGAGTTGTAATAATCGAAGGAGAGAGTTTTTTTCGCTTATAAGATAAGGTCGGATAAGTTGGAATTTGTTCATTGGATTGTTTCAGGAGTATAAGGTTGTTTGGTCGCCACGTGTTCAAATCTGATGTGGAAATATAGATACTGTCTCAATCTGAAATGCTGATGTGGATATAACAAAACCTTTTTATTTTTTTACGAAAATCATTAATTTACTTACTCTGGAAGCTGTTCGAAGTTCGAACATTCGTCATCGAAAATGATTTTCCTCTAAATATAGCCAATAAGAACCCGATAGACTTACATAAAAAATACTCTCTTGTTCTTTTGGTCGATTCATTTTTCATTCATATTATAAGTCTATAAGGGATCAATTGTTGCGTTTTGAGCCATTTAACTTGGTAACCAAACGCACTCTCCGAACACTTGTTTGTTTCGAATTGTATGAAAGCACAAGTAAACGATCTAGCAAGTGCATAAAAACTAAAACATTAACATAGGGCACTAGTTTTTTTATAAAATTTTGGGGGCCCAGTAACATAACATGCTATGTGATTTATTTTTCGGGGCCCAGTTAAATATATGTTTCCTTTGTACGTTTACTTCTAGAATTACAAAGGACGTCGAAATCTTACGAATTTGTATTCATAAATGCTTGATGATCGGCTTTTGTTTCCAACGCCGTAGGCATCATCGTTGCCATGGCCTATCTTATATATAATTAGAGATTTCCACTGCTTGAATACAGATCTGACCGTTGTAAGAGATTTAATAGCAACTCTATAGAAGATTTGTAGTCTACAATTCAAATGTGATAACTAAACAAACGACTTTGCAATAAAACTCTTTCTAATTTTTTTATTATCTAAAGTCTGCAATTCATAGAACTGTGAGATCATTCAAAATTATAATGCGCCTAGTAAATATAATTTGAATCTCGAGGGCACCTTGTAAATTGCAATTCTTCCAATTTCAATTTGCAGAATTCATCCTCAAATAAATTTTTTCTTTCATCCTTTTCCAGTCACACTAATTAAGCGATGAGTTCGGTTTTTTTATCTCGCTTTAAAAATCCAATTTCTAGACAATAGCATAAAATATCTACTTTCAGGTTGGGTAAATCTCGATCCGTCGAGTATATAAAGCAAATCCATGTATGACTCAATAAAAACTTAAATGAGAAGAAATTAACAAAGAGGCATTCAGAATGAGTAGGAGGTATATATTCATCATTAATCAGATGACAATAAAACAATCCTCATCATGCCTTTCTTTCAAAAATCACAAAATCAATAACTTTGAAAATATTAAGCGAGATAATCTTAATATACTGAAAATAAAATATATATAAAAAAAAAGGATTCCTCTCAGACAAATGCCTCGTTCGTCCCCATGATTTAATGAATGGATTCATCGGACTCGTCATCTATGCTTATTCATCACTGAGAAACCCTTTTTCAATAAATCGTTTATCTAAGATAGTAAAACATAAGAAAGAAAAAATCCGAGGCGAAAGATATGAAATCGAATACAAAAACAGGAAATACAAAGAATTAGAGAGCCTATGATCTAATTAGTGTAAAACTCAGAGATCGGAGATAACTAATGATTGTAAATCGCGGAGAGCGGAAACTATTTATAAAGAAACCGCACTAGGGTTAGGGTTTTTAAGACGTCCCACTACTCATAAACGGCACGAAGTTTAATTGTTTAATTTTAAAACAGCGTGTAGTTTTCCTCCTTTTCCGAATTCAAAACGACATGAAGAGTAGTTCATTGAGTCTGAAACAGCGTGTAGTTTATTCTCTTTTTGCCAATACAAAAATGTGGCTTTAGTTCTAAGTTCTAAACCCAATTAGAGCATAGAGAACCTCCCTTGGTCTCTCAAATATGTTATTTTAATAAATTTTATATAATTTAATTATTTATTTAAAATTTAATTTAGAAAGAAAATTCAAAATCAATCATGTTGATACATGTGGTAAAAGAGTCTTTACAAAAATTCTCAAAGCCTGCAAATGATAGACTCATTTCTTCTTTTTTTTTACTTTTTATTATTTTTCTTTTTATTTTTTGGTGAGAAGCTTTCACTAAAAATGCTCTTAAATCAAAGCCTACTTGTAAAAAATAGTGTGTAGTTTATTCTCCTGTTGCTATACCAAAACAATAAACATTCCCCAACTGCATATACGAAACAGAATCCATCAAGAAATTTACATAGAAACAAATTTTTCAGAACTCAAAAGTTCTTCTTACAATAGACAAACATATAATTGAAAAAATGAGATTCTTTTTATATATTGAACATTGATTGAGCTTTGAATATGCAACAGAATCAGAAGAAAAGAACACCAAATATTCTTGCTTTGCTTCGATGTTTCACGCAGTTTATTAGACCAGCCGAGCAAGAAACAACTTTGAGATGAGAAGAGGAATGTGATTATGTGACACGAACAATTAGAGCCCAAACAGGGTATGCCAAGAGAAGGATGATCCCTAAAGTGTTTGATACTCCACGGGGCTGTGTGAATGAATTCCTGAACCCACCCGAGGCTCGGATGTGTTCTTGAAGAAGATAACAACCTATGAAAAGGTTGAGGATAGTGCCAATCCAGGTTCCGCGTAAATGGTGAACAAGGAAGTGTGGAGAAACTACCAGCAGAAGGATCAGAGCACCCGGCAGCTCAAGCCAATCTGCCAATTTTGAGTACCACAAAATGTAAGTAGGAATGACTTGAATGTAAGTAGAGATTGACCACAAAGGGTGTTTGGTTGTAGTAAAGATTAAACATTTAAGATTTTCAAGACATCTTTAGTGATTGTATGAAGGCACAAATAAGAAAGATAAGAAGAATTCATCACCTGGGAAATGCTTAGGGAAGAAAAGCCTGAGTACAACTGCAACGAAAGCAATCCATTTCCCAACGTCTCCACTGACAATAGAAATAGAAATTGTCACTTTAACCAATACTTTATAGACTAGTTTTAAGAACAAAGTTGTAACTTTTTTACAAGATTGTGTTACCTGAGAAAGTTAAAAATAACACCAGGAAGGCTAAGGAAGATATATGGTATTAAGAGTGATGTAAGCATCTTCGTTTTCCAATTGGTACGATCCAATATTAACAAGTAACTGCATCAAAATACCAAAACGTTAAGGAAACATAAATAACAAGAACATTTCTGTAAATTGCAGCTCAAGTGTAAAAAACAACAAAGCCTTTTTCACGTTTGTGGGTCACTGATCAATTCTATAGTTTCAACCAATCAGACAGAAATAAACCGAAATTAAGCTTCTCAATCACTTATTAATCTCTGCAGTAAGATACAAACAGAATAATTCCTGTAATTGCAGTACAAATATTACATTTTGTGGGTCAGTGATCAATAGTATAGTTTCAACCAATCAGAGATGCACCAAATAGTATAGTTCGATTACTGGAAATGACCAAAAGTTTTGAAATTTTCTTAAATTACTGTGTTAAAGCCTCGAGAAAACGTAATTGTGTTGAAAATATCAAGAACAGAGCATCAGAATCACAAAGCATAGACCTTTGAAATCGTTAATCTCGATCTCGAAATTCTCAATTTCAAAATCGAACCTATAAAAAAGTCAGCTTTCGAATTCAACATGTTCGAATCACAAATATCGACTATCAAATCATTTAAAAAGAGTTAGAAAAAAAAACTCACATGGCAGCGAAAGAAGCGATAAATTTGAGAAAAGAAACACCGAAGCCTAAGCCACCAAGCGTCGTTACATCGCTAAACAGTTTCTTCGCAGTGATCTTAAGCTCCTCCATATCGGAATTGACCAAAGCAACCGTATCGACGTCGTCAGTCTTCATCGCCAGATAATCCGAACGACCCATTTGCTTTTTTTCTTCTTCTTCTTTCCTCAGCTGAAGCAAATCGATCTTCGTTTGATCGAAGACAATAATTTGAGGGGGTTTTTTTTTTCTTTTTATTTTATTCTCTTCAAACTATTCCTCCAGCTAGACTTTGAACTATCCAGATCGTCTTCTCTCTCACGCTTCTGTTTTTTTTTTTTTAATTGGTCTGGTATATCGCCGCAAAATCTTTTTTTCTGAGTGACGTGTCGTTTTCTGATTGAAAGTTGACCTAGTCCTTTGATTTACGCGTTCTTATTAAGCTACGTGGCATTTAAATTGTTTTGTTTTGTTAGGCAACTTCAATTATTCGGAAACAAACTATCAAATAAACAAATAAACTAAAAACGATAGCCGAATATTTTATTATAAAGAAAAAAATAGTTTTAATACATACTCTCCCATTTTCAGTTTATAAGAGTTTTTTTAGCTAAAAACACGCTGTTTAAAAAAATTGCTTTTAAACCAAAATCATCATTAAACATATTTTGAAAACATGAAAAAGCAACGAAAAGTAAAATTTTTAATTATATTAGATTAAAATTTATTAAAAAGCTACATAGATATTTTAAAAATATTTATAAAATAGAACAAACAAATTTGACTAAAAACTCTGATAAACTGAAACAAAAGGAGTATATAATTAGAAAAATATTTAATTTGTCTTATTATAAAATGGTGATATCATTTATTTTTTTATTTTAATCGAATTGAACCAACATGTAGTATATGTGATAACGACGAAGGGTTTTATGAAATAATGAAACTACTATGTGACGAATAATTTTCTTTGTCACAGATGGATCTCAACTAATGGTTGACATCATTCTCTGTAACAAACGAGACCAAATAAATGATACATTATTATACTTGCAGCACTTTAAAAGTATTAGTGGATCCATAAAAAGTCCAAAATAGTGTCCAATGAGAATTTTATTAGTCCAGTATATTTTCGCAAGTATAAATTTGTGTTTATAACATCAATGTAACAAAACTTTGAAGGTTGTCACATTGTGCAACTTTTCTCTTTTTTCTTTCATGATATATCAACTAAAGATTTATTAAGTTTGGTGTTATTCAATTAATCTTTTATCTTTTAGTTTTTTTTGCATAATAAAGCTCATTTCCTAATTTATATTTCTATCTTAATAAGTTCATCTAAGCATGAATCTATCTTATCTTGAATCTACTCACATAATCCGCTAAAACGTTATACATTCTAAAATCAAACCCATATAAAGTGTAAAAGTATGTGAAAATAATGCGTTTACAGTTTCATCCAATCTAAAGTATCATCAATATTCTTTTTAAAGGATAATATAAAAGAACGAAAAAAAAATACAATTTCAAGAAGCACAAGATGATTTTCCATTTACGTACTAGCTAAGAACGTTTTGATCTTCGATCGACCATCGTTGCCTCGTGCGAATCACATACTTGTGTCCTAAATTTGCATCCGAACTTCTTACTGATCGACCACTCTCTCGGCCCATCGTTCACCTCCAACGATCTTTCCTTATCGATCTTCTTGATCACTTTCTTCAAATCCGAACATTCTTTCTCTAGCTGCTTTACACGAGTCCTCATCGTATCCATATTAAAGCGAAGCACTTGATTCTCCCTCACCATTTTCTTCCATCTCCAAAACTCCACCACATCTCCTTCTCCCGCCGTTTCATCACCGTCTTCCTCCGTCACTGACGTGATCACTTGCCGGAGCTGTAATTGCTCCCAAAACAGAACTTGTACGACGGCTCGTAGTGGTAGACGCTCGTTTTGCGCGGCGTGTGTGCATCCTTCAACAGTCAGTTTTTGACAATCCATTACACTACATATCTTCTCCTTCTCCACCTCCAATAACAATGGATGCGTCTATAAACAACAAAAAAACCAGTAGCATAACATCAGGTGCTGTGGTGTAGTGGTTATCACGTTTGCCTTACACGCAAAAGAATTCCAGTTCGATCCTGGGCAGCACCAAACTTATAAAATTTTAATTTTTGTTATACCTTGAAATATATATCGATGGCTCTGTAGAGTCCATCATCGTAAAGCCGTGCTTGAACAGGAAGCAAAATCGCCAGATTGTAGAATTTTTCCGGTTTGAGATTATTATCCGATGCGATTTCACCAAGAACTCCGTCGATCAGCTTCCCAACCACCGTCAACGAAGAGGATGATACGGCGGCGTTTTCGAGAGAGTGACGTAATAGTCTCTCCACAAGATCAATATCGTATAACGTTTCGTTGAGGTATGAGTAACTTGGGATTAGCAAATCATCAAGCGTAGCTTTCTCAAGCTGCGATCCAATTTTTCTCTCCAGCAAGATCCTGCAATTCTCGGAGGTATTGAGGATGATGGCGGATCGTAATAAGCCAAAGAGAGATCTCGTTGTAGCTGCGGTTATGGAGGAGGAGGAGTTGTTTAATGGAAGATTTGAGATTATCGTCTCTAACAATTCTCTGTGTTGATTCTCGGAAGCTATGGTGGTTGAGGAGGAAGAAGATGATGATAATGAACGTGAAATTCCAGGAATGTGTTTCTTCGCGTAAGAAATTAGAGATATCTCTATAATCTCAGGACTCATGGCTACGGTCACTCGTTTGAAGATCGGAAAGCTTAATTCCGTTAAATCTTCGAACCAAAGCTCTGTTTTTGAATTCTTGCTCTGTTTCTTCCGGTTTGTTGGATCGACGGTGTTGTTTATTGGCCAACCGTAAAACGACGACGGATCAGCTGAGGAAGCTTTGGAGACGATGGAGTCTATACATAGTTCCGTTATACCGAGCGATTCAGCTAAAGACGAGACTGGTTCGCAAGCTTTTAAAGCTTTAATGGATTCTCGTATGCTATTGAAGACGGTGTGCGAGAGAAACGTCTCTGTTTTTGAAATTAGATTCTCCGGTGAGTATTCTTCTGTCATTTCGAGTTCCTCGGCGGCGCAACGGAGTTGAACAGCTGTTGAAGCAGAGAGCTCGACTTTGAAACCGTAGCTTATCTTTACCACGGTTTCGAAAATCTCTGAACCTCCGGGAAAATTCTCGAGCTTGATGGTTTCTTCTGATCGCTGTTCATGCTCTGTAATCAGCTGGTGAAGCTTTTTGCTTTTGGACATGAGAGGAAACTGAAGTAACAGACAAAATAAAAGTTTAAATTTTTAAGAAAACTCTGTAAAACAAAACAGAGAAGAAGATGAATGAATTCTTAAGACCTTATGAAGATGAAATATCATATCATCAACTTCGATTTCGATGTCACTGGCTAAGCCTGTAGTACAAAAAAACCTGCATCAAAAATTAGAGAAAACAATTTTATAAACATTTGAACATAAAAACATATGTTTTTGACTATTGAAGTAAGTGTTTTGTGTTCTTCACCATGCTTGCTTCTTGGAGCTAGACTTCTCTGTCGCCATTGGAGAACAAAATCTCTCGATGAAACTGGAAGCAATTGGAATTGTAAGATTCGGGTTTTGGGAAAAGTGGGATGGAGTTTTTGATCAATTCTTTTGCTTAACACAATAAAATTTTCTGTCTTTTGATTTTTATAAAAGGAATTGATTGTTTAATATTTGGATGTGCAGAATGGCCAGAATCTCAAGAAATTTAGCATTGAAATGAGGCAAAGTCGCACTCATTTGTTAATCATAATACTAAAAAAAAAACACTCTCTAATTTTGCTTTCTAACTTCTGTTCGTGAATACATAATGATTCTAACTAATCTTTAGTTAGAAATATATAAAAAGAATCTTCAACCAATTATATGAATGCAGAAACAAAGATACGGTGGGTCAAATATTTATTGTTTTTGGTTGTATACATAATGATGATTTCAAAGTTCTCAATCATGCTTTGAAAATCAGTTGGTACACATCTTTATTATTCAAGATATGCTTAAAAGTTAAAAGTCATTCATTTCTTCTTCTTTCTATCAACTCTTTTCCGAGTTATCTATCTCTATGCATATTACAATTTCAGTCGTTTATTAACTGAAAAATTCATTCACATTAGTGATTAAACATAACAAATGTTTGTGTTCATACACTAGATGACAAACAATTAGATTTAACCATTTAGTTAAATCAAACTAACTCCTTGCCACAGAAACAAACGGTCAACTGAATATTTTACCCCAACTACCAAAGTAGCCTCAATGATATAAAACAAAAACTACATTGACCAGGACAGGATATGTGTGATTAATGCAGACATGACATTGATATTTTATATCAGAAAATAAAAATCTATGGTTGTAAGAGTTTGTCTTCTACATTGCCTGTTTTGAACAACTTTACAAACAAGTTTGTACAATATCAAGATTGGTCCATTGTTCACCACACTGTATTGAAGAATTCTAGCAATTTCCTTTTTAATTACTATGGATTAGACTCATATTTAAGGTACGGATTACAAGTAAATGACAGATGATACATCATGTACATAATTTAATTGAGAGAGTTGTTTCATATCTTATAAACTCTTATCCATACTCAAAACTATAATTTAAAGTCAAGCACACCAAAAATTAAACTGGTTTCATCGTCTGATCGAACCATCTATCACAGCTTCTTTTCTGGTAACTTCAAACTGCAGTTACCTTGAAAAAGAAAAAGGTTTTGTATCAGTAAACAACATTAGAAAACCGCAATATGTGTATTCGGATATTATAAAGAACGATCTTTAATGTACATATATAATAATCCAGTATGAAACCTGTACAAAAGAGTAGAAGTAAATGCTCTGATCATATCTCATCGGTGTAGATACACTCATCCACGAGCTGGCGGAGATTGGGATTCTCCAATGCAGCCACCACTCTTTCTTTATCATTCAGCTGTTTATTCACTGCAATTTTTTTTAAACATGACCCCAATGCATCAAGATTCAATGCAAAAAAAACGAACTTTCATCAAATACAAAGATAGATTTCACAATAATGTTATATTAGAAACTACAATATACTAAACAGCTTAAACCGTAGTATCGACATAACATCCTTTCTCTTGCAAGATCTACACTTGTTAAGGTTTACAGAAAGCATATATGAATGAATCAGCTTAAACGATATCGAAGAGACGGTCTAGTGGATATTTATTGATATGACCTCCTCACCTTTCTCTTCATCGGCATGAGAACCAGGAGTCACTCTGATATCAAGCTGAACATATATAACAAATGACCTTTGAGAGAATTTATCATAATCAGAAATAGAGTGACAAGGTTTTTAAAAGCATAGATGACCTTATAATGGAGTGGTAAACATTCTTTAAGCTTAGCTCTCAAACACAAACCAATTACAGTTGCCATACTACAATGCTGAATCGTCGGTGTAAATGTTATCCTGAGTTTATCACATAACCCAAAACCAAAATTTTTTGTTAAATATCAAAATCAAAATTTATATAGATCAAGTAAGTAAACACATAAAAAAAAAAGCCTCAACATTTGGATCCAATTTCTATGTTAAAAATTGGAACTTTCTTCTGATAATCTCTATAAACCAATGAAAGTATAAATATTGAAGCAAAGAACGAAGTTTAAAATTAACTCACAGGACGCGATCGAGCTTGTCATCGATTGTAATAGATTCTTCAGACAGAACACTTAGCTGCTCCAAAGAATAAGGATGTTCTGGATCTCTTATATCTCTTACATACTTTGTCCATTTTCGTCAAAGATCCAAAAATAGACATAAAACAAAAAAAAACTCCAAAAATAGCAAATAGCAGAAAAAAAGTGATCTAAACCAAACTCAAAAATAGATTAAGGATATCATAGATTTCAAGAGGATCAAGACCATCATCATCTTTATATTGATCTTCTCTACGAACAAGCCGTTCCTTCTTAGCTTGCACAACTGGATTCGCGTTTATCAATCCCAGAGTCATTTCTTCTTTCTTCTCAATCCTTTGTTTTCTGTACGGAGCGACCTAATTGATTTGATTAACAAGTGTTCTCTACTTACAAAGGTCACGGGTTCGAAGCTCTAATAAGTAGGAACGTGCACATATTTAAAATGTTTCTTTTGATTGGGTGAACAAAGTCTTTCCATTTCCATTATTTTAACAAAGAAAGAAGAATCTTTTATCATCAACATTTGACAAAATCTTTCTTTTGGGTTTGTCCTTTTGGTGAAAAACGATAAATTACAACTCCCATTCTTGAACCTTCTTGAGGATCATCACAATGTATAACTTCAACATCGAAGAGCTTCCGAGCTTTCTTGAAAAAAATCGATTCTTTCTTCCATCTCTTGAGATGAGCCATGAGTAACACTCTCTCATTAGAGTTTTTATCTCCTTGTAAGGAGACAAATTCTATATTGTCTTTCTTTGTGAATAAATAACCTCGACTACCCTTCATTACATAAAAGACAAATTTACCCTTAATGATCTCTGAAAATAGTTTATATAGTTTAAATTGTAAGTGATACCAAGCAAAACACTATGCCTCAGTGGAAAAGTATCTGCTATGCGCGCTCATCCACTTCGTGCGACCAAGGTTCGAATCTTATATGTGTGGTATAACTGGAGTTAACTAGGTATAACTGGATACCAGTTGTACCGAGTAGTCCGAGTATTACTTGGTATAACTGGTACACAATTACACCTAGTAATCCGAGTAGGTTATATAGTTTAAATTGTAAGTGATACCAAGCAAAACACTATGGCTCAGTGGAAAAGTATCTAGGGTATTTTCGTCTCCCTTGTAAGAGCATAAAACGCAGCGTTTTAAGGAGAGGATCAAAAAGATGCTCGTGGTAAACCACGTCAGACCCTAAAATCAAGTCAACGTTTTGACTCAAAATCTCCACGTCATCGATTTCTCCCCAACGGAGAGACGCCACGTGTACTTTCCCACCAAATTTAGCCACGACTTCAGCGTTCGCGTCGGCGTTGAACCGGAGATTCTCGATAACGTTTGGGAGATCCGTCACCGTGACATTAGCACCAAGCGTCGCAGCCGCTGCGATTCCGACGATTCCAGTTCCAGATCCGAGCTCGATGATGTTAAGCGAGGAAGAAGAATCTGAAATATCGGCCGGAAAAGTCGAGAGTACGCGATTGAGAGGACTGTTGCTTGGATCACGACGGTAGTTATCGAGTAGCGTAACAAGAGTGGTTGCAGGTAACCATAGCTTGAAGGAGATGCCTAGCGACGGTAATTGCTGGATCACAACCATTGATTCGATCGAATTGATGCGGTAATTCTGAAGCTCCGATTCACCGGAAGATGAATTCCCACCCTCGACTTCATTTTCTCCGGTCGTGTGGTCAGTTTCGTCGTTGTCGTCTTCTCGGAAAGCCATTGATTTAAGTATTTAACCAATTCTCGCGACGGCGCTGCTTCTCGATTCATTTTCAAATTTTCGTTTAAAATAGGGCAACTCGAATAAAAATACACGTGGATGTTTCTTATTGGTAAATGACTTATGGAAAAGCCTCTGAGCTAAACAGAGGTTTACAGGAAATGAAAATTTGAGATCGGAGTTTTTGAGAGTTTCATTGTTGACGGAGAAGGAGAAAGAGCCAGAGGTGAAAGATGATAAAGGCAGTGATGATGATGAACACACAAGGCAAACCACGCTTAGCCAAATTCTACGATTTCATGGTCAGATAATTTTCAATTTTGGTTTTCTTCGATCAATTGTTTCTGTGATTGATTTTCTCAATTTGAGATTTTGGTTTCAGCCTGTAGAGAAGCAACAAGAGCTCATCCGCGGCGTGTTTTCAGGTTCTCCTTCTCTCTTGAATTTTCCCAGATTCTAATCAGCAATTTCATAATCTGTATCAGCATTACTAAGATCTCAATCGATCTTGTCAAACTTGAGCTTGATTTTGTTGGATTGCTAAAATTCGGAATTTGTTTGATATATGTAAATTTGCAGTATTGTGCATTAGACCTGAGAACGTAAGCAATTTTCTGGAGATCGATTCATTGTTTGGTCCGGTAATGGCTTTCTTCATGATGGTGATATGTAATTTCAATTATTGGTTTCTCCAAAAACTTTACTTTAATGTGTTTGAATGTGTTTACAGGACTCGCGGCTTGTATACAAACACTATGCTACTCTCTATTTTGTTCTTGTATTTGATGGTTCAGAAAATGAGCTAGCTATGCTTGATCTCATTCAAGGTTCGTTTTTTTTTTCAAGTCAATTACTATTTGTTCTTAGATTCCAATATAATCTGAAATGGCTTGCTGTAAAACGTTTTCCCATTTCAATTTGTGTGCTTTGGAATGAGACAGTTCTATAGTTGTAGCTTGTTTTTTGAATATATTGAACCATTGGCTTGACATTATAGAAAGAGAATTTGGAATCAGAGTCTTGAATAGTAGACTTTTGCAGTGTACTAGCTCTTTCATTAAAGTTTGTTGCCATGTATCAAGTAGTGTGCCAGCGCACTTGGTGTGTATAGGATGTATTTATTTAAAAGAGATCTGGGTGTTGATTATATTTAGATTGGTGTTGGGTTGAGAGTTGAGACTCTCTTTAATCAAATTTCGTTGTGGTTCTTTCGTTTTACTTTTTAGTGAACACTGAGAGTATACTTGCGTGAGTTCTATGATAATGACTAAGCCTGTCACGGACTGATGTTAATATGAATCATTCATTGACTATTACTTTGCTCGTTGATTTTTTTTTCTGCTTTAAGCTGTGAAAAGGTATCTTTCGTAGTATGATAATCTAAGTATTGGCAGTTCTTGTTGAAACACTGGACAAATGCTTCAGCAATGTCTGCGAACTCGACATTGTGTTCAACTACAGCAAGGTAATGGTGTTACACGGAATAGTTGATATTATATTCAAAAGCTGATGCTGTAGATTGGTTTAGTCACCCTTTTTAGATAACTACATGAAACAATCATGTTAGTAGAAACGGTTTTATGTCTTCTTCTTTCTTTGTTTCACATGTTGCAGATGCATGCGGTGTTAGATGAGATGGTATTTGGAGGACAAGTACTGGAAACTAGCTCAGCAGAAATCATGAAGGCTGTTGAAGAAATATCAAAGTAGTTCCCTTTTCCTTTCTCTCTCTCAATCTCTCTACTGTTTTCTGCATTGGTTGTGTGGAAACAAACATTTACACTTTCCGACATTGTACAGATTAGAAGCTGCCTCAAATGCGATTTCACTTGTCTCGAAGTCGGTTTCCGGTTGGCGTGGTCGATAGCTTCGAACCTTACACGAACCATGACAGAGAACAAAACATGAACTTCATAGCTCTCTGTAATTCATTTTAGTGTTATGGTTTGTAAGAAATAGTCTTCTCCTCCTTTTGTCCTCTGGGCCTAATTTGGGCTGTATTGGCAGCTCAATGGTTTAACGTGGGCCTGGAAGGGAATTGCATTCTGTTTGAGAATATTATAAAAAAAAAACGGCGAGAAGTTGAGATCTAAAAACGTGAAGTTTTGTGTTGAGATAATGTGGGTAAGAACAATAGAATAGAGAGTATAGGGGCTAAAATGTAAAAAAAAATAGGAAGTACGACAACGCCGAACGGCGTGCGTTGTGTAAAAAAGAGTCAAAACGGAATTCGATGGGGGAAGACTAAAGATTCGAAATGGTTGAAGTGCCAATTCATATCCAATTATCATTCTACCTTTTGAAATTCTTATGATCCATCTCTGTATTTTCCAGTACCAGCTTTTTGACCTTTTTTACTACCCAATAGATTTGTTGTGTATAAATATATATATATATATATATATGCAAAAATAAAATAAAAATTTTGTCTTGACGTAATTTTGTAGTGGTTAACCAAATAATCGAATATAATGATCAATTCTCATTGTATACAACTTTTTTTTGTTGCTACTGTCGTTTTCATATTGTGATCGAAGAATAAATTGGAACTACGACGCTTTGGGAGTGGAAATTGGATCTTTATAATAGTTTCATTAGTTTTTTATAAAGAAATCGACGATTATCCTAATTAAGATGGGATGTTTCCTTCTTTATGCTCCAAAGCTATTGGGTTACAAGAACAAGAGAAAAGTTTGTGTTGTGTTGAAGACAAAATAATATAAGTGGAAGATTCAAAGTGGAGTGATTTAATTGGGAAACGTAAGAGAGCCAAAAATATACTAAAAGATAAACTTGTTGGGTAAAGATGATACAACAAATCCAATATACATTTGTGCCCTAGAAGAATTGGTCAAGCTAGCAAAGATGTACCATGGACCAAAGTGACCACCTTTGATCATATTTATATATTACATATCATATGTTTTTTTCGTTTCATGATTGATACCTCTCCCAATCTTGGGGCATTCCTCTAGTTGGTCCAACAATTTTATTTTCCCACTTTTGCCCTTTTCGCTTACGTTGGACCACTCCCACATTTGTTTCTCTTTTTTTTTTTGCTTCTTCCTATTTTTATCTTCTTTGATATATGTGATTAATTGATCCAAATAATTAAACAAATAAAAGGAGTAAGACCCCCCCTCTCTTTTTCAAGATTTTCAAAACTCAAAATTACTATTAAATTTTACATAATTTTGTTGGGGTTACGATTTATATTGATAACTAAATTTAGAGTGAAGTATTTATATTTATGTCCTACCAACACAAAAAATAGTTATATTTGATCAATGTGCTTGTTAAGATAATTTGTTTTTAAATGAAGAAAAATTGTAACTGGAGCTACACCTAGTATATATATACATACAGTCAACCCATACTAGTTGACCGTATACAAAAAAATACGCCGAAGAGTTAAGAAATGTGAAGAGACGCTTTGGAAGGGACAACATGAGGTAACAGAAGCCGTAGACAACAAAATTTAGCCTTAACATATGACAGCTGGAATTTGTACTTCTGTATTTATAATGAATATACTACTTAACCGTTTAATAAAAGCCATAGAACCGACCTGCTAATTTTTAAAATAAAATAAAAACAGTAAATCGAGGGACACGTTTTGTGTTGTCTAAATTGAATTCTAAAATGCCAACTAATTCGTCAGAATAAGTCCTCATAACGATTTTGGTGGTAATATTAAATAAATAAAACAAATAATTGCAAATTCTAAACTATCTAAGTTTCAAAAAAAAAAGAAATTCTAAACTATCTTAGTAAGTAATTGAAAATGACTTTAACAAAAAAAAAAGTAATTGAAAATGACATATTATAATTTCTACAAATCAAAACTATTTTAGAGTACATTGCGCCATAGTATACTAATTCAATGTAGAACAGACTATTCAATAAGTCCTTTTTGAAAACTCAAATTTTCACTACGAATAAGCTGAAATTAATCTCTATATTTTGTGTAAAAAAACAATAACCTATAGAGTATAGGGAACAATATATTCATGTTATTTTTATTGTATATAATATAAAAAGTCGAAAGCATTCTTAGTTAGCCCCTATAATGATTTTACATATTTTAAGAACGCATACCATACAAACAGAATTTTCAAGAAGAACAAAAAAAGAAAAGAGAAAGCAGAATCCATCAAAAGGGCAGAGAGGAGAAAACATTCCAGTCGTGTTTTGTAACTTTTGAGGAATGTCCCGTTTTTTAAATTAATGTGACCAAGACGACTCCTAAACCAACACATATTCTATTATTATATTCAATTGGTAATGTTTAAAAATCAAATTATTAAAATAAATTAAACAGTTAATGACTTATCATTACATCGCTTTACATGCATGCATGCGGAGAATTAAATCTCGCGGCTCCGTTCCACGTGGCACCCTGATTAATTCAAGTAATTCAAGTAATCGATTCAAGTAATCGACTAGTCGTCACCAAAATATACGATCTCGGAACTCGCGAAAACTTTTTTCGGGAACGTTGTAGGTCCCACCGAATCCACCGAAGCCAACATCATCATCATTTGCATTTGCATCATCATCATCATCAAACATTGTGTAGTTTATTGCTCTCGTACTGGACTACGAGCCGGTCTCCATTTGTTTCCCGTAGCCGTTTGGTTTTTCCTTTTTTTTTCAATTCTTGTTTACACATATGGCTTCGTTGTTGCGCACAAAATGGACTAAGCCATCGGTAGATTATTTCATTTTTTATTTGTGGAGAGATTCACAGTTTACTGTAATTTTAATTTATCTTTTTTTGTAAAAATAGATCGCAGTTAATCCACAACAGACCTTTTTTATTTTTTTTATATCTATATTACTATAAATTATAACTTATAAATGATAAAAATTTACGGTTTAATTTTGCAAATGATTTTGTCACTCTGAACACTGCATCCATTCGAAGCTAATATATCATTGATTCCAGAAATACAAACTATTTCGTGGTTAAATATTTGTATTGGAAATAGATTAAAAACAAATAAAACATCCTTATAAAGCAAATCCCGGTGTGTAATAACGTATTGAGTTTTTTAGTTTATGGGCATTAGCAAAATGCTTGGTTTATTCAAATCACTATGAAACCAGTCGCTGTTGAAGCGAGTGAGTTGTTAAAACGAGTGGTTTGATGGGAGCGTATAAGTCACGGGTGGTTGGGCCGCGTGAGGTATTAGTTGCTATGCATGTAGTGGCGAAACGTAACGCTTTGTGTCTCGGGGTAATCACGGTTTTATGTTTCGAGTTTATCAAATTACTATAAATATAGATTACGTACAATAGTTAGAGTTATAAATTGTATAAATATAAACGTTCGACAGAGCATCTTTTGGAAAGTGGTGGTCGTCCCATTAGTCGAACTAAGTTTCGGCAATCTCAAGACGATCTGATTTTCACTTTTATATATATATATATATATACATATTTTTTCAAAAATTTAAATGTTAAGACTTGATAGGTAACTTGTGAAACAAAAAGATAGCTGAGTATATCTTTCCTACATTTTTTATCAATTGTGATTTATATTTCGTCATCTGTAAGTTTATTGATGATAGAAAAAATAGTCATTCCGAAGTTTCACGGTATTGCTAAATGATATGAAGACTTTCTTGGGGTTAAAATGATGTGACCATTTCAATCCGTACATATTTTATATTGAAAGATTTTTACTGTTAAGCAAAGAGTAAAACTAATCATTTTTATGCATACATTTTTAGGATTTTTTTCAGCTATAGCTCTTATTTATAATACTGCATGATGAAGTCTTAGAATGTATGCATAAATCAAAATTGACAGACCCTTTCTTTTATTTTTATTTTATTCTTAATGGATTTTTTTCTTAACTTAATTGCATGCAAAAACTGATCAAAACTATAACTTTAATTAAAAAAAAATTGTCGTAGAATATCATAATGACTGAATTAAAATTATATTGTTCAAAGATTAATATGCATAGTAAACCCCGTGATTATCCATCGAAACATTAGTACGTTTCTTCGTGCCATATCTTGAAATTTTGGCTATAGAGAAAAAAGAAGTTATCATGTGGTATTACTATTAGGTATAATGATTTAAGAGGTGGGTCCAATAGCTTTTTCTTTGTTTCTTTTCACTAGTTCAAGATCAAATTTATGGGGAGTATTATTAGTTCTTTGACCTTTCCTTTTAAGAGAGTCCTTCTTTGACCCATCAAGATTCAAGAGCAGAATCTCTCTCTTGCTAAGCTAAGAAAACATGGAAAGTGAAACAAATATTAAATAAAAAAGAGATATACAGGTCATACATGTGTATGCATAGGTTAATTGGGCTGTTGCTTTGATGATTGTAGGAAGGTACTTCACTTGAATTGAGGGGATTCTTCCCTTTATCTTTTGGGTTCTTCACAATCTAATCTATTAGCTTTTCTTTTCATGCAATATTTTTCTTGTTACTCTATCTTCCAAATCTTCTTGGATATTCTCTTGTCATTATGATTCTAACTTCCTATTCTCTTTATTAAAAACCCCACAAGGAATTGGATTCTCATGGGGCTTCGCTACGTACTCAGCCATACTACGACCATGAGTGATTTTAACAAGACTATTTAGAACTTTTTTTTTGTTTTTAACGTTTATATTTTACACGAGGCTATTGAATATTTGTATCTTAACAATTTTAGTATAATCCCTCATAGCATATTTTCGACAAATAACATCACCTCTTTTGATTTTGTTTGGTAAACGGAAATATTGATCAAATACACTTATATGAAATAAAGAAAATATATTTCTTGATTAATAAAATTAAAAAATCTCTCAAAATGTGATAAATAGGTAAAAAAGATTTTGAAAAGTTTTACATATATTTTCGGCAAACCATCATTTCATCAAGTGAAAAAAACAAATACATACTAGTATCTAAGAGTTTGACTATTTGACATACCACATGTTCAGGGGCGTGGTTGTAAGGAAATGGGTCACTGCTTTGAATAAAATGATTTTGTTAGTTTAGTTGGCTACGTTTTTCTCTATATTTAATTTGAACACTTATATTTCTATTAACATTTCACAAGGATATCTTAAAAAGTAATAATATCTTTTTTTTTGAACAACTACTTAGTTTTCCATTCAAATAATCAACCGGACTATAAAGTTTGAGGGATCAACCCAAATAGAGCTTAATACAACAAGATTTAAAGCATTGATAAAATCATAAGATAGTGGGATAAGATACTTCAACAGAAGAACCATAACTCGGAGACATGAACGAACGTGTGCAATGCCACAAGCGATGAGATGGTGAGTTGAAACCATGTCCACGAGCATGTCGGGATGATGGTGGATAGTCTTAGTCGAATGACCATATGACGTTGAAGGTAGATCCAAGACCTTGCTTCTCAACGGGGTGAGACAACCAATTTCTTCTGCACAAGAAAGTGACAAGGTGAGGACCAAAGCGCGGGTGCGCGACTGGACGGCCGGAGGCCATGGTGGTACGATTGACTCCATGAAGGAGGGAAAAGACCAAACAAATCTCTCCATAGAGGAGGAAAGCTGCATCAAAAGGCTCTCCACAAAGTGGAGATGAACAAACCGGAGATTCTCAAACTCACAGCAAGGGACATAATTTTGTCGAGGGCTAATCAAAACATCCCACCAAAACCAATTCAGAATTGAGGGTACAATGTTGAGAAGCTTTAACCTTTTACGCTCCAAAAAATGAACCAGAGATCTAAACTGAGCCAAGATTCGCACAACACTATTCCCTATTCCCAAATTAATAATATCTTTAATACATTAAAAACATACCTAAATCACAATTGTTATACTAACGCACCGTTCAAGATAAAACATCGGAGGTAATCCGTAATCCCAATTATGACTTTGAAATCGTTTGAACTTGGTTGGTCAAGATGGTATAGTAAAAAAAAAAAAAAGTGGTTTCTGTATAAATAAAATACGAGGTTGACATATAGATATATTGCGCTGATATTATTGTAGTAATTAAATTGTTGGTGTTATAGGAAACTAACATTGAGCTAAGAGAGAATAGATGTGAGTCACATGAGATTAAAAGCTGTATCCGCTAGGGATTTATACTCTTTTATGTTCGTTAGATAAACGTTAAATGGGTTGCTTGTCCATGTAAACAATATAAGCACTAACAAAAAGAAATCATCTCGATCACATACTTAGCTATGCATCGATCTAAGTAAGAATGAAGTGTGAGAGAAGCTAATACAGAAAAAGAGTGTAAGGTAGCAAAACACTCTTTTAATGGCATATCCGATGTTTTTTAAAACTCAATGTGAAACAAATTGGCATATCTTCGATCACTAGGCATCGGATCAATTTGATATTTGATGAGGTTGAAGACGAAGATATTGGCGGGAAGAGACCAGTTCGAGTAAGGCGGCCAAATCCAAAATATTTGGATTAAGTCATCGATAATTTCTATTTCTTTTATTGCAAACAAGCTTAGTCTTCTCTGACTTCTGAATTGTTGGATCAGAGTAAGCTCACCTTGTTTTCCATTTTCCCTGTTTTCCACTTTCTCCATTTGCTTCCAAATTTGTAGGAACGATAGTTCCAAGTATCTCTATAAAAAAAAAAGTCATAAAAAAAAATAAAGGAGATTCAATTTGCCAAATAAAGTGTCTTGTTCAATTCTCTTAGCTTTTGAAGAGGGACCACATCAATATTTTCTATTATATAAGACGTTGTTTGGTTTCATTTTATTTGATTTTTGAAAAAAGTGCAGACTTTAATTAAAATTAGCGTTTTGTATACTAATCATGGAGTGCGTTTGATTGGTTAATTTATGTTTAGTCACATATTAAATATTTTTAAAAATTTTTGATTTAATTTATGATATATTTAATTTAGTGTTTCATGCTGCTAGAAAATCTTATATAATGAAATAGAAGTAATTGAAAATTTGTAGTTGTGTATTCTTTTTAGAGAAAATTCACTTTGGTTGCAAATTTTAGAAGAAAAAACAATCGATAACCAATGTAAAAATTAGAATCCTCTAGATGCGCTAAAAAAGTAAAATGTTTCAAAACTAAACCCTCTTAATATTATTAGAATATTTGTTTGAATTGTTATTGATCAGATTACTAGTTTTTAACAGATAACTTATTATTGGTAGATATTTTTAAAGTTTATCAATTTGGTAAGTCGCGAGTTTTAGCAATAAACCCAAATTAAAATAGTGATCGAGTTTTCAATTTATTACCAATCTGTTCGACAGGACTGGGTTGGAATTTAAAACATTGCCTATAGAAGGTATGTTTGTTGGTGCATGAATCGTGGAAGCCACTTTACTTCACTCTGCTACAAGTGTGCACAATCTTGATCAGAATTTCATTTTTCATTAAATTGCAAGACATTCTTTGCTTAACATATTATTTCAGTCGCCCGAAATCTTAGTATTTTGATTTTTACAAACAAAAATAAAAATAAATTGTTTGTTTAATTTGCCTTATCTTTTGTTAAAAAAAAAAGATTACAAAAATTTCATTGTACAGACATACAGTATTCCTCATGGCTAAAATCTGTTTTCAACATAACTTTACAGACATATAATTGGATTACATTTTTCAACATTATTTATTTATTTTTTATATAAAATATTATATTATGCTCCGATGTAAGTATTCATTCCGTTCCTTAAAGATGAATGTTTTAGAAAAAAAAATTGTTTCACAAAATTGGATGTTTTGTATTTTCAATGCAAAAATTATGTATAACTTCTTGTTTTGCCCATAATAATTAGAGTTAAAGTAAATAAAATAATTAAAATTTAATGAAAAAATAGGGGTATTTTAGGTTATGTAAAAAGTTTCTTAATATATGTGCAAAACCTTAAAAATTCATATTTAAGTAACGGAAGGAGTATATTATTAATTCGTTCCAGCACTGCATCATGATATATATCAGAAGAGTTTTGTAACGCATGGCGTGATGAAAATGGTTGCAGAGCAGACTAAATATTATCATAAATTTAATATTATGTATCATTTCTATTGGAATTCTACAGCTTTTACAAATTGTGAGTCCATGTATCCACAGAAATTCAGGGTTTTTCCAACAGTAGTTAATTAAAGCATAAACATACAAATCCATAAAAATAAAATAGGCCTTTATAGGGAAGAAGACTAGTATTCGTTGACGACAAGAGTAGAGTAGACTGTAGCTAGCTGCAAGTTATGAAGAAATCTAATGACCAAATCTAAGTTCATTTTATTTACATCATCATGGATCATCATCATTAACAACATGAGGCTGAGCAGATATCGAACGTGTGATTGCGATGTGGAGAGAAGTAAAGGACGTGGCCACGCGCGAGTGAGCAAGAAGCGCGTGAGATTCAGGGTTTTAGGGCAGAGATACGGAAAGAGACAGAGGTTTATAGCATTATATTGGAAGAGAACAAAATAAAATGAAAATTTGAGCCTCGTGATCGGAGATTTTTGCAGTGATGACTGTACTCTTCTTTCTCTTCTCTCCCCCTTGTCACGTGGGCTAAATTTTGACCACCATTCATCAGTGACCATCAACATCACATCACACTCTCTCCTTCTTCTTCTTCAACGTTTTTCTTTATAAAAAAAATTAATCATTTCAAATCCTTCTTAAGATTTTATAGATCTAGTAAACATTCGTGTGTGAGTGACATAATAATTACTTCAAAAAGAAATAATGAATTAGCAAGAGTTACAAGTCATGATGGTCCAAAAGTCGTATGTTTTTCACCATCTCAATTATTAACTATAAGATCTAACATATCTACCTAAACCAATCTTCAATCTATAATATTTGGAGGCACGTAAATGAATGATTTCATTTTAGCATATGTTACCGAATCTGTTCTTCACAAGATTGGCATTTAATACATTCGCAAGTTTGACATCCATCGACCAGCTCAGACTATTGCCTTTCTGATCAAGATAAGTTTCTCTACATAGTTTCAACATTTTTTCATTTTACTTATACATTTTCCATCACATTTGTTATGTATGTCATGTTATATCTCCATATCTTACTATCCTAATATCCTTTATCTAAAGGCTAATCACCTCCATAAGTGCTAGAAATATGTCTATTTTAATTGAGTTAATTATTCACACAATCACACAGATTCTATATAGACCAAGCATGTGTTATTTAAGTAGAAAAACAAGTGACTAAAATATTGTTTTTTTTACTTGGCTGTCTGAAGAAACTTGATATCATCGTATTTTGAAATAAAGAAAACATAAAAAGCAAGCAAACCCCATTTGAGTAAATGATATTATTAATATTACTTCGTAAAAAGCTGCGTCCCCACATATTCTATTGATTTTAAATATTCGTTTTAATATAAACCTGCATATAAAGCACATATACATGTCTGATTCTATATATAGGTGTGAGACCCTCTTCTCCATTCTTCACTTCACTCCAACGTGAAACCTGCAACTTAAATTATTCTTCCCTAGCTTCTCTTAATTTACATTAAGGGTTTTCATTTTTCAAACAAAGAGTCAGAAGTGAGTGAGAGCGATGATGCAGACTCCGTACAACACATCAACGCAGGGGCAATATTGCCATTCTTGTGGGATGTTCCACCACCATAGCCAAAGCTGTTGCTACAACACCAACAACTCCAACGCCGGCTCTTACTCGATGGTCTTCTCCATGCAAAACGGCGGTGTTCTCGAGCAGAACGGCGAGGACTATCACTCTTCCTCCGTCGTTGACTGCACTCTCTCACTTGGAACTCCTTCAACGCGGCTTTGCGAGGAGGACGAGAAACGCAGACGCTCCACTTCCTCTGGTGCTTCTTCCTGCATTTCCAACTTTTGGGACTTGCTTCACACCAAAAACAACAAAACGACGCCGTTTAATAACGCTCCTTCTTTCTCCGCCAACAAGCCTACACGTGGTTGTTCTGGCGGAGGTGGAGGCGGCGGCGGTGGTGGTGGTGGAGACTCTCTTCTCGCCAGGCGTTGTGCCAACTGCGACACTACTTCTACCCCACTATGGAGGAACGGTCCTAGAGGCCCCAAGGTAACTAATTTAATTCGAAATGTGACTTCTAGTCATATTATCAATACTTGTTTAAAAATATTTTGCTCCTCTTTTTTCACTTAAACCAATAAATCCTCTATAGCATTAATTTATTGAAACACAACGTTAAAATTTGATTTTTGTGGTTCAAAAACATTTCGTTGTTTTGAAAAAAAAAAAAAGATATTTATAAAAGAAGATAGTATTAGTTTCATCCTTTTGTTTTGAATAATTTCCATTTCTCTATAGCTTTATTTATTGAGACAACATTAAATATAGTTATATTGATGGTTAAATGATAAGGATGGTTATTGAATTTACAGTCCCTATGCAACGCATGCGGCATTCGTTTCAAGAAGGAAGAGAGAAGAACCACAGCGGCTTCAGGCAACACAGTCGTCGGAGCTGCACCGGTACCAATCGACCAGTATGGACATCACAACTCCGGCTACAATAATTACCATACTGCCACTGGTAACACCAATAATGGAACTCCGTGGGCTCATCACTCGACGCAGAGGGTTCCGTGTAATTATCCGGCAAACGAGATCAGGTTCATGGATGATTACAGTGGTGGAGGAGCTATCAACGGTGACTCTGATGGTGCTCACGGTGGTGTGCCGTTCCTTTCGTGGAGGCTTAATGTGGCGGATAGGGCAAGTCTTGTTCATGACTTTACCAGATGAAAGGAAAAGAAAACGACGTTAGATTCTTAAACTTTCCATGTGGTTTAATTCTTTATTACTATGTCTAATTTAAAAAAGGAAGAAAATGTTTGAAAAAAAAAATAGTAGAAGTGTATATCGAGAGACGATGTTGATGTTATTGATAGCGACGGTCTAACTTATGGTTTATCTATAAAGTACCGTTCTGGTCAATTTTTAAATAATTTTCTATTTTAATTTTTTAAAAATTTAACCTTCTTTTTATGGAAATTTTCTTTGCTTTAGTCTTAAAAATAAATTATATGGTCTATTATATTACACCAAACGCACACAGTGATGTAATCAAAGTTAAACATTAGGAAATAAAATAAAATAAAAAAGAAAAATGATGTACAAAAGAAAAACACAGACCAAAAATATAGACATCGGATATAACTCTTTTAATGTATATAGTTTAAGTTGAACGGAGAAGTTTCAGTTCCACCTGAGTCCCTGAATTTCACAACTGAGACTTTAATTATTATTATTGGCTAATATAAAAACCAAAATACATTAAATAGGAAATTTTTTTTTGGGGGTTAGCTGTTTGGTAGTGAAGATTGAAATCTGATCGTCGAATTGGGAGATTAGATTCTGATCGTACCAATGTGGGTTTTGGGGTACTGTTGTGTTTCAGTTTGGATCAGAGCATTGTAGTGATTTAATGAACTTATTTTGTCGTATTATGCTCTGTTTCTCTCCCTTTATATTTTGACCGTCGTTTTGTCCTTTACTATCCCATTTCTTGACCTTTTGTTCGTGTCAATATGCGCTCGTAAGAATATTTTTCATTTCTTTTTTTTTATTATATAGTTTTTTCCGATTTTACTGAACCGATTCTGCAACATGTTTGTACTAATTCTACCAGCTTTTAATACCCTGCACGATCACAAGTTTATAAAAAAGTCTCATATTTTATATGTATATATATATTTTATCCAGTCGTCGACATATAGTATTCAACTTTCTCAAATCTCAAACCCATAGAAATCATATTATATAATTAATAATATGTGTCATCACAATTGAGCCCAAAAAGTGTAATTGGGCTAGCAATAGGCCCAATTAAGTACTTGGTCTTTAAGCGAGGGAGAACCACTAATTAATTATCTCGTCGCTATGTCTCTCCGTAAAACCCTAACCGTCGTGAACCAACCTTCGTTATCACCGGATTCTTCAATCGCCGCCGTTACAGAGGCATCTAGTTCATCTTCTAGAATCACATTTCGACCTCGTAAAATCCGGAAAGTTTCGTCAGATCTTCTCAATTCATCGCCGAGGATCATAATCACCGCATCTTCACTCTCATTAAAATCAACGATTGATCTCGCTCTCCGTCACCTACAAAGCTCCGATGAACGCATCGGATCCTTAATCACAACGCATAACAATCCTCCGATATTCGATTCAACCAATCCTCCGTTCATCTCCCTAGCGAGATCTATTCTCTTCCAACAACTCGCAACCAAAGCAGCGAAATGCATCTACGATCGATTCATCTCTCTATTCACCGGCGGAGAATCAGGTGTTCTTCCTGAATCCGTTATCTCGATCTCCGCCGTTGATCTCCGTAAGATCGGTGTCTCCGGTAGAAAAGCGAGTTATCTCCACGATCTCTCTGATAAATACAAGAGCGGTGTTCTCTCCGATGAAATGATTTTAAAATTGAGTGATGAAGAGTTGATTGATCGGTTAACTTCGGTTAAAGGAATTGGTTTGTGGACTGTTCATATGTTTATGATATTCACATTGCATAGGCCTGATGTTTTACCTGTGGGAGATTTAGGTGTGAGGAAAGGTGTGAAAGATCTTTATGGTTTGAAAACTCTTCCAAGTCCATTGCAGATGGAGCAGCTTTGTGAAAAATGGCGTCCTTATAGATCTGTTGGTTCGTGGTACATGTGGAGGCTTATCGAGTCTCGTAACACCAAATTGTCCAAATAAGCAAATGTCAATGAAGCTTCTATATTCTGGTAGTTATCGTTGTTATTATGATTTGTTCTAATCAAATTATTTCAGCAATGATTACTCAAGTCAAGACCAAAGTTGTTCTTGGTCGGACAACTAATCTGGATCCTGTGACGATGAAGCTACTCTAGTTTGTAAAGAAACCTTATCTGTATTATGTATGTTATGTAAGTTTGTTGAGCATGGCTTAGTGAGCATGGCTTATTCCTGCGCTTTGTTTTGGGCTTGGCCCAATATATCAACGGGCCTAATTATGTGATGATAATGAATAAGAGCAACACTTGCTTCTCTTTGGCCAATGTTGTCGCTCGGATTAAAGGAATCTAAACAAAAGATGTCACGCGTAACATTCAACGTCTTGAAATTTAGTATATGTCAAATCTAAATTTCATTGCTATTAATAGCGTTTGATAAATAAGAAATAAAGATGATCATAAAGTGCAACACAGCTGTGGGAAACAAAGAATCTGAAAACAAGACATGAGGCATGTGGTGATAAATAAAAGTGCAGATTTTGTTGTGCTTATGTGGACCAGCTTTTTCTTTCTTTCACACTTTAATTTCTCAACCCTCCCCACCAGAAAAATTATTTGAGATGTCTTCTCTTTCAAGACTATGATTAACTCTGATTAATTCTTAATTATTTTCATACATACCTCTATTGGAAACCATAATTTCATTTGTACATGGGAAACCATAAGTTTATATTAAACTCCATGCAAACCCAATCTAACACTATACCGTTATTGTTAATGTTATTTTTTCTCATTTACGATAACATTAAACCTGCTAGAGAATTTGTGAAGATAGAGATTGAAAAATGACAAACATTAAAATTAATTTGAAGATGTAATAATTTTCTTAATACATGGATTCCCTAGTATGCTAAAATCAAAAGTTATATTTAACAATGTAACTAAACACTGTTTCAATTTATATATCTAAAAAGACTACATAACTAAATAACTTATAATTTCAATTTCAAATATTTGATTTCAATTATAAAAATGTATAAACTGTATTTGAAAATTAACTCAGATAACTAATTCAATACACCCATAAGTTTCCTCTCATGATTTATCTCTATCCCCACTCCTAAATTCTTACTAGTAGGTAAATAGTTTGACTAAGCTACGTTTTTTTTATTGAAGACATACATTAATTAGTAACACCATCATCATAAAGGAAAATAGATAAAGAGAGATAAATGCAATAATGGTAATGGGACATGGACCAAAGTTGCAGGTGGTGAGAGATAACAAACATATGACAATGTCTCGAAATTAAGAGGCACCACCACACACACACTTTCTCTCTCTAGTAGGTTTATGTTTTTAAAATCAATATATTGTTGGATTTTCATGTGAAATA
Source organism: Cardamine occulta (assembly GCA_028015245.1). Classification (NCBI taxonomy): domain Eukaryota; kingdom Viridiplantae; phylum Streptophyta; class Magnoliopsida; order Brassicales; family Brassicaceae; genus Cardamine; species Cardamine occulta. The sequence continues at coordinate 5,716,636 of CM051380.1, read as the reverse complement.
ATAAACTTGATGGGTGATAGGAAACAAACACACATACGTCGTCATCATCACCAATTCTATTTCTCCTTCTTCTTCTTCATCAATATCAATCTCATCTTCCACTACTCTTCCCTATAACAAGAAGCTCTATAAGCCCTAAGGTGAGTCCAAAAGTCATTAGATTTTATCTTTTGTATGCATTATTAGTGAATAATTATAAGTATTAAATATTTTAACAAAGTTTTGTTCTTTTGGGTCAGATTTACAATGGAGCTTGGAGGAAAAGTTAATGCAATTACTTCCACAACAATGATCTCAACCAAAACCTTAGAAGTAAAGCCACATACCAAATCATACCAATATCCGGAAGCCAAACCCGAATCAGATCTGTCCTTAGCTCCATTCCCGATCAAGAAAGAAAATAAAAAACCGAGGACACGTGGCGACCAAGCAGTGAAGTACAAGGAATGCCAGAAGAACCACGCGGCTTCAACAGGAGGACACGTGGTGGACGGATGCTGCGAGTTCATGGCCGGTGGAGAAGATGGTACGCTCGGGGCACTAAAATGCGCCGCCTGTAATTGTCACCGGAGCTTCCACAGGAAAGAAGTGTATGGACATAGAAGCAGCAGTAAACAAGATCAGCTGATGATAACTCCGGCGTTTTACAATAGCTCGTACAAGGCAATGCAGCCACGTGGAATGCATCCAACGGGTGAGATTATTGGAAGGAGGACTTCGTCGTCGAGCGAAGATATGAAAAAGATTTTGAGTCATCGGAATCAGAATGTTGATGGGAAAGGGTTGATGATGAGGAAGAAGAAGAGGGTGAGGACAAAGATTAATGAAGAACAAAAGGAGAAGATGAAGGAATTTGCAGAGAGATTAGGGTGGAGGATGCAGAAGAAAGATGAAGAAGAGATTGATAAGTTTTGTAGGATGGTGAATCTGAGGAGACAGGTTTTTAAGGTTTGGATCCATAATAATAAGCAAGTAATGAAGAGGAATAGTAACACTAGTGATCTGTAAAAGTGAATCAAACCCTGTTTTTTTTTTTTGCCCTTCAAATTATTCAAAGTCTTGAGTATGAATCCGTGACTACTCTATACGATTGAAGATGCAAATCTGGATGATATGATATGTTTTGATCTTTATATATCTGGGATTATAATTCCTTATCTAGGTAGCACGGAAGCTTCGCTCAACGTCCATTTCTCGCTTCGGAATCGGAATCGGATTCAGAAGCTTTCGAAATCTCACTTTCATGATGCTTCCAAAAATACCCTTTTAAAAATGCCTTGGAAGTTTGCGCTTCCGTTTTAATAACTATTATTTTTATATATTTTGTATTTTTAAAAAATTAAAAACTAATATAGTAATTTTGTAATTGTATATATCGTTTCGTCTTTTATCTATAAAAAATTATTTTAATCATATGCGAAATGTTAACGTGATTAATTTGATTAGTTGAATAAGAAAATTTCAAAAAAATTAAGTATGATGAATTCTTGTTTTAAACATAGAATTGTAGTATATAATTAAATATGATGATTTAGAATTTTTAAAATTATTTTAGTTGAATAGTGTGAAAAAAAAGCACTAAATTTATATTATTTGTAACAAATTTTTAATATATTAAATGTTTAAGTATATATATATATAAATGTATTAAATTTATATTATTAATAATAATTTTTAATATATTGTAATGTTTAATTATATTTACATATGTATATATATATAGATGCTTTCAACACGTATCCGTTTCCTAACTTTTTTCAATAATTCGCTTTTATACTTTTAAACGCTTCTGCTTCCGCATACCTATTTTTTAATCCCATGCAACTTTGTTTCCTATTGGTTCGTGTTTGAACGGAAAGATAAATTTGGGCTTGTAAATAAAAGGGAAAAAGTTTTAAGATATAATGGTTCAAGTTAAAACTTGAACAATTAGCTGGAATAGCTCAGTTGGTTAGAGCGTGTGGCTGTTAACCACAAGGTCGGAGGTTCGACCCCTCCTTCTAGCGTTTTCTTTTTAAGCAGACTTGGTCAATCGGTTTATTTGTTTCGCATTTGTCTTTTTCATCTATTCGTTTTCACAAGAAGATTATCTAGAAATAAGTTAAGAATAGTGTAAATATTGACAGCTGAAGAATTGGGTATGATCATCTCCCAAAAGATTATGACAAGAACACACAACGAACTTGGACTAAGTAACTAAGTTCAAAGAAGGTTCTAAAACAAGACCTAGAATATGATTCTATGATCAACACATCAGTCCAACTTCTTCACTTAAAGTGGATTTAAAACTAAGTGAAGTGCTTATATATATATTTTTGCTAATTGTTTATGAGAGGTTAACTCTTGTAAGTTCGACAAAGTTAGAAACCTCTTTAATTTGTTCATTCCTAGAATAATGAATTGTTGGATATGGATCATCAAACGAAGAAGTTAGTTTCCCACAAGACAAGTTAGTCTAAACTCTAAAAAGCCATTGTCCATTTTGAATTGTCTAAATGATGTTGATGTAATAGTCAGCATAAAACACATTTGAATTTTGACCGGCGATTTAATAGCGACGAAGATGTATACATCATGTGGGTGTAACACTAACACATGCTTTATTAATTATCTATACACAAATTTAATTTAGTTAGTTGGAGATCGCTACGTACATGCCAATAAAAATTAAATAAAAATAAAAGTCAATAGATCTACTACTTCCTTTTCATATCACAAAGCAAACTTGGCCTACTAGTTAAATAAACACCGTCAAGAGAAAGAATCAAGAACACACCTAACCAAAAAAGAACTCAACTTTTTTCCCACACACACACATCACCATGTTTAGAGCTATGAGCACAAGGAAAATCCACGGTGGCTATGAAAAGCTTGGCGATGAAGAAGCGAGATTGAAGAGGGTCTCGAGCGTTCCGGCGAGTGTTTATGGTCAATCAAGAAACCCTATTCAAGAAGTGAAGAAGCCACCGACGGCAAAACCAACCGGTGGTTCTGTTCATCCTTTGATAAGTTTCTTTGACGTTCATTTTCATAGGAAGAAGAATAAGACAACGAAGAAGAAGAGTTTGGCGACGGCGAAACCAGAGTTTGCGAGGTATATGGAGTATCTTAAAGAAGGAGGTGTGTGGGATCCGAATTCTAACGCACCTGTGATTCATTACAGATAGATTCGTGGATGAAGATGAAGAAAGATTTCTTTATCAAAAATAAAAGATGAATAAAGAAAGATTTGTATATCGTTTACAAAAATAATATATATAATATATATATATATATATAATCTAAGAGAAAATCAAACAATTCGTGATGCAATTCAAAAAGATGGATGTTATACTATGAATTTGTCATTTTTTACGAATTGATGAATGTTTTGTACACTTGACCTTAATAGTTAAATTATGATCAAGAAGTTGGTTTTGATTTTTTTTTATAGTTTATAAAGATATGTTTATGAGAATCAAATCAAGTTGTTGTTGCTGATTTAGAAGCGGTCCAGAGCTACTAGCTTTGAATCAGGTTCTATATTCTTCATTTCCCACCTTTAGCTTTGTTTTAAAAATTCAAAATAAAAGGAAGAAAGTTTCAAAAATTCAATGGCAGATGCATTTGAAATTTTCTTCTCATCAAATAATGAAATAAGTAAAGGTTAGAAACCATTATAATATGGAGTGGATGATAAGAGCATCCGCATTGGTGATGTTTTGTGGGTGTCTTTAAATATAAAATTAATAAAATTTGAGGAATAGGAGGAAAGAGAGTGTTTTTGAGTAAAAAAATGAGGTGTTTTTAAATATAAAATTAATAAAAGTTGAGTAAAAAAAGGAGAGTGTTGTTATTATTGGAGAAAGGGTGTCTAGAGGAAGACACTTTTGAGAGTGTCTTTAAAAATGATGGAATGTTTTTAAATAGAAAATTAATAAAAGTTGAGTAAAAAGAGGAGAAAGAATGTTTGTTTGAGTAAAATTGAGTAAAAAGAGAAAATTTAATATTTTTTAATTGGGAAGACACCCCCATTTTTTAATACGTCTCATTTTTTTTGAAGACCAGATTTATAAAAACTATATAATATATTGTCAACCAATTTTGAATACTCTTTCTTATAAGGCGTGTTCACATGAGTCACGTTTAAGAAACTGGCTCTAAAAAAAAATCAGATTCTAGATTTGAAGAAGACAAAAATAACTTTCAAAAATATTATAATCGTTTTCAAAATGGGCTTTACAGATTCGTCAACAGACAAATTGGGCCATCGGTTTTGCTTTAGGACACGATATTGCCACGTCACCGTTTTCTATGACGTTAAAATGGAATATTCAAGGTTTTGCGATATGACCCACTTAACAAGATCCCTTGAACGACGCCGTTTCGAGTACTCACGAAACCCTACCGTTGAGTTATTTACACAAAATACCCCTTCGTTATCGCGCCGACCTTTCTCGTAACTCTTACCGTCAAAGGTTATATCCGTCTTTCCAAAAAACACGTTTGGGTTTAGCTAAACCAAGAGTAGAGGAATCAAATTAGATTTAAGATAAAATAATGATTTTTTGTGAAGAAATGGGTCGCCAAGAATAGGAGAAGCAAAGAAGAAGAGAGAAAAAAAAGAGCGTTTTAAATATTTGCGGAGAGACAAAGCGGAGGTGTCGTTGTTTGCGATAAAAAGCCTTGGAGAAGAGGTTTTCTTCTTCCCTCCTCCTCTATCTCTATATACGATGTCTTATCACGCTTCTTCTTCTTCTTCATCCTATCTTCGTCTTCTCGCTTTCGTCTGACCACAATCTCTACCGCTGAATCTATCTTCTTCTTCTTCTTCTTCTCTCCGTTGGATCTTTTTTCCAGCTTCTTCCGTGGAGATTTCCTTCCCGCGGTGAGTTAATCGTTTCTTCTACGCCTGGGAATGTTGTTCGGTTGGAAATTTCTGGAAAATTCGTTTATCGTAGGTCTGAATCTTTGGGAGATTCGAATTGACTTGTCGATTTGACCTCTTGTTAGCTTCTAGATTATCGATTTGTGGTTGATTTTATTAGCTTCTTCTCGATTTTAGGGTTTCGTGAGCTGTTCCTTTCGAAATTTCGTGAGAATCTGTTGTTGAACCATGTTTTGTTTAGGTTTAAAGCGATGGTGTGGTTTTTGAGGAAAGCGGGCTTTGCGTTGAAACATTCCGAATTAACTAATTCTCACTAACATCTTAATTGATTGAGTTTTTTTTTTGTTTTACTTTTCATTTTGTGATTCGATTTGAAATGAAGAACACTCTTTGTGGTTTATCATCTGGCGTTAAAGAGAATTGTGACTAATTTGAAATTGTTCAAAATGATGCAGAGCCATGCCTACTTTTTCTGCTGTAGCTTTGGATAGAATGCTAGAGCCAGGGGCTTCCACGTCTGTCGAGAGTGTTCCAAGCACAACAATGTCGTTTTATTCAAAGCCACCAATATCAAAACTGGAGAAAGCTAAAGGTAAATTACCTAATGAGAAGACTGTTACTCGTCCTCAGATGTCACCGGCTCTCTACGCCACTCCTGACGCGATTCCGCTTCCTAATTCGCCATCTTCTTTCCCACCATCGCCTTATATCATCAACCACAAATCACGAGGACCTCCACGTCTTCTAAAAAGCTCTTCTGAGGCCAATGTTTTGTCTTCTTCTCACCAGAAGACCCTGAAAGAGGAATCTGTTACTGCTGAAACAGATGTGAAAGCTTCCCCTCGGAGGAAGTCCACCTCGTTCTCATTTCCTATAAATGAGGTTACTGAAGAGGATTTTTCCAGTGGAGGTCATGTTCGTGCAGTTGGAAACTATAATTTTGATGGTATTGTTGATGGTCCTGTTGGGAATTGGAGTCCGCTTGACGGGAAAACTTGGAATGGAAAGTCAGAGTTGGATAATGCTGCCAATGGTTTGGAACGGGAAAATAAGCTGCCTGAGCCTGTCAATATCAAAACAGACAAGGAGAGTGAGTCTGAAGATTTCTATGACCCTGGTGAATCAGCTAGCTTCACAAGTAACACAGAGGTAGAAGGTGATGCAGGAGAGGAAGGTTCACAAAGACTTGCTACACCTGTGGGAGAGTTTTATGATGCTTGGGATGGTACTTATCTTACTCTCTTTCTGCTAATTATATGCTTCTAAGCTAGATGTCAATGCCTATGATCTTAATGTACCCAGGATAATATGATTAATCACATTTAGAGTCTCCTTGTCTTTTAGTTTTGAGCGTTTCGAGATATGTTAGTACTGTTTCTTAAATGTGCAGTAGTAGGCTTTTCCTTTTTGGGAATTCTGCGTCCTTTTGGATATCTTGAGAGTGATGAGGAATTATTGCATTATTCCTGTCTCATGTATTTGCAAAGTAAACAAATTAAGATTGACGGTATGATTGGGAACTATTTTGTAATCCATCTGATTTCTTGGTTTTTTCAGAACTATCAACCGACAGTGGAATGCAGAGTTCAGTGAACAACATCGAAGCTGAACTAAGGGAGATAAAGCTGAGTTTACTAATGGAAATTGAGAAGAGAAAACAAACAGAGGAGGCTTTGGAGCAGATGCAAATTCATTGGCAGAGACTCCGAGAGCAGTTGGCCCAGGTGGGTCTGTTTGTTCCTATTGATCCTATCGCCTCCTCCACCAACAACCTAAATCTATCAGAAGAACTACGCTGCCAACTCGAGGTTGCTAGGTTTGTCTCTGACTCTTTAGGCAGAGGTATGGCGAAGGCAGAGGTAGAGATGGAGATGGAATCTATGCTCGAAACTAAGAACTTTGAAATCACACGGTTGTCTGACCGTCTACACTACTACGAAGCCGTGAACAGAGAAATGTCCCAACGAAACCAAGAGGCCATAGGTAGAAGAAAAATCACTCTCATTCGCCAAAGTATCCCTTTGTCTTCTTTTTTTTTTTTTAAATCTAATCTGCCAATTTTGTTGATACCAGAGGTGGCACGACGAGAAAGGCAGAAGAGAAAGAAGAGGCAGAGATGGATTTGGGGATCAATTGCAGCAACAATTACTCTAGGAAGCGCGGCATTGGCATGGTCTTACATTCCTGCAGCCAAACCATCATCCGAAGTATCACAACCTCTCAAGGATGATTAAGTAAGTCTCTTGTATCCATAACGGGTTTGAATGTGAGAGCAAGAGAAATAAGATCCAGGGCGTTTAGCGTACGCCTTGTGAATAGAAAAATATACATATTCAGTTATTGTTTGAACTGTTCTCAAGAGGATGTATAGCTCCGAGTAGCTGCAAACACTTTTGTTTCTTTTTTTGCGGTGGCATACTCACAGTCACTAATATTTGGTTCCTATTAACATTCAATGTTAGCTCTAGTGTAAGGTGCTTGGCTTGCTTACATCCTAAAAGAAACCTTTGGTGTCTATGTTTAGAGATTATTGTTTTCTTGATTTCCACAAACGGTCTCATGATCCTGAAATTTATCATTTAAAAGAAATCATCGGATACAATTAAAAGCTTTGTTTGCTTTTATCTGTCGTATTTGAACCAGTTAAGTACAACATACACTGCAAAAGCTAACGCAAACACAGATGCAACCAGAAACACAAATATTTGGACTAATAGAGATGACTCAAAGGCCTCAAGGAGAAGCGAGTTCCATGTTGTGTACCATAAGATGCAAAAAAGAGAACCTACGATGCCACCCACCACCACTTGACTGCTTGTGTGTAGTTTCTGTGAAACCCTTAACCGTATCTACAAGAAAAAAAACACATTTAAGGTTTTTATCATTAGTTGCTGAATGAAACATGTTACAGTATGCGAGTAGACTTACAAAGTATGAACCCATTGTAAGGATAAAGCCACTAAGGAACAAGGAGACTTCATTGGTTCCAAGCCATTCTATAACTGCAGAAAATGTGACCCGAGTTTGACTCCATTGTCTATAAGTGAAAGATGACTAGTTCAAGTTTTGTAGCTACTTACCGGTTAAAACAGCAAACACAGATATGAAAGAAATGGATTGGGCGTGAGAAGATGGCATCCCAGGATCAGATCGCAAGGTTGCGACAGGTCTCTCTTGGTTAAGTATACGTTTGAGAGCTACGGAGAGAGCTGAATTCGAAATTGATCCAATGATAGCCCATAAGGCTGCACCGTCATGTCGCAGAAGAATGATGGAACCAAATAGAGCAGACACAACCCATTTGCTCTGTCATTAATTGAAACAGGGTAATTAAGAAAGAAACACACATATAATAATAATAATACTGAAGGGGCATTTCGTCGAACACATTGCGTGCATCAATGAGATTCCATTACTTACCAGACGATTAACGATAGCTTCAACCCCACCGCCGGTGACCAACTCGTTCCGGAGCTCCGACGAATCATTGATGAAAGATTCTTGCTCTAACGCCCCAAATTGTTCGTTGACGTCATTACTGCTGCCTCGGTCTCTGCTAGCGAATCTTTTAACGGTCATAGATCCAATGCCAGAAACAGACAAAGGAAACCCAGGAGAGATGATTGAACTATAGCTCCGAAATCGAATTGAAAGTCTCGATCTTCTAAGGTAGGAGGAAAGGCCAAAGTGGAGAAGAAGAGAAGACGTTGCTGCTAGCATTTCCAAAAAGGAAAATAAAGTCAACAAAGAATCAAATCCATCGTAATATAAAATAAAATAAAAGACTTAAAATTCGTCGGAAAAATGGAAACTTTTATATGTTGAAAATCGTTTGCAGGAGAGGGAACATATGCAAATCGGGTAAATCAAATCAATGTTTGGTAGAGAGAACAAAATGTCGAAAACCTCTTCAATCTTCAAAGTTTTTTTCTCCAAAATGCGAGTTATGTTAATGTTACCTTAATATGGTATCCATTCAACCACGTGGCATTATTGTGGAATCAATGGATAAACTAATATTGAAGCAATCTAATGGGCTTATGATTCCTCATATGAGGCCCATGATCGGTACTATGTTATCATTTAACAATTGACATGAAAAAAATGAGGGTTAATAAAATTCGAATATAACCTAAATAAATAAATTTATGACATTTTTCTTTTCTAGTATATTAATTAATTTATTTTAAATAAATAAATAGTAATTTAAATACAATTTCTGGAACAATTATAAGAATGAATTAATACTGTAGAATGTTATTAATAAAATAATTAATAGAAATAGAAATGCTATAGAAAATAAAAGTTATTGGAACAAACTACATAAATGATTGCATATATTGATTATATGCTATAATAAAATTAGAAAAATTCTATGAATCAAACAATTAATAACAAATTACATTTGTTATTGTAGAATATACAATTTCATAGAAACAAAACACTATATTAAATGAAGACATAATAGCAATACCAAAAACTGCTATTAAAAATGACGGACCTATTATCACAGGCGATGTCAAAGCGCTTTTTAAAATATTATGATATCGTTAGATAGCGTTTTTCCAATAATAAGAATGCATATTTTTCCTGTAGTGAAATCAATGAGTTATATAGTAAAAAAATAGTGTGGGATGGAGGGGAGGGGAAGGGGGTGAGGTATGTCTTACTACTAATCGTAGTGCAATAATATTGAATTACAAAAGTATATAAAATGCATTTTATGCACACTCACCCAGAAAAATTTATGATGAAAAGTAAATGTGCTGATAACATTTTAAAAACAGTTCTTTTACCTTTTGTTTTCCAATATCTTTAGTGTTTTATTTTTCAAATTGGTTACCAATAAAAAAACATATCATGCTACAAGAGAAACGGCATTTAACGTTGGTTATATTCTCTTTGACAACATTAGTTAAGTGGCCTAAAGGCATGATCGTGTAGCCAAACTAACCGACACAACAATCGGAATTTATTAACCGACATGAAGCTTGAGATTTATCCGATACACAATTAGAAAGCTAATCCGAAACTAGATCGGAAATATATAATTAATAGAGGAGAAAAACTCTAAGTGAGAGAAATAAAAGATTAAAAAAAAATAATAATAATTTTCAGCTCATGAATAAATACAAAACAATCAGATTCTATGAAATAACAGAGTACCATACTTTATTTTATTTATTATTTTCTCTCTTCTTTATTGATCATATTTCTAAGATTTTTATACATTTTAATAAATCATATTAAAATTGCATCATTTTTTGTGAATATCAATTTATTATAACTTTAAACCAATATTATTTTATTATTTTTATTTAAATTTACAATTTATCATTAACAGCTGATAAAAATGCATTAAAAATAGAAAAATTATAATTTTTTTGAAACAATTTTTTTTCTAGAAATATAATTAATAAGAAACAGTATTACATCTATTTTACGGATGAAACTGACTTAGCAACTAATAATGTCACACTTGCATCTATGAAATTTTCTTGCAAATCTGAAAGGTTGTTTCTTGTCAGCATTCCATTCGTCAGCCATTGATTTTTCATAAGGATAACTTCTTTATTATCCACGCAGTGACATTTTAAAGGTTTCGGTATTATTTTAGATTTTAAAATGCAATCATTTTCATTGCCGCAAAATGTGCCTTTGTACACTTCCATAGTTATTCCACAATTGTTCTGTTGGCGAGTTTCCACATCTAATATTTTATATTAACCATAGGAAAAAATCAAAATTGTTGATCAAAATTTTGTGAACAAAATGGTTATTATTAAAACTAAGCTCTAACTTTTTCTTTTCTTATTCTTTTCGTTTTTTTTTATCACAAAACCAGTTTTTACGATTTGTATAATCAATACATTTAAACTACCCAAGAAACATATTCAATATAAAAGAAAATATCGTATATATATTACCTTGAATGTGACTGGATGCCAATGATATGAATATGTAAGCAACTATGAACAAAGTAACAAACTTCATGACTTAAGATATGAAAGAAAAATTGTTGTTTTTACTTGCAGAAAAAATCATTTGTTTGTCTAATTATTGTATAAGGTATGTTTTTCTTCTTATGCTCTCAACGGGCGTAATAAGGCAAACTCCGTAAATTTAGCTATTTTCATAAAATTAGGGGAAAAAGGAATGACTACTAATTAAACAATCAAGCAACGAGGCCGGTCATTTATTTTTAGAAGTTCTCACAAAAGTTCACTTTTTCCCATTTCTTCGATACTAATTATGAATATTCAAGTTCATAGTTGATCAGGTCAAAATAAATACAGCAAAGATATGAATTGAGCAAACAAAAGTATGTGGCTCATACTTTTATCAAAAATAAATAAATTATGTAGCTTGTAGAAAAGCTAACTTAATTGAATCACTTAAAAAGACAAAACTTTAGTACTCCCTCCGTTCTACTATTTTTACAAGAGGTTTTAGTTAAAAACGTGGAGTTTAAGAAATTACATTAAATAATTTTTATTTTGTATTTTTCTATCTTGAAATTACAAATGAATATTTAATTTAAATAATCCAAACAATAATAAATAGTACTACTATACAATACTAATAATTACAAAAGTTAAATATAATTAATTATTTAACTTAGAAACTTGCAAAACATCTAATAACCCAATTTTTTAGTTCTATAAAATTGCATCATAATTATTGTGTTTTCATTTTTCTCTTTTTTTAAAATTATTGTAAAACTATTATTAAATCGATTTTAGTTGTGCGGGTATATATACCTAGTTTTCATAAATGGCAGTGTAAATTTAAATGAAATAATGAGATGCACGAGAGAGGCAGATAAAGATAATTAAAGATAAATAAACTATGTTTAAACTATGCCTCTCTTCTACTCACCAAACCTGAAACATGGTCAAGAGCATTTTTCAGATTAGGGTCTCAATGCAATGATAATCTCAATAATTTGAGTGAGTCGTTCAATAAGTCCATTAGAGAAGCAAGGAAGAAATCTTTGTTGGACATGTTAGAGGACATTAGACAAAAATGCATGACCAGAAATTATAGTAGGTTGAATTTAGCAAGGAATTTGAGTACAAGGTTTACGAAAAAAACACACAAGGAGTTGGATAGAGTTGAGAAGAAGTCAACTGAATGTCGTTTGCGTTGGGCAATAGGGCCAGAGACAGAGGTTGAGTACAAAGGACACACATATGTTGTGTGTATCGAATCACAAACATGTGCTTATCGAAGCTGGCAAATGAATGGAATTCCTTGTATTCATGCTGCTAAGGTCATCCTTGGTTGGGTAGAAAGTTGTCTGAATATGTTGCTGAGTGTAATACAACAATCAGGTGAGTGTCTTTGCTTTCTAGTTGACTCAAGTGCATATGCTTCAAGTAGTTATTCTAATTATGTATTTTGCTGATCCAGGTGGCGTGAGACTTACACTTATGGTATCAAACCTCTAAATGGGATAATGGAGTGACCTCAAACCAATAGATTAGGTGTGATTCCACCACCTAATTGAAAAGGTAAACCTGGTAGGCCTAGAAACCATGATAGGATGAAGTCTATGTATGAATCAGGCTCGACAACCAAGTTAAACCGCGCTGGCCGAATTATGACATGCTCAAACTGCAAAGACGAAGGGCACAACAAAACAACTTGTTCGAATTCAACTGTTGAAGGTCCACCTAAGAAACCAAGAGGAAGACCAAAGAAGAATCAGGTTTATGTCTTTGCTTTGTTGTTAGTATCCTTGTGTCTTTTGTTAATCGTTGAATATTTTTTTTGTTTCTTTTTGTAACAGGGAATTCAATTTGATGCATCACAGTTCTCCTTCTCTGAAGCTCCAGAATTCTCACAACCTCAGTCGTCCCAACCTCAGTCCTCACAAGCTCAATCATCACCCTCGATGTGGGACCAAATGTCACAAAGTCAAGCCTCACAAAACCAACCTCCTGCAACAAATAGATGGGGTAGTTGGTTTTCACAGCCTCAGTCCTCAGAAGCTCAAGCCTCACAAAACCAAGCTTCTGCAACACACGTATGCGGTCGTTGGTTTTCATAATCTCACTCCTCGTAGATGTCATAAGCTTATTCCCATTTTATGTTCAACTGTTGTGTCATTTTCAATATTTTCAAAGTAGGACATCAGAAGAACGGTCTTCCGGGATTTTTCTTCGTCTTTGACGTTTGAATCACACTATCACGACCACACTCACATTTCACCGGAAATCCATGAATTCCCATTGTATTGACATACAAATCTTGACTTCCCGAACTCATTATCAAAAATTCGAACAAGAAAAAGAGTCAATTAAAGCGGTTACAGAGGACGAATCGAATTTTTAGGGTTCGTGAGTTTAGATGAAAAGCTCCAAATCGATTTTGATTTTGAGAAACTAGGGTTCGTGTACCTTCTTTATATCTAAACGACGACTTCCCTTTTTAGACGTAGAAATATAAGATATTTTGGTCCGTATATTCTCGAAAGAGGGTACACGAGTTCGAGTCCTACGAAACACAATTTTTTGATAACTCAAAAATCCAAAACGACGTCATTTCGGTGTTTCATCTTCAACCACACATACTTTCAAAACGACGTCGTTTCTCTTAACGACAAAACTAACATTCACGTTAATGGTGTTTAAGATTTCTGTTTAAAAAGATAACGGATTCCTTAATTGACCAGTCAACCGTAAGTTGGTGATTAAAATTTGAAAGTCAATGAGATTTCAGTGTTTATTTGGTGAAGGCAAAAATTTAGGTTTCTTTTGATAATTTCTGCAAAATTGGGTATTTTTTTGGAGGGAATTCGAATTGAACGAGACTTTTATTCGATGTGCAACTTGTCCTTTGCAACGACCAAACTCTAGAAGACTCTAGAGCTATTATGCTTTAGTTTTAACCATACTTACTAAATGGGCCGTAGATGTTGGCCCACTATACACAATTCGTTTTACTTTCATCATCTTCAACCCAATTAAATAATAACTTTCATCTCTAATTTTCTGAGGTATTGTGATCGCACAAGTCCTTTATTTCGGAGACGAACAGTATCAAGGTATTATCTCTTTAAGCCTCACAATTTTTGTTGTTTTTGCTTTTTGAATTGTTAGAATTTCAATTTTTATGCTCAGTTATGCTCAATATATAGCATCGCTTGATTAAGCGAATAAGATTTATTCCCACACATAACCTCTTAATGAATTCACTTTTTGTTATAAACCTTTTAAATTTATATCATTCCTTAATATTTTTTCTATATTCATTAGACATAAGTACTTAAAGTCGCTTGGAATTTATTTCAAGATCAATTTTATTGTTTGTGACTCTGATTTTTATGAACTAATTTGTTAATTTGATTTCGGATAAGATTGAAGGAAATGAGTTCCTCTACTGAATCTCATCTAGCCACGGCCAAAACAGTTCTCACCGCGGTTGCATCGGTGGCTGCAGTCGGAATGCTAGCTCGATCAGTGGTTCAAGATTACATGCCTGAAGAGGTCAATGGATTTATTTCTCACGGCTTTCGCAGATTCTTCAGCTACTTTTCTTTTCAGATGACAGCTGTGATTGAAGAATTTGTAGGTTTTGAACACAATCAAGTATTTGGGGCTGCAGAAGCTTATCTCGCTACCAAGATATCTAATTCCACTAGAAGAATCAAAGTGAACAAGCTTGAGAAACAGAGCAATTATAGTTTTACTGTGGAACGTGACCAAGAAGTTATGGATACTTTTGATGGCGTCAAGCTTAGTTGGATCCTTGTATGTCACCATGTCGATAAAAAAGACTTCCGTAACCCGCGAGATCTCAACTCCACTTTGAAATCAGAAGTGCGTACTTACGAGCTCAGCTTCCCAAAGAAGTTCAAGAACATGGTTCTTGAATCTTACTTACCCTTTGTGGTGAAACAAGCTGCTTTGATGAAGCAAAAGACCAAGACTTTGAAGATCTTCACTCTTGATTCTTACTCAGTGGAATGGACCTCTGTGACTGTCGACCATCCTTCCACGTTTCGCACTCTCGCCATGGATCCCGAGGCGAAGAAAAACTTGAAAGAGGATCTTGATCGTTTCTTGCAGCGTAAAAGCTTTTACGGGAGAGTGGGAAAAGCTTGGAAGAGAGGGTATTTGTTGTATGGTCCTCCCGGTACAGGAAAATCAAGTTTGATCGCTGCCATAGCCAACCATCTTAACTTTGATATCTATGACTTAGACTTGACATCAGTTAATAACAATGCTGAGCTCCGGAGGTTACTCATGTCTACTGCAAACCGTTCGATTCTTGTTGTGGAAGATATAGATTGTTCAATCGAGTTTAAAGACCGGACTACTACTGATCAGGAAGACAACGGCCCGCTGCATAAAACGGTGATACATTTTCATTAACCTATATCTCTTAATATGTTTGTATGTCTTGCTTATTAGCTTAAACTCATTTCTTAATGTTATGGTTCAGGTCACACTCTCTGGTCTATTGAATTTTGTAGATGGACTATGGTCAAGTTGTGGTAACGAGCGGATTATAGTGTTTACGACTAATTACAAGGAAAAATTGGATCCAGCATTGTTGAGGCCAGGACGTATGGACATGCAAATTCATATGTCGTATTGTACACCAGATGCTTTTAAGGTCTTGGCTTCAAATTATCTCGAGATTGAAGAACATATGCTTTTCGAGCAGATTGAGGAATTGATTCGTGAAATTGAAGTTACACCAGCAGAAGTAGCTGAACAGTTGATGAGGAATGACTCTGTGGATAAGATACTCCAAGGATTGATCGTCTTCTTGAAAGCCAAGAAATCTGGAAATGATGATGCCAAAGCCCAAAATCAATAATTAATAGCTTTGAAGAAAAACTTATCTTCGATCTCAAAGATAGTTTTGAGTTTGTTGTTATTCTTTAATTTTTTTTGACATATTGAAAATAATCAAGATTGCCCTTTTTTTTTCTTTTTTTTGTGTGTTATACACTAGCAGACTAATTATGTAATTATTGGTTATAGAATGTTATTATAATCAAGTTGTTACAAGTTCCTTGCTAGTTGCGACTTGCGACCAAGTAACCAAGAGAGAAAACGTGTATAGCTGACGGTTGACTTATGACTTTTAAACCGTTGACTTCTATTTTGATAAAGTTTCTTGTCCGCTCATTCCCGAGAAGTCGAACGACACAAAGATCTAAACATCAGAGAGCTTCAAGATCCTTCATCGCCTCAATCACTCCCTTGTAAGTGTTCTCTTACCATGAGAGATGGTTACTTTGGTTAGATTTATGTCGATTTTATAGGATTCTACATGTTTCTTGAGAAAATACAGATTAGTCAAGAAAATCTCATCTTGGGTTAGTGAATTTATAGTCGTTGGTTGAGTGATTTATTGAAAGTTAGGTCCAATGATACACATAACCGAGTGAGTTATTCTTAGAAATTTTGTACCAATTAGAGATCTTTCTTCAATTTTCAGGTCTGAGAAATGGTGGACGCTGTAGTGACAGTGTTTTTGGAGAAAGCCTTGAATATCTTCGAAGAGAAAGGCCGAACCGTTTCGTTTCGGAATACGGAAATCAGTTATAAATTTTGCAAAATGAGTTGCAATATATAGTCTTATCTCAAGGATGCAGAGAGGCAGAAGAGAACTAACGAAGTCTTGTGCAAATTCGTGGCGGATTTACGAGAATTGGTTTATGAAGCTGAGGACATACTCGCTGATTGTCAGGTCGCGGGTGGTGGTGATGATGATGATGGTAACGAGCACAGGCCTAGGCTTTCGTTGTTTTCTTTTCCTGCCAGTGTTGCACTGCAGTACAAGAAAAGCAAACGTCTGAAAGAGATCAATGAGAAGATATCAGGGATAAAGAGTGGGGTTGAGTCTTATTTCAAATTCAGAACACAGAGCAGTGTTGGAAGAGATAATGGAACTGATCGGTGGAGCTCTTCTGTGTATAATCATACTCAAGTGGTTGGTTTGGAAGGAGATAAAAAAAAAATCAAAGACTGGCTCTTTCGATCAAACGAGGATGAGCTATTGATTATGGCCTTTGTGGGGATGGGAGGGTTAGGTAAAACTACCATTGCTCAAGAAGTGTTCAATGACAAAGAGATCGAACATCGTTTCGAAAGAAGGATATGGGTGTCTGTGTCCCAGACTTTTACTGAAGAACAGATCATGAGAAGCATACTGCGGAACTTGGGCGACGCGAGTGTTGGAGATGATCTTGGAACATTGCTGAAAAAAATCCAGCAGTATCTTTTGGGGAAAAGGTACTTGATTGTGATGGACGATGTGTGGGACAAGAACTTGAGTTGGTGGGATAAGATCTACCAAGGACTGCCTAGAGGACAAGGTGGCAGCGTTATCGTCACCACAAGGTCTGAATATGTCGCGGGTAAGGTTCATGCGAGAGGAGACAAGACTCACCGTCCAGATCTCCTTAGTTCTGATAACAGTTGGCTGCTGTTTTGTAAAGTGGCGTTTGCAGCAACTAAAGGTACTTGTGAGCGTCCCGAGCTAGAAGTTGTTGGCAAGGAGATTGTAACGAAATGCAAAGGCTTGCCTTTGACAATCAGAACGATGGGTGGGTTACTTCTGTGCACAGACCATTCTTATCATGAATGGAAACGAATAGAAGAGAATTTTCAGGATGAACTAAAAGGAGGAAACAATTCTGCAACTGACAATGTGATGCCTTCGCTGCAATTGAGCTACGACGAACTGCCTTCCCACCTTAAATCATGCTTTCTCACGCTCTCGCTCTATCCAGAAGACACTGTTATACCAAAAGAACAGCTAGTACACGGATGGATCGGGGAAGCTTTTGTCATGCAGAGAAACGGAAGATCTGCAACTGAATCCGGAGAAGATGCTTTTCTGGGCTCACAAACAGGTGTCTAATAGAAGTTGTTGACAAAACCTACAGCGGAGCCATCCTCACTTGCAAGATTCATGACCTGGTTCGTGATTTGGTGATCGATATAGCCAAGAATGAATCATTCTCTAACCCGGAAGGCCTCAACTGTCGTCACCTTGGGATTAGTGGAAACTTTGATGAGAAGCAGATCAAAGGTAATCATAAGCTGAGAGGAGTAGTGTCAACAACTAAGGCAGGTGAGGTGAACAAGCTCAACTCAGACCTAGCTAAGAAAATCACAGATTGCAAATATCTTCGAGTTCTCGATATCTCAAAATCCATTTTTGATGCTCCTATATCTGATATTTTGGATGAGATTGCGAGCCTTCAACACTTGGCGTGTCTTAGTTTGAGTAACACACATCCGTTGATCCTGTTTCCTCGTTCCATGGAAGATCTCCAAAATCTTCAGATTCTAGACGCGAGCTACTGTCAGAATCTGAAACAACTTCAACCTTGCATCGTCACGTTCAAGAAGCTCCGTGTACTTGACATGACAAATTGTGGATCACTTGAGTGCTTCCCCAAGGGTATCGGAAGTCTCTTGAACCTTGAAGTACTGTTGGGATTTAAACCAGCAAGGTTGAACAATGGGTGCAAGCTCGGTGAAGTGAAAAATCTGAAAAAGCTCCGAAAACTTGGTATTTCTCTGACTCGTGGCGATCAGATCGAAGAAGATGAGCTTGATTCTTTGATAAACCTAAGCAAGCTTATGTCCATTTCGATCAACTGCTACGATAGCTATGGAGATGATCTCATAACCAAAATAGATGCGCTCACTCCTCCACACCAGCTCTATGAGCTTTCTCTACAATTCTATCCTGGAAAGTCAAGTCCATCGTGGTTGAGTCCTAACAAGCTTCTGATGTTGAGGTACATGTCAATATGCTCAGGTAATTTGGTGAAAATGCATGAAACATTCTGGGGATCTGAGAATAACAACACTCACTGGAGAATCGAAGGTTTGATGTTGAGTTCATTGTTGGAACTAGACATTGACTGGGAAGTGCTGCAACGGTCAATGCCGTATCTTAGGACCGTGACCGCAAACTAGTGTCCAGAGCTAGAGTCTTTCCCGATTGAAGATGTCGGCTTTAGAGGAGTGTGGATGAAAACACCACCGCGCAGAACCTGATGGCATGTTTTAAGCAACTAGATCAATGTTTGATTTATCAGCGACAATAAGTTGGTGTATTACATATACCAAACATACAATGTTTGACCTCTTGAATATCAATATCGAAATTTCCTTTTCTAATAATCATATAACAAAAAGAGCAAAAGGCAAAACAGAGACTAGCAACAATGACAGATATGTGATGTCAACTATATGATCAGTCAGAATCAGAGTCCAGATTCTCTGAAGACCTAACCGACCGCCGTATGCTCTCTTGATATTCGGCATCTTCATCATCTTCCTCTTTCTTCTTCTTGCTGAGCATTCCTGTTAAAGATTTAAACTTTTTAACCAACAATTCTCTAACTGAGCTGTAATTATAAAAAAGCCGGGTGCGAGGTTCTTCATACCCTTCTTAACCAGTACGCTCTCTAGCTTATTCGTGGTGAAATCATCCTTGGTTCCCAGATCCTGGAACCCGACTAGCCTATCCATTGCGATTCCCTTGCTAAGAATGATAAAGAAAATCACATTTTATCATAATGCACCTAACAACAAACCATGCATGTAAGAATGAATCAAAAAAAGGGGGAAACCTGAAAAGCACAACACAAGGCAAAGTCTTTATTGCAAGTTTCGTGACAAAGAATGGAGCATTCTGCATTTATGTCAGCCAAGCATTAGCTTTGCAGAACAGAACCAAAACAGAGTTTCAAAGAATTATAGAAAAGCCATTTCCTTTTTTTCTAACTTTACTCAAGTGGTTCACTAACCTCTGCGTCCACTTTAATGAACTTTGTATCCACATGTCTAGGTGCAAGAGTCTTCAGATGCTTGTCCATAATCCTACAATGATACAGTGCATAGGCATGGTTATGACTTTGCATATCAGAAGACAAACAAAGAAAAAAGCTGATGGAAGATCTTACTTGCACCGGTAAAATTCTTTGTGGTAGAAATGACATATCACTTTCTCACTCCTGGTGACTTCACCCAAGAAATCTCCTTCACTAACCTCGCGATACTCACCATGTCCTTGTCTTTTGAACGCTTCTCTCTTCTCAACTTCTCTCTGCCCAGATAAAATCTTGAAGGTTTAGTACATACCACAATAGCTGCATGATTAATTAGATAGAGCACAACAAAATGCCAAAGTTACAACCTTGAGTGCTGCAATCCTATCTGCGTGCAATTTTTCTAGCTCTGGATCCTACAGAACATGAGCAAGTAAATCAACCGTAGAGACACAAAGCTTAAAAAATCGCAAATACAACAGTCTAACAAGAAACATTGTACTTACATCCATAAGTTCATCAAGATCAACCTCCTCATTAACAGGATTCGACGTTTGTGCCTTCTCATTCGCAAGAACTTCCTGCACAGCCGTAAAAAGAAAGTATCAGAAGCATACAAGCCCTTCACAGGGTTATTATCACTGGTAAAGTCTACAACGTTTTTCAGAAATGACACAACACAGATAAATCATTTCAACAAATTCTTTCTTCATGATTTACTTGTAACACATATCAACCACTTATGTGAAATAGCATATTCATAAAATACTCAAATGCTAGAAATACCATAACACAGATATAATCGTACAATTTCTAAAACCTTGAGAAAAAGGTAACTACAAAAATCGCATTTGATAGATTTTAAGTATTAACCAAATACTCAAAAGAAAAAATTATTTACCTTTTGATAATTTCTAGCAGCTGCTGCCATTACATTTCCGAATGCTAGATTCGATAGAGTCGATTTGACCGCATCCGGATCCATCTTTTAGCACCAAAATCTGAAACACAGCTCGAAAGCATCAGCCACGGAAACAAAAAAGTTAGGATTCAGAAATAGAAAATTAAAGCTCCGAGATCATACCTTCGATTCCTTCCTGAAAGGGGAAAAAAAAACAGGTTTGAGAAATCGAAATCTGAGTTTATTCACTAACAATTTCAAATCTGGAGCGGAAAAAATTCCCAAGATCAAAAGATGAATATCAAAGCTGGAAAACAAAAACGAAACGACGTCGGAAAATATGCATTTTATGGGCTTCTATATCGGCCCCAAAAGGCCCAAATAACATAATTGACGCCTTGAGAGGTGTAAATTATCTACGGACACATGTCGTTAAACACTACACCAAGGTCTGACGTAATCGCCACGTGTATGTATCTCTCCTAATCAACAGTCATTTGATTTGAATAATGTATATGAATATGATGATGATGATGAGTCCTATATAAATGCATCATTCATGAGCTTCTGAATCTTCATTGAAACCAATATAATTTTGTCTATAGCTAAAAAGGGGAGTAATAAGAGGAAAATGGAGTCTTACCAAAACCAGTCCGGAGTGCAGCAGACGGAACAACAACTTGACCAATACGGGAATCCAGTTCCAACCCCCGCCGGAGTCTATGGAACTGGCGGTGGAGCTCCGGTCATTGCTGCAGGTGGTGGTTTAAGCGGCATGCGTAGCTCTAGCTCTAGCTCGGTATATATTTTTCCGTGTCTACAAAATTTTGATATATTTTTACATTTTCTATACAATTAAATTTCTTTTGCAATATACAATATGCTTTTACTATATCACTTAAATGTATTATTTCGTTTATTTAGACTTCAACTAATAGGAATAATTTAAGAATTTACATAAATGATTTTTTTTTAAAGGGAGGGTATTTTTTGTGTTGCATAGTTGCGTAAATCATCTCATATATCTTATGTATGTATGTAATAAACTAATAAAATCTGCCTTGCACTCTTAATCTTTCGAATTTATTTATGGGTTTTATATAAAACATTCTCTTAAATGATAAACTGTTATATAATTTATTTGAACTAAACTTTTAATGTATGCAAACCCAAATTTCAAAAACTACTAAATAAATTACGGAATTGCAAAACCTTGTAGCTTTGTATGATGATTTTCTAGTGAATAATACAGGAGGACGATGGACTCGGTGGAAGGAGGAGGAAGAAGAAGGGAATAATGCAGAAAATTAAGGAGAAGCTGCCAGGTCATCATCACCAGACTGAGGCTACCACGGCTTATGATGCTACCGGTACTGGCGAGAAGAAAGGCATCATAGAGAACATCAAAGAGAAGCTTCCTGGTGCTGCTCATCATTAGATTCAACTTGTTTTCGTATATTAAACTACTATATATGTGTTGTATAATAATGTGATGGCGTGGCTTTTAAAACCAAAAAGAATATAATGTGGCTTTTTGCGTATGGTCGTTGCATGGAATTAATATGAAAACTCAATACTTTTCGTTTCATTTATGGCTTTTAGCTTAATTTCTACTGTTTTAGCTTTTAAAGTGGATACAAATTGAGGTAGTGTTGGCACACGGGCCCATTCACGAGTCTATCGGCATTTTCCCTTAAAAAAACCAAAAAAAAACAGAAGGATACTGACATTTTCTATTCAACACAAAGAAGGACAGAGAAAGAAATTGGAGAGCAAATGTAGGACTACATATAGATGTGACAAATCTAATATTCGAACCAACACTCAATAGTTAATGAATCCATCCAACAATTTAAATGCTGAATTGACGTAACAAATCATTCAAGTCATATCTTCCTCTGTAAATTAAACCATCCATATCAGTGTAAGAGTCCCAATAAAACTCTCAAGTGAATACAGAAATGGTGAAGTCAATGGTTCTCGCTCAAATCTCATTTTTTTGCGTTGTTTCGATCGTCTTTGTATGTGTTACCAAACAAGTGAAAGCACGAGCACCGCCTCTCTCTCCCATCAGTTTTACGACAACTCCTGTCCAAAAGCACAAGCGTTCGTTCAATCTATCGTCGCCAAAGCATACTCCGATGACCCTCGCATGGCTGCCTCAATGCTTAGGCTCCATTTCCATGACTGATTCGTCAATGTTTGACCTAATCTAGTCTATTCTCTATATATCTTCGTTTCTTGATTGTGTTTAATGTAATGAGTTTGGTGTGTTGTATGGTTACCCAAAAAAAAAAACGTATAGATTTTATTGCGAGTGAATTTGCTATTGAGTTTGGAATGTGTCTATTCTCAACCATGCAAATTTTGAAATTTCAACTCCATTATGTACAAAAGCTTTGTCGAATATATATGGATGTAACTTGTTACCTAAAATGCTAATTAAAAGTAATGGAATTTATTTAAGAGTTCTTGAGACTTAAGGTATGGCTTTTGTAATATAGTTGACATATGGTACTAATTCACTCATTGTCAAAAAAAAAAGTTATGACTTAGAAGTTCATTAACTTTATTAACCATTATTATTTCAGAAGTCACACTCGGGTCTCATTCTTGGATACACACATAGTAGTATACTTAAGAGTTAAGACTAGTATCATTATTCTTATATTAGGAAAGGCATGATTTTTACTCTGTTTTGCTTAACTTGTTTAAGGAGAGTATCTCTTGAGAGACTTGTTCAGACTTCTCCTGCTGGATAAAATGATGACCATCCTCAATAACAACAATCTCAAGATCAGGTACAACACTCTTGAACATCTCTCCTTTTACATACTCCATTGTTCCTTTGGGTCCTTCATTTCCGATATCTTTGTTTCCTGCAATAAACTTCGTAGGAACGACGATTTTGGAGTCTTGCCACGGCGCCAATATCTCCCAATTCCTGTAAATTGCCAACTTTAATACATGTTTTTGTAACACAAGGATTGTTTGTACATAAAGATCCATGGCTCTGTAGTAATTCAAAGGGCCTGTGAATCCAGATCTTTGAAACTTTTCTGCATATACTTGAATCTCTTCTTCGGTTATCCAATCTGGTATCGTCGATGGTATCTCAAGATGATCAATGATCTCTGTATCAGGAGGAGCTACTAAGTAATCTGTTCTTGTCATCAACAAGAACTTCTTCATAACCGTTAAGCAATCATGTTTAGCAAATGCAGCCTCAGCTCTTCCAGGTTTCTTGGGAAAAATTGAATCAAATGACAATGAGTACCATAGCAAAAACACCATAAAATCTTGAAACACCATAATTCTGGTTTTTTACCTGAAACTGAGTAATGTATAAACCATCTCCAAAAATTTTGAAGAACTCAGAAGGTTTGAGTTTTGGATCTCTTGGAAAATATGGAACAGAGAGACTTATGAAACCTTTGACTCGGTCTGGTCTAAACAGGCACAGAGTCCAACCTATGATTGCTCCCCAATCATGTCCAGCCACAAAAGCCTACCCACAGTCAAAATGTTAACTTTTTGGCCAGAAATCAATCTAAATCTCTAATCGTTGGATTCTCAAGAAGATCACTTTTCACCTGAGCAGTGCCGTAGTGGTCGAGCAAACCGATGACATCAGCAACGAGGTGGCTCACAGTGTAAGACTCGTGGCTCGGAGGTGAATCTGAGTCAGCGTAGCCTCTGAGATCTGGAGAGACCACATGGTAGCCATGGCTAGACAAGAAATTGATCTGGTGACGCCACGAGAACCATGTCTCAGGGAAGCCATGGAGTAACAGAACCAAAGGCCCGTCTTCTCCTTTCTCAGTAACGTTTAACCAAATCCCGTTGCTCTTGATCTTCTTCTCTCTCACCGAACTCGTCATGGTTCTTGATAGACGCAAGAAAGAGAAGAAAAATCAGCGACCAAGCTGAAGACTTTATTACATAAGAGTTGAGAAATTGGAGATGTACACGTGACGTGTCGGAGAATGAGACCAGGCCTCTCGTTAGGTTACACGTGGCGTTTCAGTTTCAAGAGTTGCCGTAAGTAGTAAAAGAATGAAACAAGAAACACATGACTGAAATGTAAAGAACAGAAACGTCAAGTAACTATCACAAAATGGTAGAAGACAAAGTCGAGTTAAACTCTTAAGAGAACAGACGCCAATACACACACAAAGAGGAGTAATCCTAACTCAAGACAAGATAAAAAAGAGATTGTCATTTGGGATTATTCTATGTTTGATTCAAATGAAAACAAACTCAAGAAGGCATTGATTTCTTCTTCTCTTCTTCGAGCTGCTGAAGCTCAGTTAGTCTTTCAGCCCAAGCCCGGTCTCTTGCGACAGCAGCCATCTTACGTTCCACTTGCTTGATTCTCTTCTTTCTCTTCGCCTCTTGCACAAGCGCTTGTCTCTTCTTTTTCTCAGACTGTGAAAAAGTATTCAGGAAGAATTCGTCTTGTTAGAAAACAATCACTCATTCATAACAAAATCTACTAAGAAAACATCGCAGATTGTGTTATGCCAAGAAATGGAACAAAACAGGAAGCAAGGCTAAACTATGACATCTCAGCCTTGATACTTTTTTCCTCATTAGTACAATCTATGGCTTAAACATGCCAATTTCCAAGATTTCTCATCTAACAATCAGACCCTAATAATGCAGAAGTAAACAATATTAGAAAGAAATCAAACAAACCAGTATAAAAGCACGCCGCTGTCCAATGCGCTTCTTCGCATTCCTTCTCTTAACACTGCCCTCATTAGGATTGTTTGTAGAAATTGGCTGGCCAGGTGTATACTGAACATATGCATAAGGCCCTGCATTTTCCTCAAATCTGTTAATTCATCTAAAACAATTGCACCATAGATTCTCTGGCCATATCAATTTCCACTTAAGAGTACACGAGATCAATAACTAAACCCACAAAATGCTAATTAAATCCCTATGAAGATTACTACACTAACTCCATTTCAATCAAACAAAGCATCAATTTTGCGCCACTTACAATGTCCTAACACTAACAATGAACACATATAAGCGAAATAAACGAAATGGTAAACCTGGAGGTTTCAATTTGAATCTTTTCTTCTTGGGATGAGTCATGGGTCGTCTCTTTGGTAGCCGAGTATCAGTTAAGCTCAAGCTATGAAAATGGTTAGCTATTGGAATCCATGGTAGCCTCAAATGAGTCGTAGATCCACCGAAGAAAGAGTATAACTCAGGCTTCGCACCCGGAATCGTCACGGGGAACGGCCCAGACGAGCAATTAGCGGCGGCACGCGAAACTAGGGTTCTCGACAATGGTCGAAAAATCGCTCTAACTGCACCGAAACCCATTTTCACCACAGCATCAGCGAACAGATTCCGATCCAAAAGCTGCTCACTTTACCGATTCAAAGCTTCGAAATTTCACTTCCGTCGATTCCAACGGAGGACTCTCGCTAAACCCTGAACAGACCAACTCCACTCCAATGGGCCTTATGGGCCTATAAGTGTAATTGGGCTCGTAAATATGGCGTTTGAGTCTCACTCAACTCTCAATGAAAAGATACGTAAAATCAGTAAATCATGCAGATATTATTCTATCCAAATTTCATTAAATTTTTATTTTCTATAATTATGCGTATATTTTGTAAAGATATAGTGTAATTATGGAGCTAGAGGAGACTTGCATCTTAATTTTATAACACTAAAGAATTTGGATCAGAGTATACGCCAGATAAGGAAAACAAATATTTTACCATTAAAGACACTAATTCCTGATATGGAACCCATTTTCTAAAAGATAGATATGGTTACCTAATAAATATAGATTTAAAATCCAAATTATCATCTTCAAACCAATATATAAATATACACTATTCTCTTCAATTTTGCATAAACAACTTCATATTTTTTTCTTCCCCGAGTACATAGAAAAAGGTGACCAACATGTTTTCGTCAAGTCGTCCTACAACTACAAGCCTGGTTCGTTTTCAATCTATCATTACATATTCATATTTCTCATTTTATCCTTTGATAATTCATTACATTTTTGAACATTTTCTTGCAGACTTGTGGGTTTAAAGTGAACACTAACTCCCCCGAATGGCACAAGAGCATGACGAAAATCCTCAAGAAAATCAAAGGTTTGTTCTTTTCTATAAGCATAATATTATATATATCGTACGTTCCTCGTCGACACAATCTCATTTGTTTGATTTTTTTCATTCTTTTTGGTAATAATTTTAGGAGGGAATTTTTGGATAGATGTGGACGAAGGAATGGCATATGTAACGGGTCAAGGCGATCCAAAGAAGCTATTGAAACTAATGGGTTCGACGAGAGGCAAAGATGCTGAAATGGCCTTTGTTAAAACCGGAACTCAATATTATCCACAACATGATCATCATAATTTCTACAACAACTATCAAAACCCCTTTGGCCAATCAACGTCGTCGTATTGGCCGGGGTACTATTCTCAAGCGCCGGCAATGCAACCTTACCATCATCAATACCCATTTCCCGGCGGATATAATAGCTACGGTTATTATTAGAGCTTTTAAGGCCGCGGATATATTATAAATAACTACGTCGAGATCGAACAAAACCCATTCTTTTACCTCAATTAGGGTTTTCTGCTTGTATCCGAATTTTTTTTAGTTAAGGTGGATGGATATTCTCTGTGCGTTTTATTAGCAGAAGAGAATTGATTTTTTTTGGTGTTTTAGTTCATTTGAGTTTTTGTATGAATCCGACGATATTCATTGATGTTAGAGTATCCTCAACCAAGAGCTTGGTTAGAGTATCATTAGCTTAATTTAATCATATATTTAATAATAATTAATTAGATGAAATTCGATTAGAGATTGTTAATATTTCTCTGTCCAATGGTGAGACTCATATGGAATTCTAAAAAATTTAAAAAAATAATTTATTTTGAAAAAAATAAAATGAAAAAACTTGTAAAAACATGTTGCAAAATGAATTAAACTCGGCTTTAGTCTTCAGTTGTGGGAAATTTTAGCCAAATATGCTCAACCAAATCAGTTTTCAATTGTTGATGCATTCTTTCCTCATGAACACGAGCTCGATTGACCATCATGTTGTTCACATTTGTAGCTGTCTCTGTAGAATATGTGTAGTCCACTTGTGAAGTCCCGCTTCCTTCTCCTTGTACGAATTCTGAGAAATCATATTGAGTGCATTGGTCTCGTTCGTCTTCGACTATCATATTGTGCAATATGATACATGCTCTCATTATCTTGCCTATTTTTGCCTTATCCCAACACAGAGCTGGGTTTCGAACAACAGCAAACCGAGCTTGCAAGACTCCAAAAGCACGCTCGACATCTTTTCTGACACCTTCTTGGTAATTTACAAATAATGATGCTTTCGGACCTTGTGGATGAGAAATTGATTGGATAAAAGTGGTCTATTTCGGATATATACCATCTGTGAGATAGTAAGCCATATAGTATTGACGTCCATTGACAAAGTAACTGACCTTTGGAGCTCGAATTTCTAATATATCATCAAATACTGGTGAACGGTCAAGCATATTTAGATCGTTACATGTCCCTGGAGCTCCAAAAAATGAGTACCAAATCCATAGATCTTGTGAAGCCACTGCCTCTAAAACGATTGTGGGTTTTCCATGTCCACGTGAATACTGTCATTTCCAAGCGGTGGGATAATTCTTCCACACCCAATGCATACAATCAATGCAATGCATACAATCAATGCTTCCTATCATCCCGGAAAATCCCTGAAACTCTCCGATATTGAGTAATCGTTGGAGATCCTCCGGTGTAGGCCTTCTAAGGTACTCATCTTGGAACAAATGTATAATTCCATCCACAAAATTTTCTAAGCAACTGCTTGCAGTGGATTCACCCATCTGGAGGTATTCATCCATCGCATCAGCTGCAAGTCCATATGCCATAAGACGAATAGCGGATGTACATTTTTGTAGTGCAGATAGGCCGGACCTTTCGGTAGCATCTTGTCTTTGTTGGAAGAATGGTAATTCGTTAGAGAGACATTGAACAATATGCAAGAACAATCTCTTGTTCATTCTAAAGCGTCGGCGAAATATTCCATCAGGGTAAACAGGTTGCTCGCTAAAATAATTATTCTATAGTCGAATATACCCTTCCTCGCGTCCCCTTTCTATATGAACTCATTTTTTCTTGAATTTTTTGGCCGCTTGACGTTTTTCGTAACTTTCTAAACAATTTTGAAAACCTCTGTCAAATATTTCATCAAAGGTTTCATCAAAATGGTCGTCTAATGTGGAACGGTGTGGATGAGATGCTATATAAACCAATATAATACAAAGAAGAACTTGATTTGTACAAAGAAGAACTTTATTTGATACAAAGAATAAGTAAAATACATAACCAAATATATATATAATATAACCAAACATTTTGGTACATCTACTTAGAGCATCCTATATTACAAAAAAATACATTTTCTACATTCCATTACTGTGTCACCAACTTCATAAACATCACAATGCAGACACAGAAACATCCAAGTCTGCAATAAGACAAAAGAGAAACAGAAACAGAAATAAGTGATAGGAATAAGAAGAAATAGATAAAGAAGAATGACTTACCAATCACAACATCTCATAAATTAGCTTGTTCTTAAGGGTGATTTCAATGTCAGATAGTGGTTCGGATTTGGCAATGAGACTATCAAGTATTTTCTGTTTGGATAGTCTTTCTTTGGTAGCATTATCTCTCTTCTTAATAGCCCACATCTCTTCAAGTTCTTTCAAAGAACTGCCCTCCGATTCTCCAGTCTTTATACCTTTCTTTGTACCAAAATGTCCGGTTATATTATATATATATTTGGCAGCCTTTACACCCATAGGCCTCTCTATTTTATCCTCCTCCAAGCCACCGTCTCTATTAGAGCTAGAGACAGAGTCATCCTCCTCATTTACCTTGCTTCTTTTGGAGGATGGATTAGTTTTTGAAGCATTCAAAGTACACCATTTTTTATCAGCTTTTAGTAGCCTCCAAGCATGCTCAAGATTAAACTTTGTTTTCTGATCTTGGAAGTACACCTTATAGGCCTGCTGCAGCACATCATCCTCTGTCTCTCCACTCCGATGCTGCCTTGACGCAAAGTCATAACATCCTGCAAACTTGCTTACTGATTCGTTTAGCTTTGCCCATTTCTATTTATATGTGTTACTCCCTCGTAATGGAAGGTTGGTATCAGCAGGACTTGCAGCATAGTATGCTGCAACCTTTTGCCAGAATGCACCTCCTTTCTGCTCAGTCCCTACTATGGGATCTTTGCTTGTGTTTAACCAAGCAGAAACAAGCACTTTCTCCTCAGGCAATGTCCATTTCTGTCTAGACTCTCTGTTTTTTTCAGGTGAGTGATTTTCAGATGTAGGTGTTTGAATTTGTGGATAAGTTTGTGGAGTATTGATCTCTTGTTGGCTGTTCAAGAGATCAATAAAGGTTTAAGATCCACTAAATAAATCAGTGGAATCCATTTACTTGGTTGTGAAATTTTTTTTGGTTTTAAGATATTCAAAGTTCTTATTTGGTTTGGTTATAAAGCCAAAGTCACAATAATTCGGGTTAGCTTATCAAACTTAACTCACAACCACAACCAAAACCATTAACTCACTGTCTCAATCACCATTAAAGTCACAATAAGTTTTAGAAATGTTTTAGTACCTGTTTTAGCTTAAACTTATCAGCAAGAGCTTCAAGAATATGTCGACCTGGCATTGCTGTATTATGCTGTAGCAAAATTGCTTCCATCTCCGTTACTTTTATAACATTGAAGATTAGCCAAAGCAAAAAAACATAAATCCTCTCAAGGAACTCAAAACACCATACAACAATTTCTCCAATTCCTCAGACCACCGCTTATTTAGTTTTTCACCAGGTTCATCTTTCATAAATTGATTCATTGACAAAGAATTGATTTGAAAGAGAACAACAACAGAGGAAGAATCGCATCAGAGAGAGAGAAGGGAGAGAGAAGAAACAAAAAATTGACAAATGAAATGAAAAAAAAAAAAAATTCTACACTCGTGATACACGGTCTAATAGAGAACTGTCGCGTGTCCGGTTGATACGTATCAACCAACTCCTCCCACTGATATGTATCAAACGATTTTGCCATTTATTTATTTATTTATTTAAAATTAAATATTTGATACGGTAGAAATATGTGCGTTGGCCTTGGTCCTAGGATCATATAAAACTATAACATAATGAATGAAAATGTTTCAAGTTTTGCATTTTTTTTGTTATGTTGCATAATTTACTTAGATATTTATGGATATACAATTGTTTCGCCAGTATCTTTCAAAATGATTTCTTGAAGGGGAATTTCTCTCTTTTCTTAAATGAAACTGATTTATCAGAACGAGTTTCCCGAAAACGTTCTGAAAATTTAATAGTATCAAAGAGGATTTTATTTTTCAAAAAATCATAAAATTAACTTACTATATACTGTTCATGTGATCCTTTTGCAATTTAATTTGATCATATCGAAACTCAATCTACACATATATATATATATATATATATATATATATTATATTTGCTATCCGTACCAAACATATCCATTGCGTAGAAAGGCTTTTGAAGACAAGTGTAGAGGAAGTAGTTTTCTAACATACAGTACTTTAAAGTAGAAACAAGTAAAAGCAATAGATTTACTGAATAAACAAAAGCAATTTTCAGAGTCAAATTCACTTGCCACTATCTTATCATGTCAAAAGTAGTAGAGCAAATTAATCCAACATCTTAAGACATAAGATTGGTAAAGCTAAATAATTGTTTAGAAAACTTAAGCCAAGTGTTTGGTAATGGTAGACTGAAGCTCATCTTTCTTGGCTCCAACAACTTTGTCCAGAATCTTTCCTTCCTTCAAGAACATGAATGTTGGCATCGCCTCTATCGCCCAATCACTTGCGACTGACTGTTCCATAAACACACAAAAAGGGATTGTATTCGTAAGCTCATTGATTGGAGAAAACAATAATATCTCTCAATAAAAAAAGGGAAGTTTTGTTGAATTTACCTTCAATTCATCAATATCAACCTTGAGGAAAATCACATTAGGGAGTTTCTTAGCCAAATCAGCAAAGAATGGAGCAATGAAACGACAAGGTCCACACCAAGATGCCGTGAAATCAACCACCACCTTCAACAAAACCAATCATGAATCTTTTCTATTAAAAATAACCATTTACACTAATTTAACCAAATAAACCGATCCTATCATAATAATTGAGAACACATTAACATCCATCTTCAGGCTAAACATTTTTCTAGGGTCCCTTTAATTTAATAGAAACATCAATATGACTACAGTTCAGTCATTAGTTATAATCTAGTATATACTAACCCAAGAATCTAATATATGGTAATTCAGAGTCAAGAAAGAATGAGGACTTCAAATCGAAAGAATCAACGCGTTACATTGCATCAATATGATAGATCAAAGACTCTGAAGCAACCAACCCAAACAAATCAAGATCATAATTTTTTTTGGGAGAAGAAGAAAATTACAAGAGTCTTGGAGTCATTAGCCTTCTGGAGTTGCTCGTTCCATGACTCAACAGTGTGACATGCGATCACTTGTCCTTCTTCTGCAGCCATCTTTGCTCAGATCTTTACTCTCTCTTTCTCTGTTGTTGATCTGTTCTGTTTCTTCTCCTCCTCTGTGTTTCAATTACTTTATGCATGCTCTCTCTCACTTTTTCAAATCACAATTTTGCCATCAATATTTATCTCTTTCTCCTTTATTCGACGCGTGATTTCATTTCACATAATTATACCCACCTTCCTTCTTTACCAAAATCATGAATATTCCCACTTTACTCTTCAAACTTTTAGCTTCTAACAATTAACACCTTTTTTAAGTTTAACACACACACAGAACACATTCTTTCTATAAACATCATAAGTACAACAGTCTTGGTACCTCCGTCCAGACAAAAAGTTCACATTGAAACCCCATTTCATCAACATCATAATTCTCTTAACTACAGCTGGATCAGTTTCTTGAAACAATAGGTTCCCATTATGAACCAACCTGTAAGTAAAACCGCGAGAATCGAGCAGGAAGCTATGAAAGTCCAACCACCAAGTAAGATTCCTATAGTGTAGACTATAAATGGAGGCAACAAGGACTTTACCATAGCAGCTTTGCTCACCCAACGTCCCTTGAGGAACACAAGTGCCGCGAGATTCACAACGTTCCACCCGCCTGACCTTACCGCTAGACGGTTCATGTTGTTGGCTACAAAAGAATGACAGTTACAAGTGAATATGTTATACGAATAGTGTTGGTACTCTTGTGTGCCTTTTCTCAATGCATCATCCCATGTTGGTTCTTTCTCATTACTGTCTTCTTCTTCCTTATATCTGCTCTCACCATTATACATACAAGAATCGGAAGAACGAGATGATTCCTGATTAAAAATCCTTAAAAAATGTTGGTTTCCATCTGAGGTAAAAAAAAACAAAAGGCAATATCTTACAAAACGTTACCTTTCCCTTGTTGATTTGGATGTATCGAGACACAGCTCCAAAGGCAAAATTATCAACACAGACGAAATTAGGTCCTGCAAAGTCGAGAATGACACCGTCTTCTCTGCAAATACCCAAGTGGCCAATGAAAGGAATCAACCATGAAATGAAAGGAAGAGGTGTCCACACAATGCAGCATGGGAAACGATCTCTTCTAGGATCAATTTTCATTGGATCTGTAAATCCAATCATCGTGTGATGTTCTGTATCTGTTGCTGTCTCTTCCATTTCCAATGTCAAAGTGACTTCTATTATTTGATGCTCTGTTTACAAAACAACAATTCGAAATTACCAAGTTCTCAATACTCACAATACATAACGCATAGTCTTACATAGAACCAAAACAACATAGATGCATCATCTTGGCCTATACCAAAAATCTGAGATATTCAACTTTTGCAAAAATCAAATCTCGTAAAAAATCTACAGAGAACCAAAAAGACTACCAATTCAATAATTTGTGAATAAATCTGAAAAAAAAAACTTTTTAAGGATTTTTCTATCAACAAATTAGCTAAACACTAACACTACGACCATAGTGAATAGATCAAAGCGTACCAGTTTAAGGGACAACGACGATGAATAAATTGCACAAAAATTAGCAGTGAGTGTCCTGGGAATTTAATTTTCTCTCTCAGCCCCCAATTAGAGAGATACGAACGATGATGAATCGATGACTAATGAAAGTGTTTGGCTCCTTGGTTTAAACTAATCCTCCCGGAGGATATCTTCACCGTTTCGAGGATAATAATATTGAGAAAATAGACGACATAAAGTTCGGTTCAATATAATACAAACGGCAGGCTGTTTAGCTATGAAACATTCAACATTTTGATACGACGTAGCTTTGTCCGGCTGCTTCCCAAATTATTCATCGCTCTCTCGCTCTGGGAAGATTAGCTTCACACTGATGCAAATCTGCCATTGACAACATCAGCTCGAGGTTAGAAAAAGATGAGGAAACGCGATTTGGCTATTTTGATACTCTCTGGATTTGCAATATTCTTCACTCTTCAGGTAATTTACCAACCCACTAATCATCTTCTTAGTTCTATATTAGCATAGAAACTTCTAAGAACCCTTAATCGATCTGTAACTAGAGCAAGCTTTGAAATTTTCCTGTACCGATAAAAATTTAACTGTCAATTTGTTCCATGAGTTGTGGAAATGTTAGCTAGATTGTAAATTTTTTCAGATTTGGCTATTATTGGTGTTTATAGAGTTTAATTCTACTTGATATGTGAGGATTGATTCTTGATTATTTGCAGCACGAAGGTGATTTTGCGTTCAAAGAAGCATGGTTCCATTTGTACGATGAATACCCAGTCAAATACGAAGCTGATCGTCTCCCACCTCCTATTGTAACTGATCTTAATGGTGATGGAAAGAAGGAGGTTCTCGTTGCTACAAATGATGCAAAAATTCAGGTATTTTTTATTTCTTATAATTTCTGATCTCTGCATTTGTCAGTACATTTGTTTGGCTTAGTGTTTATGCATTTCTCTTTATGGTTTTTCTTCTTATGAGTTGGATCAAGTCATGAAACTTTTGATGTTTGGACGGATTAGGTTCTGGAGCCTCATTCTAGGCGTGTTGATGAAGGTTTCAGTGAAGCTCGTGTTCTTGCAGAGATTCCACTTTTGCCTGATAAGATCCGTGTTGCGTCAGGGAGACGTGCCGTGGCCATGGCTACAGGTGTTATTGATAGGTACTATAAAGATGGAACACCTCAGAAGCAGGTTTTGGTTGTTGTTACCTCAGGTTGGTCTGTGCTCTGCTTTGATCATAACCTGAAAAAGCTTTGGGAAACGAATCTGCAGGTTTTGAATCCTTTTCGTCCATTGAAAAGTTTGCTTTAATTCTGTTGAGTATGTGTTTTTTTTACTTACCCATGTTCGTGGAATGACAGGAGGATTTTCCACATAATGCACACCATAGAGAGATCGCAATTTCGATAAGCAATTACACATTGAAGCACGGTGATACGGGTTTGGTTATTGTTGGTGGACGGATGGAGATACAGCCATATGTATGTAGGAGGAAAAATCCTCTATGTTGATTTTATTTTTAGCTTGTATGTATCACTAATAGATTATTTTCGTGTTTGTAGAATCACATGGACCCATTTGAGGAACTTGGCATGACAGCACAAAATGCTGAGCAACACAGAAGAAGTGCTACTGAGAATCAGGTCCAATTACATGATAGTTACCTTGGACTGCTTCTTAGCTGTGTATCATTTACATGTAGTTTCCTTGTACATTTTATCTACAACTGAACAAATTGAAGCAAGAGCTATACATTTGTAGTTATACATATTCCAGTTTGTATAAAGGCTGAGTTTGGACTGTTTAAAAGAACTTTTAGCTTCCTTTCAGACCTCTGAAGATTCTGGAGCTATAAACCTGCGTCACTTTTCTGTTTATGCATTTGCTGGCAAGACTGGCGTTCTTCGATGGAGTAAAAAGACTGACGTCAGTTATCTATCCTCTTATGCTCACTTCTTTCTGCACATATTGCTTAACTATATTATTATTACCTGCAACAAATTTGGTGGTCAGATTGATAAAATATTTTATTTTTTCCCATTTAGGATGTTGAAGCTCACACCTCAGATGCATCACAATTAATCCCACAACACAATTACAAGCTCGACGTGCATGCTCTTAATAGCCGTCATCCAGGAGAGGTAAAGTTAACTTGTTCTCATTGATCATTGAGCGATGTAGTTGACCTGTTCTTAGTTTTCTTTTAAGATATTTCTATTGCACTACCATGATTTTAAAGCTTTACAAACTGAGATATGCTTGGCTGAAGTTTGAATGCAGGGAATTTAGAGAATCAATTCTTGGTGTAATGCCCCATCACTGGGTAAGTCTTATGCCTCCTACTACGTGCTTCCTTACTGTAGTATGCTTTGAAAAACTGTTTCAAAGTACATTGTTGTCTTTGTATCAGGACCGACGTGAAGATACATTGTTGAAGCTTTCTCATTTCAGGAAACACAAGAGGAAAACATTGAAGAAACAAGCTGGTAAGTCTACGACCTATCCATTTCACAAACCTGAGGAACACACACCTGCTGGAAAGGACTTGTCGAGAAAGATTCCGAAAATGATTGGGAAGGCTGCCCGCTATGCTGACTCTGCAAAATCCAAGAAGGTGAAGCTCTTATAAATCGTAAACTACTTGCATGAAAAATCTCCATATTTGTTTCTGATAGCAAAGCAACATGTTGATGTAGGGTATGCAATACATTCCGACTATAACCAATTACACTAAGCTTTGGTGGGTTCCTAATGTTGTTGTGGCGCATCAAAAGGAAGGAATCGAAGCTATTCATTTGCCTACTGGTCGAACTCTTTGCAAGGTAGATCCTAGTAGCTATTCCTTCAGATCATAAATAAGCTTACTATTTCACGTACCCAATTTTAACTCTGTCAGCTTCCTTAAATTCTTCCTATCTCCAGCTTCATCTTCTTGAAGGGGGGCTTCACGCGGACATAAACGGTGATGGTGTACTCGATCATGTCCAGGTACACACAGCAGACACAACTGCCGCTTTCAGTTTGTTGGCTTTCTTATGTATCTTTAATTTTTACGACCATTAATTCTGTGTCCACCTTAGACTGTAGGAGGCAATGTTGGAGAGAGAACTGTAGTGAGCGGATCAATCGAAGTGTTGAAGCCTTGCTGGGCAGTGGCAACCTCAGGCGTTCCCGTACGTGAACAGCTCTTTAACGTCTCGATCTGCCACCATTCCCCTTTCAACTTCATTCACTATGGAGAGTTTTCAAGACACTTTGCTCAGACAAGAGACACATCTAATCTGGAGATTGCAACTCCTATTCTCATTCCCACAGATGACGGACATAGACACCGCAGAGGAAGTCACGGAGATATAATCTTCTTGACAAACCGTGGAGAGGTAATTATTTCCTTTCTTTATATGATGATCTAGTCTCTTAGTTTCTTGGAACTTTGAATTTCATTCAATAGCTCATCACTGTTCTGTATCAGGTGACATCATACACGCCTGATGTGCACGGCCACGATGCAGTCTGGCAATGGCAGCTTCAGACAGAAGCCACATGGTCGAATCTCCCTTCTCCATCGGGTTTAACTGAATCAGGGACGGTG
This sequence comes from Cardamine occulta, assembly GCA_028015245.1. Taxonomy (NCBI): domain Eukaryota; kingdom Viridiplantae; phylum Streptophyta; class Magnoliopsida; order Brassicales; family Brassicaceae; genus Cardamine; species Cardamine occulta. The sequence goes on along the minus strand of CM051380.1, from coordinate 5,679,353 downwards.
GTCCCGACCCTGAAACCGTTCTCGTTGCGCATTCATGATAACCAGCCCATGATTCTTGCGGGAGGAGATCAAGCAGCGGTAGTAATCTCTTCGGGAGGAAGTGTATTGGCTTCCATCGAGTTACCGTCTCAGCCTACTCATGCACTTATCACTGATGACTTCTCGAACGATGGTCTAACGGATGTGATAGTGATGACATCAAATGGGATTTACGGGTTCGTTCAAACCAGACAGCCAGGGGCTCTGTTCTTTAGTTCGTTGGTAGGATGTCTCTTAGTAGTGATGGCAGTTATTTTCGTTACTCAGCACTTAAACTCCATTAAAGGTAAGCCTCGACCTTCCTCTAGCTTTTGATAGAAACCTCAAAGAGTTTACTTCTTCTTTACGGAAGTTGAACCGGCCGGTCCCACCCGCACGGCGGCACAGGTAGCCGTTATACCGGTGTACATTCAGTGTCTTATTTCCTGGTTTCAGCTGTATAACTTTATACTTTGTAGAATCCAAAGTAAAAATGGTAGATGCGAATGTAGGACTTTATGTTTCTTTCAATTTTGATGTTTTGATGGAATTATTGTGACACTTAATTAAGAGAAATCTTGGAAAACCAAAATAAAATAAAATAAAATAAAACTTTCGTTTTTTAGAACTTTTCCTCGGTATAAAGCTACACTTTTTTCATGGGACTCATCGTACATTTCATTTTTTTTGAACAAAAACTAAATAGGTTAGTAAATAAATAGGTTTAGCTTCCAGTAATAATTGATGCAGCGATGTGGTTAAAAGTTATAGATTTTTGGACCACGCTATTGGTAATAATAATAATATTCCTCAATTCGCAAATGGGAATGTGGGAGGCATGAGTGGTGTAATGATTTACATATAATAATACAAAGGTAAAAGCCATCGTTATACAGCAAAACAATAACAAATATTGAACAAAATGCGTGCATTTGCCCTATAGGTCTAATTTGATGCTATTTACGCTGCTGACGTTCTTACATTTTCCTAGTGCCGAAAAAGAAGAAATTAAAAATGTAAGAACCTAATCGAAGTAAATTGATATATACTCAGCATAAATATTGGACAACAATAGGTATTTTACATTTTCTTGGTAATAGATTAGCTACACCAATATTTATACATGCTTTACAAGCCAATATTGAATCATCATCTCGGATGTAATCATTTATAAATTAAGGACTTGATTCAAATGTTACTATATGAACATATTTCATAATTTAATCTACCGAGTTATTAAGATTGGAAATTCTCATCTCTAATGTTTTTACATGTTGTTTTAACCCCAACCAAAAGTATATAGCCTATGAATTTAATCATTTGTAGATAGGGGATTAAAGTTTAAAGATGCAATAATTACGGAACTAATAACGAATTAAACCAAAGATTTTGTTTAGAATTAAAAAGTTTCGTGTGTAACTACCTCATATATTATATATAGTTTAAAACCCAAATTTAAGTGTAAGTATATTCTTATATTTCTCATGCAAGTCTCTTTTTTGGTCAGACGCAAACATCTCATTATTTGGATATCTATAAAAACATTAGTTATGAAAGCATGAGAATGCAAATACATAGACTGAATGAGGAATGTAGAAGGTGACGGGAAAAGCATATTTCTAATAAAAGCATGCAAAGAGGTTCACGAGATCACTTAATATGGGCACTACTCTATTTCCAATCTCTTTTTGGCCCTTTTTATCCCTTCATTAATTTATGAACTTTATTACGTTTTCCTAAATTAAACTCAAGTGTCGAGAAAAAAAACTTCAATTGTCATGTAGATGAGAGTTCATAAATTACCCAACCCACTCCCAAACAAAAAAAAGAAAAAGAAAAAGAAAAAACATTGCAAGCCTATATTTACTTTGTATGCATGTGTATTGTAGTAAAACGTAATTTAATTTGGTCGTATAGATTTGGAAAATCTTTAAACCCTTAATTCCCATATAGTATACGTACTATAAAAGTCTTACCGAATAAGAAATAATTAATCGTAGAGTTGTGGTCAGGAAAAGAGTGAGATAAATAACATGTGTTTGATTTATATATGCCGTAATAAACTATCTAGCTAGGGTTTTGCAATTTCCTTAGAAGGTACAATAATAGAATAATGAAGAAAATTAGTGGTCCTGTTTTTGCAGCCTCTATATGTGTTTTTTTCAACTTTGATCCACACCCCTTGGTTTCTAGTGTGGGGACTTGTTATCAGCCACGATCAGACCCGATCCGATCCTCTGTTTGGCCATCTTTTTCTACATTCTATGGTCCAGCCCCTTCAGGTCGATCTTACCGGTTGGTTAAACCTTGTTGACCAAATTTATTTAGTTTGGTTTGGCTCGATCGGTGTTTTCTAATATAAACGAGTAACCATCACCATTAAGCGTGTATATAAGTACAACGTATCATGCATCCATCCTCGAGATACCTAAACAACAAGATGCAAACAAACATTGCCGTAAATGCTCTATAAAGATATAGTCAAAGAAACAAACTCGTGGTTTCAATTTCAATCATGACTATAACCGGATATGATATATATATTCATCATGCTATTAAGATCGTTATAAAAGACAAAGTTTACATTCATACATGTTTTGTATACGACTATGTTTGGTAATTAAGCCGCAAACCCACATAATTGCAGAATAAATTTTATCAGTCATAATTTTTTACAACCGCGATCCACATTTAAAGATTATAGTTTTTCACAAAAGCAATGATACAGAACGAAGAAAAAGTTATGTCAATTTGCAAATTTTTAGTTAAATCAATGTTTTTTTGTGTGTTCTCTATTTATTTCAATCATATACTGTATGTTATTTTCTTCCATGATTTCATAGTGTTACCAATCAAGTATACTATTGACTTTAATTGATGGAAAGTTTTGAAACTGATAAGGTGGGTCTAGTAATGCGAGTTGAAAAAACCACAATACCACATGACAAGCTAATAAGTCTTTTACTAGTTAAAGAGAAACTAATAATTATAAGTTGGGTGTAATGAAACGTAAAATCAAATGACAAAACATTTTGTAACGAGTGTGTATACGTGTATGCATGTGCATGATATGGTAAGACGCCATAACTTCAATACTTGAGGACCCACAAAATTTCTATTGGTTGTATACTTTTTATTCATAAACGAAGAAAATATACGGTATAATACATAGAGATTAAGATACATGTATGTATATAAATGATAATGAATGTATTGTATACGAAGTGAAAGTGAAGTGGGGCCCAAATGGAAACACAATCCATGTGAAGAAGTTTCAGCATCTGATTAGATATGGAATTGAAACGAAAGCGAGAGAGAGAGAAGACAAGAGAACAGAAAATAACAGAAACTCAAACCAAGTTTGCAACTTTACATTCTCCTTCATCTCTCTCTTCTACAATAACGACTCTTGCACCAAAGAGAATGTAAGAAACTAAAAAGCTCATTTTTATATATTGGCTTTTGCCTTGGAAACAAAATATATAAAAAAAAAGTAACCTAACCTAATCTTTTTCTTTGATTATTTTTCTGTTTGTTTATTTGGCTATAAAACTAACATTTTATTTATAAAAGGAATAGAAAATGGATATGAGGGAGCAATAAATGAAATGACAGTGAAAGCATGGCTCATTGTAGAAACACTGTTCTCTCCCTGTCTCTGTAAGAAAGATCTGTTAAGTAGCAGTGATGAGAAGCCACCAAACACTATACTCCAAAATCTCCCTCTACACTTAAATAAATGATTCAAACAAAATAATAATGATAAGAAAATATCTACAAAAAACAAATGATGCCAAATATTTATACAAATAGCCAATAGGTTTGGTATTTTGGTTACTACATAATTATATACATAATACGTTGTCTTATATATGTATCCTTCAAACTAAGCCCTAAATTAGATTCATGAATATCTTCAATTAATTAACTCACGCATATGGTTATGGTCAAATGTGGTTAAAGTCTCTTGGATGGTTTCTACGCCGTATAAATGTCATCGTATTGTGTATATCAATATATCATTTATATACGTATATTTGTGAAAACGAATTAGGAAATTAAGAAATAAATGACAAAAAAGAAAAGAAGAGGAAGACAAGTTACACAACACAGGGCTCGAGAAGAGACAAGACTCTGCGGCTTCTACCTTTTTTTGGGGACTCACTCTTCTTATCATTCACTCCCTCTCTTTTTCTCCTCCACGTCAACTCTGATTCCCACCATCCTCTACATATAATGGTCATTTTTAATTAGTTTATTTCTTTTTTTATTTTCTAACTATTATGCAGAACTCGGTTTATTTTTTTATATTTTTTGTTAAAATTTGGAGAAATCGGTTTATTATAAATAGTTTTTTATTATTATTATTACATTCTAACTAGTATTTCTAATTTCTTCGACAGCCTGAATTTATATAAAACCTTTAAACATACGTGGTATATAAATGCCCCATGCATTTTGAATTTATCTGAGGGAAGGAAACTTTTGTTGGATTTTGGAGTATTGATTGAGAGAAAGGGCCTGGAGAAATGAGTGATAAGCACTTAAAAAAATAAAAAAACTCGTAACCAAAAAAATGTTGAAAAATAAACGCGTGCAGAGAGGCCACGAAAGTCGTATAATCACTTGTCCTTAATTGTATGCAAAGTTGCATTTTACTCTCTCTTCTACACACTCTTACTTACACACACGCACATGTATATATATAAATACATATATGTATTGTACGTATGTTTTTCTATGCATACGTGCAATGTTGACATGTATAATAATATTTTTGTAAAACTAAATTGTATAGTAGTATATGTGTTAGTGCAGCTTCTCTGCTGTTCTGATAACATCCTAAGTTTCGTCATAGTCCAAATCTACTCCAGATTCATAGGCTTCTCAGTTCCATCTACCTCTTCTCAAATTTCATACAATTAAATTTATGTGTTAGTTTGTTATGCCTGAAACTATTATTCGGAAATGATTTTTTAAATTATTTGACATTAATAGATAGATTTGTAATGTAGCAAATAAAGAATACGAGAGAGAGAGAGAGAAAATGTCATTGTCTCGATTGTAATGTATCCATCATAACCCTCTTGAATTAATTATCTCCTCTATTGACATCTTTGTAATTTTTATTTATCTCGAAAATTATATATCAACATACAAGGAACAAACATTGTTGCATATAGAAATGCATTAAATCAATGGATTATTTTAGCTTAAATTATTGAGAAAAATTATGGCTTTGGAAATAAATCAAGAAGAGGTACGGAAGCGTAGGGCGGCGAGGCGGTGCTTTTAGCCTGTCTCAAACTATTCATTCTTCCCATTTTGAATCTAATATTTTGAAAAATGTCTAATTTAGCCCCCTCTCAATTAGTCAACTCTCTCCACCCTTTTGGCAATTCCTTTAAACGTCCCCATCTCTAATTTATTTTTTTAAATTTTGTATGTCTTCACTTTTATTTACATGACACTCATACATATACTTCTCTAGATTTTTGATTTATCGCGTCATATTTTTTCGTGCCGTTATTCTCAGGCAATTTCAAGGAGTATAAATGTATAATACAGTAGTCTGATACTAGTAATTATAATGATTAATTAATTAGGATCCATGATGCTCACGGCACGGGCATAGAGGTGTGTTTGTCTGTATAAAATTGTATAAACATTATTAATTTATACAAAGATAATGCAGAACATAGGGCATCTCAATAGAATCGTACGTTTGTCTCTACGAGAGAGAGACTGTGTTTACGTGCATTTTTATTTTAATACTAAAATACTATTATTATCATAATATATATACAAATGTGTGTATATCATAATAGTTTTGTTTCCTCGGAAACATGGACAAAAGCATTTACTTTCCAGCTACAAACTTTAGACGCTTAATTAGAAAACTAAGCGACAGGTGTAATTTGTACCCAAATTGAAAATTTTTAAAAACATTATGGGCTTATGGATAATTTGAAAACTATAACATTAATCAATGCCGATAATTGCCAATTCTTTTATTAAAACTATTAGTAGCTTTTACTACTTTTATATGTATGCATAACTTTAAACATGTAACATTATAAAACACACGAGGAGTAATGTTTGTTGAGGATTTTTGAAACCTTGAATTAACTTTTTTGTGAAACCAATCATTATTTTATGCCAAACATATTTTCAAGTATTTTTAGTATGCTGATGCTCTAATTCGTCGACAATACCATATTTGCAGCGTTTGATACAATTAAATCGAACATAAATCAATGGACGTGTAGACTTTTGACAAGGTTGTGTCGTCAGTTATAGATCTTGATTAGGAGGTCTAATTAGTAGGTCCGAAAATATAGAACTATCTTACCTTAGGATAATCAAAACTAGTATTAGTATTATTTACTCCTTATAAAAGGAAATTTAGTTATTTAACATTCCACCAAAAAATATATATAAATTGCAGAATATTGTAAGAGAAAAAGGAGAAAGAAGTAGCGGGTTTCCCGGAAGAAAAGGAGACCAGAGTGAAAATAATATGTGCTTACGTGGCAATATATCTACCGTCCGATTGTAAAACTGAAAAGATATCAACGACGAGAGATGATGTTTTAACGACTTGTGGCCATTTGCATTTTGGTTTGGGGAAAAAAGGAGAGAAAAATACAAAATAGGAGCAAATAAAAAGAGAAACAAAATAGGAGTATATGTTAAAAAAAAAAAAGATATTTTTGCAAAATCTGGAAAAAAAACAAAGAAACAAACAAATGAAGAAGAGATGAAAGAGGAGGAGACAGAGAATTAAATTGGAGGAGCAGAAGAGAGAGATTATTAAGATCATGGCGGCGTTGCAGAGCGCGAGAAAGACGATGAAACCTCTCTGATCTCTCTCTTCTTCTTTCTTTACTTCTCTTCTCTCTGTGTGGCTTTCTTAAATACTCTCTCTCTCGTACCGACAAACAGGTTTTGCATTTTACCATACTCTCTAAAAAGCTATTCCCAACTTCAAACCCAGACCAATGAATTCTACCTAAAACCCTATAAATCCTCTCTTTCCCAACAGTCTTCAAGATCTATAGCAAGAGTAGAGAGTATAGAATTAAAAAGATAGGTTTTTTTAGTTTTGGGGTTTATTGTAATTCATCGCCTATTGGAGAGTGGTATGGGTAGTGGTGGTGGTGGTGCGGGTGAATGGCGGGTTTTTTCTCGCTAGACGGTGGAGGAGGAGGCGGAGGTGGTGGAAATAACCAAGAAGAACACCGGAGTAACACTAACCCTCCTCCGCCTGTATCAGAGACTTGGCTCTGGTATAGAAACCCTAACGTTAACGCTAACACAAACACAAACGCAAACGCAAACGCTCCTTCTTCTTCAAACGCTGCTTTAGGCACACTTGGGCTATGGCAAAATCACAATCAACAAGAAATCATGTTTCAGCAACATCAACAAAGGTTGGATCTTTACTCATCCGCCGCAGGTTTAGGCGTAGGACCAAGTAGTAATAACCAATTCGATATCACCGGTGAAACTTCAACCGCCGGCGCCGGAAGAGCTTCAGCGTTGATGATGATGCGGGGTGGAGGCAGCGTAGGAGGAGGAACTGGTGTGAGCTGTCAAGATTGTGGGAATCAAGCGAAGAAAGATTGTGCTCACATGAGGTGTAGAACTTGCTGTAAGAGCCGTGGCTTTGAATGTTCTACTCACGTGAGGAGCACGTGGGTGCCTGCTGCTAAACGCCGTGAAAGACAACAGCAATTAGCTACGGTTCAGCCTCAAACGCAGGTACCTCGCGGTGAGAGCGTTCCGAAACGCCAACGTGATAATTTACCAACAACTTCCTCGTCTCTTGTCTGCACTCGCATACCTTCTCATTCAGGTATACGTTAGTGTAATGTGAAATAAGTTTTTATTATTATAAGGTTGTGAAAATCAGATTTTTATATTTTAAGTAATGATTAACCTATTTTTGTTGTGTATGATTTAATTTGTAAAAGTACTGTGTTGGAGTAAACACTACTGACAATTGGATTGGTACAGTAACAAGATGTTCTCATCGATCTTGAAATTTGTGTTCTTTCTCTAATTTCCGTGACCTGAATTTTGAATGAGAAAATGAATATTAATGTTCTTTATTCTATATATATATATATATATATAATCAAAAACATGTGATAAAACCTCTAAAATGTCTTTAAAATCTAGGGTTAGAGGTTGGGAATTTTCCGGCGGAGGTGAGTTCACAGGCAGTGTTTAGATGCGTGCATGTGAGTTCAGTAGAAGATGGAGAAGAAGAGTTTGCTTACCAAACAGCCGTAAGCATTGGTGGTCATATTTTCAAAGGCATTTTATACGACCACGGTGCTGGAAGTAGCGGTGGCGGTGGCTACAACGTTATCGCCGCTGGTGAGAGCTCTTCTGGTGGTGGTGGAGCTCAACAGCTTAACCTCGTAACAGCTGGCTCTGTGACGGTTGCAACCGCTTCTTCTTCTACTCCAAACCTCGGTGGTATTGGCAGCTCCTCTGTGGCGGCGGTGGCTTACAATATTGATCCAGCCGCCCTCTATCCAACTCCGATCAATACATTCATGGCCGGTACACAATTCTTTCCCAACCCAAGATCGTGATGAAAATTTGACATAAAGCAAACATAACTCTTTTGAATTCTTAGAATAGAATTAGGGTTTTAAACCGTTAATTGTTGGATCATATTATATAAAGTTTGCAGAAGTAGAGGATCTGTTTATGCTACTCCTTCTTGACGCTCAAAGTTGTTGCAATTTTAGGGTTTTAAATGGAAATTCAATTCAAATAATACAAATTATAATAATGATTCTGTGAGGATAATATAGTGTTGTGTATTATTCAAATGTTAAAAGCACAATATAGCTCTTGTTGTCTGAATCTTTTGTTTCATTAATGTGTCTGGTGCTTGTTTGTGTAACACGTAAGCTTAGAATCCGGATATAATGTTTCTCATCGTTATATATCACCTTTTGTGTCTTCTTCTAACCAATAGAAGAATTCATTACATATTATAGTACAATTTAATATTTTTCAGCCATGGTTTCCGTTGAGCCAGAATATGTGCCCATCCCATGCATTTAATGATCTTTAAAGTGAATTATTTGTTGGTTATTAGTAATTCATATATGCCATAATTGACATGTGATTGAATCAGAGAACACGACTAGATGAGTATGTATTTATGTTTTTTAAGAGCGACACGTATATAGATGTGACATGAGGGTGCGTTCTACAATGTACGTTAATCCCAACTATCCATGCCGGTCTCTACTAGTCTTTTGATTACTTGTTTTAGATTTTAAAATTTGTTTCAATTTAAATGTTATTTTGTGTTTTTAATGTAGTTTTTAAATAAAATTTTTACTTTTACCCTTATTATTTAATATAATAACTAATGAAATAATTTGTTTAGTGTGTTAATGAATGATAAAAAAGAGAATTTCATTGTTTTCTTAATTTGTGTGTAAAATTCTTAAACTACAATTAAAATGAAACATAGGGAGTACTAAACTATTTATTGTTTAATTGTACAATTAGGTTCTTTATTAGAGAACTAAAATAGCTTAATGTAATACTGTTGTTTAAAAAAATAATTCATAATGATTTTATTGAAAGTTTTGTCAAGAAAATATCTTATTAAAACTTTTGTCAAGAAAATATCTTATTTGTCTCCAAGTAAGATTATGTAAAATGTAATAGAATTTAAAAAGTTAACCTATTTTGTAAATTGTAAGAATACTATCTAATATATATATATATATATATATATATATATATATATAATTTTGTTCCTTTGTATATTTGCTCGAGCTGTCGAGCATAACTAATTAGTTGAGAGGGTGAAGGAAAAATAATGATCATAATAAGACTTCTAAGCTTGCGTACATATATATATATATATATATATTGCATGTACATGCATGTTTACACCTCCTACTGTCCTACACACATATAGATTTGCAGATTCTCATGGAGGATGTGGAAGAAATATTAAAATAGGGAATGTAAAATGCAATTTCATAATTAATATGTCCTGCCACACAAACCTATTTACTCCTCATTCCCCTCTTTTTCACCAATCGATACGGTTTAATTTGCTCATTTATTTAAACACAAATAGCCCCTTCTTCTCTTCATGATGTGATATATATATTTTGGATCTAATCTCACAATAGTTTTTGTTTGGCTTTCTTGAACTGTATGTAAAAAAAAAAAACTAATACGTATTGTGGAAATTTTTTGAGGCGAAGAGATAGGTTTTTGAAACCTCATCTTGGCTGTTTAGTGAATTGTTGTTCGGACCATAACAATGCTGTAATGTCTCAATGCTGTTAGTAGTTTTGTGGAGTTGGTATAAAGCTAAAAATTTCTTATGCAATTGGGATTGCGTGACAACATTATAATAAATTAGGTAAACTTGGTCCTGTCCATTCAAATAGTGCTGCGGTCCAATCGGCCGACTCGTTCCGACTTTTACTCTCTGCCGTATCCACCTTCTCTTATCCGACAAATTTGATTCATTTTCATATAGATTCACAAGTGTAATGCAGTATTCGATTTTTTTTTAGAAATGTTAAACGTAAATTTGATATCTGTTATTCGAATATTTAATTTTTTAGGAAGACAGCCAAAAACACTGGCTATATCAGAAGCCTAAAAAATCTAAAATTTGTCATTGTCCGACATTTATTAATCCAAAGCGGTCAGGTTCCACTAAAAAAAAAATCAAAAATATTTGGATGCCTTTTGATGCATTGATGACAATAAGCAAATATACACATTTGCAATTTAACAAGACGAAGTGGGACAACTGCATATAATGGACAAATAACAGAAAACATGTGTATACGACAGATTGACAATTGAATTGTGTTTTAGAGAGTAGAGAATTGAACCAAGCGTTGGATTAAAAACCTAAAAAAAGAAATGAAATCAAAACCATACTGAACCAATCAAAAACCAAAATTAAAAACTCCAATTAAACAATAAACATCGTTAGAATCCATTGTGCCAAAAAAAAAAAACAATCTTCTAGTGTTTAATATTCTTCCTTGACCTTTAAGCATTTGCATCACATGGTTTAAAAAATTTCATGGACCCGAAGACCATAACTAAATTTAGAGACACGAAATTGAAAGTCCCATGTCCGACTCTGTAGGATCTTTGATCTAGCCTTGTCTCTTCACAACCTCTCTTTCTCTTATTTTTTCTTCTATTTTTACTTCCTTCAACTTCCCATTTTACTCCTTCATTTTTTTTCTTTCTTTCTTTCTTCCAGCATACGCAAGACCAGAAAGATGGCATTTGGGAAGGGACGTGGCAACAAACGAGCATCGACGTCGTCGTATGCGTCGACCATTACAATGGTCATCTTTGTGGCTCTATGTGTCATCGGTGTGTGGATGCTTTCTTCCAACTCCGTTGTCCCACCACAGATCACACAAGGCTCCACTAGAACGGTCGTTTCAGAGACGGAGAGGAGTGATGTGTCTGCCTCTTCAAATGTTAATGATGAACCCGAACCCACGAAATCAGAGTCTGAGGAGCAACCAGCATTTGAAGACAATCCGGGGAAGCTTCCAGACGATGCAATCAAGTCTGACGACGAGCAGAGGAAGTCAGCAAAAGAGAAGATTGAACAAAGGACGAGCTCAAAGGTAGGAGGAGAAGACGGAGAAGGAAGACAGACTCAAAAGCAAGAGATACAACAAAAGGATGAAAAGATTCCCGAGGAGAAAGAGAACAAGATGGTGCAAGAGAATGAGGAAGGTCAGATGAAACAAGTGGTTAAGGAGTTTGAGAAAGAACAGAAGGAACAGCGAGACGAAGACGCTGGGACTCAATCCAAAGGAACTCAAGAACAAGAGCAAGGACAAGAGCAAGGACAAGGGAAGGAACTACAGGACATGAAACAAGGACAAGGTGTGGAACAAGGAACGAAACAAGGGCAAGAGCAAGATTCAAATGCGCAGGTGACATTCACAGATGCAACAATACAAGAACAACCTATGGAAGGAGGACAAAGCGAGACATCAGAGACCTCAAAGAATGAAGAAAACCAACAAGAGGAACAAAACTCAGGGAATGAGGAAAACGGACAACAAAACGTGGAAAAGAACACGTTAAGGGAGGAAAACGGGAAGGAAGAGAAGAGTATGAAAGATGAAGAAAGCGGAAACAATGAAGAACAAAGCACAGGAAAGGACCTAAACGTAGAGCAACAAGAAGAGCCGAGAGAGGAAAAAAGACAAGAAGGTTCAGAAGCAAGTGGGTTTGGCTCTGGAATACCAAAAGAATCTGCCGAATCACAAAAGTCATGGAAGAGTCAAGCAACAGAATCTAAGGATGAGAAACAAAGACAAACATCTGAATCAAATACTGTAGAGAACATTATGAGTGGAAACGCATGGGTGTTATGCAATGCAACTGCAGGTACTGATTATATACCATGTCTAGATAACGAAGAAGCTATAATGAAACTAAGAAGTAGAAGACATTTTGAGCACAGAGAGAGACATTGTCCAGAAGACCCACCAACATGTCTTGTCCCTCTCCCAGAAGGGTATAAAGAGTCCATAAAGTGGCCAGAAAGCAGAGATAAGGTCAAAATATTCTACCTAAATAAGTTTTCCTAAGGTAAAAGAATGTGAAATTAGATAGAAGTTGACTCATATGTGATCTAGTAGATATGGTACCACAATGTTCCACATACAAAGCTAGCAGAGGTGAAAGGACATCAGAACTGGGTCAAGGTCACTGGAGAGTTCTTAACATTTCCCGGTGGTGGAACTCAATTTATCCATGGAGCTCTCCATTACATTGATTTTCTTCAACAGGTGAAATCATTTCTTGATTACAAAGTATCAAAGAAACTGCAACAAATATATATTTTTGTATAATAATGCTACTTTTGTTTGGTATTGTAGTCTTTGAAAAACATTGCGTGGGGTAAACGTACTAGAGTCATATTGGATGTTGGATGTGGAGTTGCGAGTTTCGGTGGTTTCCTCTTTGAAAGAGATGTTATAGCAATGTCTCTTGCACCAAAAGATGAACATGAGGCTCAGGTTCAATTTGCTCTTGAACGGAAGATTCCAGCCATATCCGCGGTGATGGGCTCTAAGCGACTACCATTCCCGAGTAGAGTGTTTGACCTTATCCACTGTGCACGTTGTAGAGTCCCATGGCACAATGAGGGCGGTATGCTTCTTCTTGAACTTAATCGGATGCTTAGACCAGGTGGTTATTTTGTTTGGTCTGCAACACCAGTTTACCAAAAGCTTGAAGAAGATGTACAAATCTGGAAAGGTAAGGTTTGAACTAAAGTTCCTCCTCTTTGTTTGTTTCACCTATAAGCTGACATGTTTTGAGTAATGTAGAAATGTCCGCGTTGACAAAATCCTTGTGTTGGGAACTTGTGACAATCAACAAGGATAAACTCAATGGTGTTGGTGCTGCAATCTATCAGAAACCTGCCACAAATGAATGCTATGAGAAACGTAAGAAAAATAAGCCTCCAATGTGCAAAAGTAATGATGATGCAAATGCAGCTTGGTATGATTGTTTCCACAATATGCATAGATAGCCAAAATAGCTAAAGTACATAATAATAGAACAAATAAAGTCAAATACTTGAATGAATATTTCAGGTATGTACCTCTACAAGCATGTATGCATAAAGTTCCTACAAATGTGGTTGAGAGAGGAAGCAAGTGGCCTGTGAACTGGCCTCGTCGGCTTCAAATTCCTCCTTACTGGCTTAACAGTTCTCAAATGGGGATTTATGGGAAACCAGCTCCTCGAGATTTCACTACAGATTATGAACATTGGAAACATGTTGTAAGCAAAGTATACATGAATGAAATAGGAATCAGCTGGTCTAATGTGAGAAATGTAATGGACATGCGAGCTGTCTATGGAGGGTAAGTATCAATCAAACAAAAAAATCTCAAATCACCAAAACCTAAAAGCTTTATTGTAACTATGTCAATATGCAGATTTGCAGCAGCTTTAAAGGACTTGCAAGTATGGGTGATGAATGTAGTTAACATAAATTCACCAGATACACTACCGATAATTTACGAGAGAGGTCTATTCGGGATTTATCATGATTGGTGTGAGTCTTTTAGCACATACCCTCGAAGCTATGATCTCTTGCATGCAGATCATCTTTTCTCCAAGTTGAAAACAAGGTAAAAAAAGCTTAACTCATGCATATCCACACGTTTGGTAATTTTCATCACCAATCTTGAAAATATTTCTCTGTTTCTTGTTTTTTTTTTGAAAGGTGCAATCTTACTCCAGTAATGGCAGAAGTGGATAGAATAGTAAGACCAGGAGGTAAACTCATTGTTCGTGATGAATCAAATGTGATAAGAGAAGTTGAGAATATGTTGAAGTCATTGCATTGGGATGTTCATCTAACTTTCTCTAAACACCAAGAAGGAATCTTAAGTGCACAAAAAGGATTCTGGAGACCAGATACAGTTCAAACTTCTTCTTGAAAGACAATAGTAATCTGAATCTCTGCATTTGAAACATAGCAGAATCAGGCTTATAGTATACATTTATAACTCATATATATATATATATATAATCTCAAAACTTCTTGCGTGTTGCAAAGAATTGGATAAAGAACATTGGTATAAGTATTAGTATTAGTCTTGTTAAACTATAGACTAATTAGAACAATTTTTTTTCCTACTTCATTTATGTATTTTTTAACATGGTTATGATCTTTTCTTGTGAGACTTTGAATTTGAATCAAGATTTTATCAAATATTATCATAACATACTACAAGTCTTTTAATTTAGTTTCATAATATATGACAGAGATCGGACATGAAACAAAAAATAAAAGCTAGCCAAATTCAAAGTCCAAAAAATTGAACGAAGTACATAATCCAATACTAATTCGATCACCAAATGCATAACAAATACGGATGAAACCAAAACTTCCTAATCTAGTGCCCCAATACTGATTCAATAGAGAGGTATGAAAGAAGAGATATTGAATAAATATTTTTCTTTCATAACTTATATATTTCTCATGATAACGTCAGAAACACACAAGCATAATTTATAGAATTCTCACGAATTCAAATCAAGAGAGGAATAATAACTTAGAACATATTGTTAAAATAGAGCGTAATCAAACACAACCAAAACAAAGCATAATTGATTTCCTGTTTCCATTTCCAACTACTGATAATGTCATCAGAATCAGCATCCTTTATCCTCTGCTGGATTAGCATCCTTGTCCACTGCAGAATCAGCATCCTTGTCCTCTTCAAGATCAGTGCTGTTATCCTCTTCAAGATCAGGATCAGCATCATTACCCTCTTGATAATCAGGATCAGAGTCACTACCCTCTTGATAAACAGGATCAGAAGCAACCCAAGAACGGTTACTCTCACTCCAATCTGGTATTTGTTCTGTGAAGATAGGGTCACTTCCACGACATAGGTCTGGCCAACGCCATTCAAGACGTACATCATGATGTATCGGTAATGGTCTGCAGCTCGTATTTTGTGCTATGAGAAAATTGTAACGACCAAATGCCAACTGGTGAAGAAAATAGAGAATCCCACTGCTGTCTGAAATATCTCCAATGATTAGCAACAAATTTGCTAGTCGATGATCACTACGCATTATCCATCTAAGCAAGCCCTCCGAAACACCTTTACGTCTCCCAGATTTGTCTCCTGAAACCATATATATATATATACAAATGAATATCAAAAAGACACAGACCCAAGTAAGAAGAAGAAGAATAAAAGAATGAGGAATTCACCTTCGGGGACTTTATAGAGCTTGTCGATTCCTTGTGGTACAAGGCCATCAACAAGTATCTTATCTGTATCACCATAAACAAGTATATCGAACCCGTATTCTTCAGGGCTTCTCTAATGTTGTGAGAAACATCAGAAGCACTCAGACCATCAGGGATCGGACAATCCTCGATGTCCCAGAATACGGCTGTGTTATACTCTGCAAGGATTTACAAAAGCGAAAACGCATAAACAATTATGCAAAGGGAAAAAAAAAACAAAAAATACACGCGCAACTTCAAAAAACATTATCAAGGAAGTGATAGAGAGATCTCTTACCGGGGTAAGCTTTCAAGGAAAAATCTTTCATGGGACAATCCATGGTTTTGACCGATTGATCGGAAAAGCTTAAGCCTTAAGAGATCTAGGTTTTAATGTGCGGCCAACCAGAATTATTTGAGTGAATTGAATAGTAATTTTTGCATTCTGGCAAGTAAAGAAGAGTAGATTTCCAAAAAAAAAAAATTGATACTAGTTTGAAGATTTTATTTTTGCGAGGGTCCTAACTAAAATTACAACTAATGAAAAATATAGTGAGAAAAGAGTTAAAAAAAAGTAAAAGCAATGTAAAACAAAAAAAAAGTTAGAAATTACATGAGCGGCGTTCAATGCGACTGGAGGAGTCAAAAGCAATGAGAGAAAAACGTAAATATATCTTCTAAAATTATGACTGATATATACTAGTGAAATTTACAATAAACAAATATTGGTACAGTTTTAACTATATTATAAACTATTAACCATGGTAACCTGTAAGGCTGTAACATAAATGTTTTTTGACAACACGTAAACTTTGAACTAGATATGTGTTCATTCACGAATGATTATGGAATTGCAGGATGTAAACAAAAAAAGATTATGGAATTGCATTATGTTATTTAAAACATAACTTTACCATAAAAATATGCATGTTTCATATTCAGAGAAAATAAGCGTTTTGGTGATAAGATTTAATTTTATGTTTTACAATTTTGACCATTTTATTGTGTTCTACTAGTTGGAATATGAGAAATAAATAATCTCGGAAAAAAATGCATAGTAGCGAACTTTATTAATGAGATGTCCAGCCCATTTAGACAGCCCAGCCCATATATTTCTTCTTCTGTAATTTTCAATAACGCATAACACTTTGGAATTTACAAAAAGTAGACATATTTTTACATTTTTGCCGGTTGGGTAAAAATTCCATCCCAAACCGGCAAACCCCGCCCCAAGCAAGAACTAATTGATTTTAAAAATCCGTTCTTGAATTGAGAAATAAGAGAAAAAGAAAAAAAGAGAAACGGGCACTTTTAGTAGAGAGTAAGAGCACTATCATATTCAATGCTTTACCAAACTCACCTCTTCTAAATTCACCGACATCTCCTCCTCTCTTCTCTCTCACTCTCCGTCTCAGCTTTTTCCAATTTTAGGGTAATGAATTAGGTTTTTTAGAAGTTTACTCGTCACATTGTGTTGATAGGTTTCAAATTCACATGAAAAGTAGCAACTTTGTCTTTTTTTTCTGGCTTAGTCATATCATGGTTCGTTTTTCCAAGTTGTGGTTCTGGGTTTATGCGTGAATTTTGTTTTCTGTTTGAATTGGGGAAAACGGAACCGTTTTTTTTTTAATTATTGTTTCATTTATTTTAAGATAATTGTTGAGATTTCATGAATTTAGGTTTTTTTTTTCTTGTTTGGTGAGTTTTGATAGGAAATGGAAAATGTTGAATTGGCGTTGAAGAACAGTAACCGTAAGGAGAAAGCTCTCACCGGCGGCGCTCAAAACGGCGACGATTTCTCCGTTGACGATTGGCTTGACTTCTCAAACGAGGACGTTTTCGTTGAGGACGAGGCTGAATTGAAGTTACAACGAAATAAAGGAGTCTCTGTTTCCTTAATTGACGAAAATACCCTTCACCGGAGCAACGGTTTCTTCTCCACTGCCGTTGAAGACTTTGGGTCTCTTCCCACAAGCGAGCTCTCCGTTCCGGTATATTTTCGGTTTTTCATCCTCAATAATGAACGGTTCCGGTATAAATTCGGTTTTAATCCGGTATATCCGTAATTTCATTTTAATTTGGGTTAGATGGATGATATAGCGGAGCTTGAATGGTTATCGAATTTCGTTGAAGACTCTTTCACGCCGTGTTCTGTTCCGACGAAGAAACCGGTTTGGTTAACCGGAAATCGAAGACACCCTGTGGCACCGGTTGACGAGGAAACCTGCTTCAAAGCCCCTCTTCCGGTTAAAATCAGGAGCAAACGAACCCGAACCGGAGTCAGCGACTGGTCGTTAACCGACTCATCTTCGAGCTCGATGACATCGTCGTCGTCCTCTTCTGGTCCTTCAAGCCCTCTATGGCTCTCCGGCGCTGAGTTTCTTGATGACTCGAAGGTTAAACGACAGAAGAAGGAGAAGAAACAGTCGGAGGTTTGGGAAAACGATGGTCAGACGCAGACGACGCAAACGGAGATGCGACGGTGTAGTCATTGTGGCGTTCAGAAAACGCCGCAGTGGAGAGGAGGACCATTGGGAGCGAAGACGCTGTGCAATGCGTGTGGTGTGCGTTTTAAATCGGGTCGGTTATTACCCGAATATAGACCCGCTTGTAGCCCAACATTCTCGAGTGAGCTTCACTCAAATCACCACCGTAAAGTGATTGAGATGCGTCGGAAGAAGGAGACGTCAGACGAAGCTGATGAAACCGGTTTAAACCCGCCGGTTCAGAAGGTTCAGGTTGTGCCGAGTTTTTGAAGAAATAGGGAAGATTTGTAAACCGGAATTAGGATCCGACCCGGTTCAGTTTTAGTTCCAGTTAGTTTTTCAATGATTATTATGTTCATTTTCACATCTTTTTCTCTTAATTTGGTTTTTGTTCGTTGTAGTTGCAGTAATTTTTTAGATTTTACTATTTTAGGTATAAAACTCTTATATTGTTTTGTTTCGCATTAATTTTTTTTTGTTTTCTCTAATCCTCCTTTGACGTTATATCTACCTTAATACATAGTTTTTTTTTGTTCAACTTACATTTTAAATATTCTCTTTTTGGTTTCGAATATTTTAAACATTTGAAGAGATACAGAGTTACTGAACAGTGAACATAGAGTGAGTATGGAACCGTCCGAAATTTCAATAAATGACACATATTACTATTACTAAGACATGGGGACATTCAACAACCATTGTCTACTTCATCATTTCAATTTGATAATATTTCAACGTCATGGACTGAGGAGACGAGGAGTGAATATGAAGCCGTTCGAAATTTCAATAAGTGACACTGAGAAATGGGGACATTCGACACCCATTAGTAACTCCATACTTCATCATTTCAGTTTGTTAATATTTGATCTCGTTGGTTCCTTTTTATTTATAATGTAATAATGTATCCTTGATAATTGTGGTCTAACTCCATTTTGGTAGACTAATATTATCATTTATCAAGTTTAAATACAAGATCGAGTGAAATCCTTATTAATTTGAATGGAACCAAGAAAATGCCAAAACATAGGGATCAATTATACGTGTTTTTTCACTCTCATTTTATATATCCAAATCTGTTATATTTTTAACTAATGGGCACATTTTCAACATACGTAGTTCGCTAGAGTCTGGGGCAAAGGTATATAAAAAGAGCAGTCTACCGAGAGAAACAATTCTCAACGATCGTAAAGTTTGTCTTAATGCAAAAGAGGGTTCTCGTGTTTCGGGTTCTCTCAAAGAGTTTCCATAAGCTCTTTACCATCATATGATTCATACATGAACTTAAGTATGTTTCATAAGTAATTATAAGAAAATACTTTTAGTTTTCAAAGACTTTATAACAAAAATCTATGAATTCTGAAAACCAAATAAATGTGACCATATTTTCCTGCATTTCCGGCTCCAACATCATGCCCTTGCTTTCGTGAGGGATTACTTAATAGCCAATATATTTCATGGGCATTGAGTTGGCCCATAAAAGATAAACTTAAGCTGGCCCATATATCTCAGCCGCTGGAGTTGATAACAGACGGTTCTTTTTACTATATTATACTGTACTACTATTCATAATTTCCATGTACTAAGTATAAGGAACATCATCATATTTATACATTGATGTTGAAAATTAACAAAGAGATGGATATGAAGGAAAGACAAAGAAAAGAACAGCGAAGATATAGAGTACAGACCAAAATTTCATCCCGTAAAAATACAGCGAAGATGATGAGTTGGTCTTAGAACCGGCATCACCATGGATGGAGTCACATGACGATCCGGAGGACAGCAAGACCAACGGCTGAGATGGAGACAAGAGTACCAATACAGTACTTGATCACCTCGTACTTGGCTGCTTCCAACTGAGCTCTCAAAGTGTGAATCTCCTGAGAGATTGAAAACATCAAATACTAAACATAAACACTTTTGCTGCCAAAACCAACAAATACACACAAGTTTAGAGACGAGATATACTAACACGGTCAAGCTTGTTTGTAAGGTTAGAGGTTTCGCCGTTTTGATTTTGTAACTCATCTCTAATCCTCCTGCATCATCATTGAAACATAACACAATTTTGAAAGGTATAACCTAAGAACAAGTGTTAACGAACAGAGAAAGAGAGTAGCGATGTCTCTGACCCTTTTTCAAGATTCAGGTCCAACCGTTGTCCTGCTGTGACTTTGTCGATCTCGTGTCTGCAATGTTATTGCAATAGTCAGTGCACTGATATATTAGAGTCTATAGCAAGTCAAACCTTAGAGGTTTTATTAGAGAGCCGACCTTATATCAGAGCGGATTCGCTCTATGTCATTGCGTAGTTTCTCATTCTCGTGTTGCAGCAACGAGAAATGGTGATCCTATACATAAAACAGTTTGTTTTTTTCAACAATCTTTCGGTATGAGGTGTTATTGGCTCTATCGAGTTTCCAAGCATTTGATGTGTAATCACAGACTGAAAAGTGAAAACACAACTTACTAGTGAACTGTTAATCTCACTTTTGAACTTGGATAAGTTTGATTCCTGAATCATTTCAGCCTACCAGAAGTAAGAAGATCAAACTTAGACCTCTGCTATAACTGTGTCCTACTATATGGGATTGATGAAGCAACAGAGCCTTTGTCAAAGATCGAAACTTACTTTTTGCATCTCTCCCTTGGAGACAACCGTCTGAGAAACAACTCCTAAACTATCATTCAGAACTTCAGTTATAGCACCGGTGATTGCCTCGGCTTGCTTTGAAGGCAGGCCTTGTGCTTCTAAGCTCCTAACCTGAAAATCACATACCAAATTCTCCTTAATTAACTATATATCTAAACATTTGCATCCAAATGATTTCTATGAGTCTGATCTAGAATATAATAACCATTCAATTGTCTCATTTCAAAATGCAAGAAGAAGAAAAGAAGATACACAAATTATGAAAATCAATCAAGTTCCTTCTTTTTTTCACAATCTTGCTTAGGAATTGACTATTGAGATAAGAGAATTCAAATCAAAAAAGAGACATTAAATAGAAGGGAAATTACCAAGGCGAGTGTATCGACGAGAAACAAACGTTTCCCATTGGTTTTGACAAGTTGAGAAATGAATCTGGCTTGGGATTGTCTGTAAGAAGAATATGATACTAACGATGAAGAAGATGAACGAATCTCGTAAGTCTTGTCAAATGTCGGGTTTGGTGAACCGATTGATCTAAGAGTCGACAGGTTTACACCTGAACCGGTTCCAAGTCGTGCCACCCGGAGATAATTCGTGTAAGCGGCCATCTAAAAGATGAATCTTTTCCCCCAAAATTGATTTAACAAAATGGAACACTAGAATTAAATCAAACCAAATTCTGGATCGGGAGATCGCAATTGGCAGAATGCGTGATGAGGAAAAACAAGAGTTTCCCAATTGGGTAAGCATGCAATGATTCTGCGAGAGAGAAATGAGAAAAGAAGAAAACTTTGAAGATGGGTTTGGTGGGAATTGTGTTGTTATGAATAATCTGTGTTGGTGTCTTCCATGGAAAATCGCTAAGATGTCTCAGCACCATCAATGGAAACAGACGGACGACGATGATAGAGAAAGCGTGAGTCTTTGTCTTTCCAATGTTGGGCACGTTTTTCAACACAATCCTTTTTAGTTTAATTCTTCGGATCTCCATTTTATTTACTCGAACTTTAATATGATTTTTCATCAATATTTTTTAAATTAATACAAGTAAGCTCTGTTAAAAGAAGAGCAAGTTGTCGGAAAAGAGAATATCAGAGAAACAACAAGATATAGACAAATAT
Source organism: Cardamine occulta (assembly GCA_028015245.1). Taxonomy (NCBI): domain Eukaryota; kingdom Viridiplantae; phylum Streptophyta; class Magnoliopsida; order Brassicales; family Brassicaceae; genus Cardamine; species Cardamine occulta. The sequence goes on along the minus strand of CM051380.1, from coordinate 5,657,258 downwards.
TTAAATTCATATTTTTGTCGGATTGTGGATAGATCCCAACATTAATTTTCTTAAAATTTACTGTAATAGTAACAAATAAATAAGTTAGAAACAAATCAATTTCTATTTTGTTAAGAGGAACACCGGATCTAAATTTGTCATTACCACACAAGAGTGTTGCAAGCAGTGGTCATAAAAATCGTCTGGGAATTTTTGCATCTCGAAAATTCTGTATCCCTTTGGCACATGAATATATCAGTAAATAAAAATCGACAAAGGTAGACACTATTGTTATCGTAGTCATAGCTAATCACCAATACAGCCATTTTTTTTTTGTTGCTTTTTATTTTGAGAATTCAAGAGTAGAGTCTAATAACTGCAAACAAGATTCATATCCTGTGCGCTTTTTCCTTGTTTGTTTTGGGGTTTGTCTTGAGATGTAATGCAAAAGTTTCTTCATTTCGGTCGCTTTCGATATGGGTCCAAGGCATCTTCCATGGTCTCTTTCACATAGTTACCAACTCTTTTCATGTTCTTCATCACCCCTGATGCTACCAGGTTTGCATTTCTTGTGAACCTGATACATTCCCACGGAAAATGAATATTTTGTGTTATAACAATGCTCATTTTTATGACTCACACATACAAGGTCATAAGACTGACTGGTTAAGACTAACTACTGTAGATCCAAGAGTTTTACAAGGATCTAACTTTGAGGTTTGTATCCTTTTCTTTCTAGGCATGATAATCAATTAGACAGTCAAATCAAATGCCAATTAAGCCAGAAGAAGTCAAATCTTAAACGTTGACAGTCACTAACTAAAGCAAAAGCTCTTGGATACCTGGTTATGAAGCCATTTTCTGTGTTTGTAGAAGTGGCTGGCGCTGGTTTATGGTTCTGGTGCTGATTCGGTGTACCGTTTGTTTGCTGAACACGGGCTGGAACAGATGAAGTGTTGGCAGAAGCTATTCTTCTATCAACTATGTCGCCAGCCATGATCTGTAATGAACATAAGAAAGTTAAATGGAGAAAATAGAGATTGCAAACAGCACCAAGTAGACAATGTTCCTCTTCTTTGGTTGGTGCCAGTGAGATTACCAAGTTTGCAATATGTATCCAGGTTTTGCAGAAGTTGAATGGATAGACACTGTGGCTTAATGTGTATTAATTCAGAGCAATGCAGAGAAAAGTGAACCTTAAGCCCGACACAAACGGGGATTTGTGTGTTTGTATGTTGGTTATTGGCAGATGAGTCTTTCTGAGTGATGTAAAGAGAATAACCCAAACATCCATAGTAAAAGTCTCCTTTAAAAGCTCTAGCTTCATATGGTCTAGCCACGAAATCAGGAACTGCAAAGTTATTAGCCTATGCAGAATCAATATAGGAGCAAAATGAACAAGCAAGCAATAGTCTACAAGTTTGATTCTGTGACTAGTTGTGAATTATAATCTATCTCTCAAACCATTTTCGTTAATCCAGAGAGTAACCAATTTCGCGATAAGCTAAGATTCAATTACAATAAGAGAGTTAAGGAACCCTAATTGAGAAACTCAGAGATCAATGAAAGACAAAATTGAGCTTCCATCACAAGAAGACAAATACCTTTACGGAGATTACGAGGCAATCCGACGCAGCGAGGGTTTATACTTTTAGCATCGTTTATTTTGAGAATGGAAGAGTAATAGAGATAGCCTTTGCAGGATCTTACTTTCTCCACAGATCCTCTCTGCTCTTCAGATTTCTCTTCCATAACCGTCCTCGTCACTTCTTCTTCACTCGAACCTTCATTCATCGCCAAGCTTCTCTACCTCTATCTCTATATGTTTCTTTCGTTCATCCAACTACTGCTTCTTCTCTAAAAGCATGATTAGCAACACGCTTTTAGGGACGTTACTCCCAGTGCTGACTCACCACCAATCAAACTACAAATTATACCAACCCATTTTTAACATTAAGTGATACTATGACACTTAAAAAGTATTTACATCTGAGAATTTTTCATCTGGAATAAAACTGTATCCCTTTGGCATATGAATACATCAGTAAACCAAAATTGAGCAAGGCAGGTAGACATTACTGTTATCATAGTCGTAAGCTAATCACCAATACAGCCATTTTGTACTACTTTTTATTTTATTTTTGAGAATTCAAGAGGAGAGTGACAAATAAGATTTCATCATATCCTGTGCGCTTTTTATTTGTTTGTTTTGGGGTTTCTCTTCATATGTAATGCAAAAGTTTCTTCATTTTGGTCGCTTTCGATATGGGTCCAAGGCATCGTCCATGGACTCTTTCATATAGTTACCAACTCTCTTCATATTCTTCATCACCCCTGATGCTACCAGGTTTGCGTTTCTTGTGAACCTGATACATTCCCACAGAAAATTAATATTGTGTTAAACAATGTTCATTTTATGACTCACACATACAACGTCATAAGACTGACGACTGGTTAAGACTAACTACTGTAGATCCAAGAGTTGTACAAGGATCTAACTTTAAGGTTTGTATCCTTTTCTTTGTAGGCATGATAATCAATTAGGCGGTCAAGTAAAATGCCAATCAAGACACAAGAAGTCATATCTTAAACTCTTGGTTACCTGGTTATGAAGCCATTTTCTGTGTTTGTGGCAGTGGCTGGTGCTGGTTTATGGTTCTGACGCCGAGGCAACTCCCTAGAATCTAGAGTTTACAAAAAATTGTGATGAGCATATAAGGCAGGACACATTTCAACGTCGAAAAACTGGTGAATGAGAGTGGATTCAGTGTACCATTTCTATTTTGAACACGGGCTGGAACAGATGAAGTGTTGCTAGAAGCTGCTCTTCTATCAGCTAATATCTGCAATGAACAAAAGAAAGTTTGATGGAAAAAAAGTAGAGATTGCAAACAGCACCAAGTATACAATATTCCTCTTTTGTGCCACTGAAGATAATCAAGTTTGCAATATGTATCCAATTCAATAATAATGCATACTCATAAACCAACAAAAAGGAAACCAAAGAGATTGACAAGACAAACATAATTGTCAAATGACAGCAAGATGTAGATGTAAGTCCACTAGCGCAATATGTGTAACTTGTAGAGGAGGGCAATGAATTCGAATGTCAAACCTCAAGGCCAACACAAACGGGAAGTTGTGTCTTTGAATGTTGCTTAATGGCAGATGATTCTTTTTCAGTCATGTAGACAGAATAACCTAAACATCCATAGTAAAAATCAGCTAGAGTCCGCCCTTCTTTAGAAGCTTCAGCTTCAGATTGTCCAACAACGTAATCAGGAACTGCAGCAATTATTAAATGTCCTTATTAGCCTGTGCAGAATCTACTTAAGCAAAGGAAAATGCAAAAACACAATTTTCGTCATGAAAATGAACAAACAATAGCTACAGCCTACAAGTTTGATTCTGAGATTACTTGTGAATCCGAATCTATCGTTAATCCGGAGAACTAAGAATCCCAAATTTTCATGTTATATATATGATTTTTCTGTTCTGGCAGTAACCAATTTCGCGATAAGCTAAGATTAAGGAACACTAATATAGAAGAAGCAGCTATTAATGCCACATAAAAATTGGTCTTAGGGGGAAAACCTAATTGGGAAAAGTTGAGAAACTCAGCAATCAATCAAAGGCAAAATCGAGATGACAAATACCTTGACGAAGATTACGAGGGATTCCAACGCAGCGAGGATTTTTAGCTTTGGATTTGAGAGTGGAAGAGTAATATAGATAGCCTTTGCACGATCTTCCTTTCTCGAGAGATCCTCTTTGCTGTTCAGATTTCTCTTCCATAACCGTCCTCGTCACTTCTTCGCTCGAGCCTTCATTCATCGCCAAGCTTCTCTACCTCTATATCTCTCCTTCTTTATCGTCGTCGAAGTCTCTCTATGTTTCGCTCATTTTCAGGCTCTCTTCCGATCTGCTACGGCGGTGCCCTCCAACTTCTTTGTTCTCACAAATTCATAAGTTTTGAAATGTTAGCATAACTTAATGGGCCGAGACCCATTAAGACCCAACAAAAAAAACTAATTTAAATATCATGAATCCATGATAACTAATTTCCTTTTTTCGCAATAAGTGGAGGCCGCTATAAATATTAGGTTTAATAACTGTAGTTAACAAACTCAGATTATTATTTTTTGGTTCCAACAACATGATTCTCCCCAGGCAGAGGCAAGTGAAAAACACAACTCCGGCGCCGGTGCAAATCACCGCCGAACAGATTCTAAGAGAAGCCCGAGAGAGACAAGAGGCTGAGATTAGACCGCCTAAGCAGAAAATCACTGATTCGACTGAGCTTTCCGAGTACAGACTCCGTCGTCGGAAGCAATTTGAGGAACAAATCCGCCGCGTGACAACGAACATCCAAGTTTGGGTAAACTATGCGCAGTGGAAAGAGTCACAGAAGGATTACGCACGTGCTAGAAGCGTGTGGGAACGAGCTTTGGAAGGACGTAGCCGAAACCATACGCTCTGGCTAAAGTACGCCGAGTTCGAGATGAAGAACAAGTTCGTCAAGCTTGCGAGAAACGTTTGGGACCGTGCCGTTTCGATCCTCCCTCGCGTGGACCAGTTCTGGTACAAGTATATTCACATGGAAGAGATACTTGGGAATATCGCCGGAGCTAGAGAGATATTCGAACGGTGGATGAATTGGTCACCGAATCAACAAGCTTGGCTCTCGTTTATTAAATTCGAAATTATGTATAACGAAATCGAAAATGCTAGAACAATCTACGAGAGATTTGGTTTGTCATCCAAAAGCATCTGTTTATATTCGATATGCAAAGTTTGAGATGAAGAACGGTGACGTTTCGCGTGCAAGGAATGTGTACGAATACGCCACGGAGAAGGTTCTTGTAGAAGACGATGAACAAGAAGAAGCTGAGATGCTCTTTATGGCTTTTGCTGAGTTTGAAGAACGATGCAAAGATGTAGAACGAGCTAGGGTTATCTACAAGTTTGGTCTTGATCATATCCCTAAAGGAAGAGCTGAGGGTTTGTATAGAAAGTTTGTGGCGTTTGAGAAACAGTTTGGGGATAAGGAAGGGATTGAGGACGCCATTGTTGGTAAGAAAAAGTTTCAGTATGAAGATGAAGTGAGGAAGAATCCTTTGAATTATGATTCTTGGTTTGATTACATTAAGTTAAAAGAGACTTTGAGGAACAAAGATAGGATCAGAGAAATCTATGAGAAGGCTATTGCTAATGTTCCACCTGCGGAGGAGAAACGTTACTGGCAAAGATATATTCATCTTTGGATAAATTATGCATTGTATGAAGAGATAGAAGCTCATGATTTGGAGCGTACACGAGCTGTATACAGAGACTGCCTCAAGGTTATTCCCCATAGAAAATTCTTTTTTGCCAAAATATGGTTGCTGGCTGCAAAGTTTGAGATCAGGCAATTGAATTTGACTGGTGCTCGGAAGATAATAGGAAACGCCATTGGTAAAGCTCCAAAGCATAAGATATTCAAGAAATACATTGAAATCGAACTTCAGTTGGGAAACATAGATAGATGTCGAAAGTTATATGAGCGGTATCTTGAATGGTCTCCTGAGAATTGCTATGCTTGGAGCAAGTATGCTGAGCTTGAGAGATCTCTTGCTGAAACAGAACGAGCTAGAGCTATTTTTGAGCTTGCAATATCTCAGCCTGCTCTTGACATGCCTGAGCTACTATGGAAAGCATACATTGATTTTGAGATATCACAAGGGGAATTAGAGAGGACACGAGCTTTATATGAGCGACTCTTGGATCGTACAAAGCATTACAAGGTGTGGGTTAGTTTTGCAAAGTTTGAAGCTTCTGGTGTGGAAGATGAAGACCAAGAAGATGATGTTATTGAACACAGAAAAGACTGCGCCAGAGCGATTTTCGATAGAGCCAACACATACTACAAAGACTACAAACCGGAGTTGAAGGAAGAACGAGCTAAGCTGTTGGAGGATTGGCTGAACATGGAGACGAGCTTTGGTGTGCTCGGGGATGTTAGTGTTGTTCAACCGAAGCTCCCGAAGAAGCTCACGAAGAGGAAGCTAATCACTAGAGAAGACGGTTCAACAGAGTATGAAGAATACATTGATTATTTGTTCCCCGAAGTATCGCAGACGACGAATCTCAAGATTCTTGAAGCTGCTTATAAATGGAAGAAGCAGAAGGTTGCTACTTTCTGAGGATTACGATTTAAGTTTCTTTTGAGTTAATAGCAGAACTGTGACTTGTTTTGTTTGCTTACTTCTCTGTACATTGTCACTCATCTATTTGATTTAGCAGTAATTGTTTTTTAAATTGTTTTTTATCCAAGCAAACTCAAATCTGATTTTTTTTTTTGTTTTTTTGTTTTTGTTTGGTTCCGAGTTTTCTGGTTTAGAAAAAGCTAAACGAGCTAGCCACAGCTAATATATATATTGTTAAAACAACTTGACAGAAGAAGTGAGCAATAATTGATTTGCTGGTGTACATGAGGTCAGGTAAAAATTCTCTCATATAATAAGTTGCGACTTGAAAACTTATAAATGAAAGTTAGAAAAAGCTTTGATAATTAATTACTTAAACATGCGGCTTATGGGTACAAAAAGGATGTTCGACATATATTAAATAAACAAATAAATACAAGAAATGAGAGATCAGGGGTGCCAAAAACTGCAAGAAGCACCTTTTTTGCAGTGTCCACTCTCATAGAATTTACAGATTTTCAGCCCTTTGGGCGGATGAGCTGAGTACGAACCTGATCCATGATCATATCCATGGCTACTGCTGTATGGCCATTGCCGGTTATTTTGGCTGTTGTTGAAGCTACTGTTGTTACCATTATTCCACCATTGTCGGTCTCTGCTGTGCCCACTGGATCTCTTTTGCTGGCTTCCCCGTGGACTGCGCTCAGTGTGTCCACGGGCTGATTCATGAGATAATAATGACCTAGGGCTCGGTTCCAAACCAACTCCTGAAACAGACTTGGGAAACCTCTCGGCCGATCCAGCTTCAACTGTGGTTTCTGATCCCAGTCTGAGAGCCGTTGTCGTTAGAGTCAGGTCCTGATTTATTGAAGCTGGCGCTGGCGGTGCAAAGAGCAGGAGCTCTGGACCAGCGGTTCCGCAGTGGCTGAAGGGAGTGTTGTCTTTTGCTTCTGCGCCTATTGAGTTTTTCCCGGCAGAGACATTGTCGAGAATACTCGCCTGAGAAACATCCAATCTACATGTTTCAGGTGTGAGGGACATGCGTGCCACGGGGTTAAAGAAATCTTTTTCTGGCCCTTTGGTCAAATCATCGTCATCATCGCAGTGAAATGTTGAGGTGGGTGAAGGGGGCAAACCGTTCTGCTCCATTGCTTCAACTTCCGCTAATAGATCTGAAACTGATTCATCACACTCGTCAGGGTCAGCCACAATGGCCGGCCACCCAGATGACTGAGCCACTTGGGTGTTGTCTGAAGTCTGAGTAGTTGTGGCATGATCAGCTGTCAAATCAATAGGCTTTATAGACGGTGCAGCTAAAACAACAGTATTCTGCTGAGTTACTTGAGGAAGCTGTCCTCCAGTGACCAGAACACTTGAAGTGCTGGTAGCAGCATCGGTGGTAGTTGTGGTGGTGGTGCTCCATGTGACACCAGATGGTCCTTTGACCAGAACACATGAAGACAGAGACTGAATAGTCTCTGCCGCTTGAGCTTCTAAGTCTTCAGGGCTCGACTTAGGTGTAGGACTGGGAAAATCAAGAAAATGGCGTTCTTGATTCAGGTTTGGTGCATGAACAGAACCGTTTATGGAAACAGAACCACCGTTAGTTCCGTCTTCTACAGTCTTACTATCTGCCCGCACAGCATTGGATTGATCAGTTCCTGAAGTTTCTTTTACGGCAGGAGTAACCACATGTCCTGGAACAACAGACATTGATGCTGGACAACTAACTTGAGGCTGGAGACGAACAGAATTACCATCCTCAACATTTCCAGAACAAGACACAAGAGCCACAACTTGTTTCTCTTTTGGATCGTTAGGAAGGGCACTGACAGCAGAGGACGAAGAGGAGGCTGCACTGGTGCTGACTGGCGTAGGGTTCTTCTGAACACAGTTCACACCCACGCCAGTGCGTCCAGAGTCGTGCGGAGACAAATTTAGTTCCTGCGGAAGCAAAGAGGAACTTGGCACAGTAGTTGCCTTATCAAATCGTCCGACAAGGGCATCAGTCAGAAGTACAGACTCGTCTTGCTTCTCATGCGCTTTCCATATCCTAAGATAAGGGGGAAAATGGCCACTAGATTTCCATCTTCGGAGCTGCACCATAGAAAACGGTCCCTGGGTCTTTCCTGTTGGATCTCGATAATGCCATATTTCACTCTCCTCATCATTATTACCAGTTTCCTGCAGGACCAAGAAATTTATATGACGTGAAACCAAAATAGAAAATCATGAGAGGTTACATTGCGAACAGAGTAGGAGGTGTAGTCAAACCTGGATATCTGACGAGTTGTTGTGGTCCTTGGAACAATCATCTTTAGCATGCACAACATTTCTGCTTCGCAAAGTTGGTGCATCAAATTTTTTCTGTGCATTTCTTCCCAAGTTGTTCAGGATATCCCTTTTTTTCTGCGTACCTTTACTTGGTGCCTTTATGTGATTATCTGCAAATAAGAAACGTAGAAGATTGTAAACAGCATCCACCAATCAGGAGTTTTCAATAAGATAATGAACAAGTAGCTGTTTCACATGCTAGGTTAAGGTGGGAGACCTTCGTTCCTTGTACCCAACCCTGCATCTTCTGATGATGCATGACTCGGATCCATACTTGGATCTGTATGAACTTCTGGGACTTCCTGCAGAAGCCGCTGACGTTCCTCAGGTGACTTTAGAAGATCCAGCTTTTCCACACATTCTCTAAGCGTGGGAGATGGTTAAGAAATAGTTGATAATCAAGACTTAATTCCATGCAAGCAGTGTCAACGTCTAAATGGGAAGACCAGACTACTTGCCAATTTGTATACTAAAACTCAATTGTTCTTTGTGCTTATGAGCAGCATGGTCATCTCTTCAACAAAGTTTTTCATCAACTACTCAATGAAATACTCTTTAACAAGCAACAGTTTGCATGGAGAAATAGTGTAAGCGAAATGCAGCAAATATAGTATAGTAATCTCAAAAAGGATATTCCTTTCTATGACCCTTCTCACTGGCCCGATCACGGAGATGATGGAGCTTTAATATCTCAGCTTCCAGAACCTACATCGACAAAACATCCATAAGAAGCATAGCAGAGGACAATAAAGAACTATGCTCATGAGGATCTTCAATATTTATATAAATGATATTCACTGTTTTTAATGAACCTACCTCATTGATTCTCATGGCTTGCAGTGTTGCTGCCGTCTTCAAGATGTCACCCTGACACCAAAACAAAACACGTGTTTCCAAATTAGGTAAAATATACAATTTCAGAACGAGAAAATATCATGTGCGCATTCCTACCACAGTCAAACGTTTATTGAGGCCACATTTTATGCTCTGGCGCAGCCGTTTGCACTCATCCTGAAAACCACAGTTATAAGTACATTAAAGATGAAAAATAAACATAATTACTAGGTTACCTTATTAGTAGATCGGCTTTTAACTTTTTATTCACAAGCAGAGAAAGGTAGAGAAATTAGTATTTCAGAGAGGAATATATTCACCTCTGTGACATTCTGGTCTGATAATTGATCAACCGAGATGACTTCTCTCTTGTCTAAATTCAGTATTTCTAGCATAACATCTGTAGTCTTTGCGCCAAGTTGATAGGATGCTGTTGCTTTGCTTGTACCTGTTAAATAACCACAAAATCAGCTGAGATCTTATTATTTAACTTTTGGGTCACTAATTCCCCATTTTCCTCTATTTCCTTGAGAAAGCATTAATATGACCATTAATCAAGTACCTACAACTTGAACAAGCCTGTGAATATCCAGCTTCTGGTCGCTGCCAGACACCTTAATTCTCAAAATTGTGCCTACCACCTTTTCGTGAACTTTGTTGAAATCATCAAGTAGAGACTCTAAAAATTTACGTCTCAAATAAATCAGGTTGATATTGTGAACATCAATGGCTGCATATGCATCCAGATTTTCATTTTGTACTCTGCTATCACTTTTCCTACGCATCTTCCGTCTTCTATCCCTGACTATTGGATCATGAACACTATCCTCCTCTATTTGGCTAGGTACAGCATGAGCAGTTCCACCATTCGTTGTTTTCTCAACTCTCGGTTTCTCTTGAATAAGGAAGTGAAACTCGAGAAGCTTAAGCATTTCAAAGTGACCCACTCGCTGTTTTCCAAACAACTTCACAAGCATCAGGTCACACATAACTTGAGACTTCTGAAGTGGATCCCTAAGATTTTTTTTCTTAATATAGTCAAGCAGAAGACCCTGCACCTCGAACTGAGAAAGAACAGATGTATCGCCATTTCTCATGAACGAAACAAACTCAAGGAGTTCTTTTGTTGCCCAGTTTGCATCTCCAGGAAGCTTCTTTGCAATATTACTTGAATTATTGGCATCCAACTTGCTGGGTAAGGTGGAGGAATCACTGGTCCTTCTTCTTTTTGCTCCATTCACGGCTACATCTAAAGCTGAATTGTCTGAAGAATAAGCTTTGTTAGGGGTATGATCATTTCGTGAGTCCACTCTAGGAGCAGTGCAAGGAACCTCCTTCCAAGGATTATTTGCTCTAGTAAGCTCGTCGACAGTTAGAGACAGATCTTCCTTCAGGCAAAGCCAATATACCTTGAATAGATACTCCCAACTGAGCTTGTCATCAAAATCCACCTTAACCTAAAAAACAATGAAAATAATTATGAGCGACACACATTATGGTAGAGTAAAGAGGACAATATAAAAGAAAAAACACTCAACTTTCTTAGAATACTAAGGAAATACAAGATTCCCTCCCAAAACAAGAGTGACTCTTGTCCTACAGTTTAACCCGATTCTTGCAAGAGCTTATTATATACGAAACCCATGACCATCATTTCCTTAGTTCTCTCAAAGTATATGTTTCAAATCAATCAACCCCAAATCTCTAAATTTCCATGATTTCAGCTTGTGATTGATTGCTATCACATTACCTATTGTGTCGTACGTACGAGTATCATGTGCATGGCAACAAAACGAGGGATTTTAATCGGGTTAACATAAATTGAAACCCTGGTTTCTTAATAGTGTTCTTACCGCTTCATTATCTCCTTGAGCAATGTTCTCAATCAACATTATAGGCTTAATACATGTGCCACAAAGACCCATGTTGCCTCTCACAATCACATAGTCGGCATCTTTAATGCACCGCTTACAAACAGAAAAAGTGCATGTATAACACATGTAACTGGAAGCTTTCTGGCATGTACCACATATGTGCCAACCTGAAATGAATGAACGAAACATCAGTTTTCGAAGAATGTTCACGTCATTTAAGATATTGCAAATGACGGCGTGCCGGATAATCATTCCTTATATTGCTGACAGTAAAGACAACAAAAGAAAATCATGAACTACCACCACATACCACAATTCCATTTAGCCGATGTTCGAAAGAATGCCTCATCTCTCTTAATACAAGCTGGATGGTATGCCTTGGGGCAATTCCTGAAGGGACAAGACAAACCCATCAAAACTTACCAAAAACATAATTTCTAAAAGCTCCAAAAATAACTGATTATTAACACTGCCCTCTTGCTTCTCTAGCAATTGAGTAGCTCTAACCTATGGCATTAACCAGAACGTAATCGATAATCAGAATTTGTAGCCAGATAAAGAACATAGTTATTGAAACATGAACAGATAACAAAGACTAACTAATTAAGCTCTTCCGAGATATAACCTACTAAAACACATACGCAGAGGCTCTAAACTCCCCTATAGGCATAGTATCTAACAGAATTATCACTGTAAGCTAACAATCACACACCGTCGATCACAGAGAACGAGGTCTCCGCCGTCGAAGCAAATAAAACAGACATCTTCTTCCTTCTCATCCTTCCGCGGTGGTGGTGGGGGTGGTGGACGAGTATGATACGGCGTATTAGCCTGTGCCTTTGGAGGTCGGCCTCGTTTTCGCTTCATAGGGACAGCTTCATCAGCAACTTTGGTCTGTTGCTCACTGGACACACCAACCGTCGCACCAACCGACGTGGCAGGTCTAGAGAGAGCAGGAACTTGGTTTACACCGATCTCTTCACATTGATCAACTCTCATAAGATCAATCCCCCTGACCGAACTATCTTCGCGACGAGCCATAGCAGCCAATTCCGGCTCACCTTGCTGGAGCCGCTTCTGTTGATACTCCATGATTAGTCAAGAATTAGTAAAAAAGATGAGCAGTACTTGCAGATCAACTAGTGAAATAGAAACCCTAATCTGAGGTTCTTTGGGGATTTTGGCGATGATGATGATGGAGAGGAGAGTATGGGGTGGTGTGTTTGGAACGAAGACTAGTGGGGGAGAAATAATAAAATGGACTTTTGGTTTTGCTTTTTCTCCCACTTCTGACTCCGTTTTAAAAAAAAAAATTGCTGTGTAAGTGTGAACTTCTTACCTTTTTTATTTTATTTTCCCAAAAATTCTAGAGTTTCTAGATTTCAAATTAATTTCGTAAAATCTAATGTTAGATTATGTTTAAACCTTCAAATACTTATCCATGTAAGTTTAAGTTTATAAGATATGACATTTAACTAATTTATGGCTAATTAGTGTCTATTTTCATTGGCCATTCACATACTTATCCATGCCAAAGTTAGCAAAATCATGAGGTGTTATTTTTGTACATACATTGTATGATTTGTTTCCATATATTATTAAAACACATACTCTCCAGAGATGTGTCATTCTCACATTTTTATACAAATTAAGAAATTATGTAAAAAAAATTCTACAATTGATTAATACATTGGATCAGTTTCTTTATAATTAATAAATTGAATAATATGAACCAAATTGAGATTTAGTTTAAAAATCTGCATAAAAATATAAAAAACATTCTTTGTGAACCAAAATAAAATTTTTAAATAATACTCTTTGCGAAAAAATAGAAAGTAATATTATATAAAATAGCATATTATTGGGATAATATAAGATGAAATTTATTAAACTCTCGCGTAAAAACTCCATGCAAGTGAAGTGAAATTTTTGTAAATATATTTATGTTTTGTTGTATATGTTAAAAATGACAATATGTAAAACTGTGTTATCAGATTAAATAACATGAAGTTTATCAAAATTCAGCATGAAAACTCAAAAGACGTGAAATTATTATATAAATTGGCTATTTACCGTGAATATTGTTTAATTTACAAACCAACAAACAATGAATCGAAAAAAAAAAACAAAGAATCGATAATAATAATGAAAACAAACAAAAAATCGAGCTAAGAAATAAGCATCGATAATAATCATAGATTGTGTCTCAAAATGTTCAGAGTACTTTAGTATCATTTTCACACAAAAAGTATCAATAGAGAAGTATCCCAAAACATGTATTTATGGAAAACATTAAGGAGTAAACCAAAGGACTGCAGTTACATAGATATATCATGATTTGGTCATTATGCTTAAATAACTTCATTCGCCACACTCACATGGTATTGTAGGTAGGCTTTGTACCCTTGTTGGGCATTGTTCACGTGCATGTTAGATTGTGCCTTTTGTTATAAAGTTTCGAAGTAAATTTCTCTTGATCGAATTTTCATATTTCTTTAACATATGTTCTTTTAATTATATTGTTTGTTGCAAATCCAAAAACGAGATGATTCCTCTAATTCTTTGAATTACACATTCAAATTCAGTATATGTTCATAAAATACAAATTAATAAACAAACAAAAAAGAGAGAGGGAAGGGTGAAAACATGTGAAACTTCAGTCAAATATGAATATAATATTGGTAAATATTCATTTACTAGATACAAATATGAATTATAGTAATAAATAGCTAAAATAAAGAAAACTAATTTTGATATCAATATAGAAGATAATATTTTACAGAAAAATAGAGTGTAATATATTATTGTATATGAAATTTAATACATAGAATAATCCTATTATTAATATATATATATATATATATAATTGTTAATTGAATTAATTTATTGGTGGAATTTTATGAAATGACTCCAAACTAAAGAGGATATCACATCTAGCTTTAATCAAATATTATCCATAAATATTCTATCTACAAAAAAATGGATAAAGTGAGATAATCCACTGGTAAAAATAAATTTTAAAAGAAAAACACGGATTTGATACTTGGTATCCATCCAAATAAAGATGGATTCAAAATAACAAAAAATTTTGGTTTATTGACAAAGAAATACATACTTCCTCTGTTTATAAATAAGTATCATTTTAGATGATTTCACACATAATAAGAAAACCATTAAATTTTATATTTAACCTTTAATTAATGTAGTCTATCAATTTTTTCATTGGTCAATACATTAATAAATAAAGGACAAAACTGTAACTATTAGCTAATATTTGCCTTGAAAATCTAAAACGTTACTTAATTTTAAACAAAAAATTAACTCTAAAGCGTCACTTATTTCTAAACGGAGGGAGTAGTTTTTTTTTCTTGTGTCCTAAAAACCAAGTAATAATTAATGACTATTTAGCATAATCCAACTAACACTTTTTCCAAGAAATATCATTGAAACATGAATTGAATATGTGACATGAGGTTATGAGTTGCCAATTATCAAATTGACTTTTTAACATTTAGATTTTCAGTTGGTTAACCAATCACATCTGATTTTTTAAAGTATTTTAAATGATTTGAGTTTTCATATGTTTTTAGATGATTTTGGGTGAATTTAGAAAAGTTTTTATAATTTGTTGTGAAATTCTCCAAAATTCCACTTAAAAGTTAAAACCAAGATTTAGATATTTGTATTTTAAACTAAAAATATCATCTAAAACACTTCAAAGTTACCAAAAAAATCTCATGCTTAAAACATTTATAATAATAGTGCATTTAAAGGTACATATTAAAATCATTAGTACAATAATACCGAGTCTTAGATATTTTTTAAAAAGCTCATGATTGAATAATACGTTTTAATCTATTGTTACGTGAGACTTCAAAATCAATTACGATACATACCTTCTTAGCTAATAATGATTACTATACTACATCAAAATTTTACAAAAATTGTATTACAATCAGCTTTTTTTTTACATTTCACTAGTAACAAAAATTTTAAATTCGTATATTCTACTATCACTTTATTGGCGAAGGAGCACTATGCGTATATGGTGATCAAAAGTTTTCAAAAATATAAATGTACAAGAGGAACTAACTGGACCCGACTTTATTCACGACTTCAGAGATTAGAAAAAAAAAAAAAAACATTTGGTGCGTCGCAAGGGAAACAAGAATTTTTTTTTTTATTCTCCTTCTCCAACAAACCGATTCAAAGAATGAAAGATTACTCAAAGATCGGTGACAAACTGGTGATGCAGAGAACTAGTCGACGATGCGAAGGTACAGCCATGGGCGCCACCGTGTTCGATCTCCGACCCGGCCTTGGCATCGGACCTTTCTCTATCGGTATGCGATTGATTCTCTCGAAATTTCTGCTGCTTTTTTCTCTAGTTTTAGAATTCGAGAAGGAGTTTATCATGTTCGCTGCGGCTATTAGACTTGGAAGATAGCAATCGATTTGCGATCGGCGATTGCGTGTTGTTTTGGGAAATCTATGATATCGCGATGAAGTTTCTTGGTGGAATTTCTAAAATTAGCTGCGTCGTTAGATAGATTCTGGATCATCTTTAGTATTAGCAAACGTTGTGTTAGTTGTTTTAGTTCATTAGCATACTGTTTCAACTTCCGATCAGTTTGACCGGCGGATCAATCAAGTTGTTGTGTTGTTTTCAGGAATGCCGATTTGTGAAGCATTTGTTGAAATTGAGCAGCAGCCTAACATCTTTGATGTTGTTCATGTTAAATACTACGACGAGGTTTGTGCTAATCATACTAATTTAGTGCTTATATTCGCCATTTATTTCATCCCAATCTGTCTTATTTTTGTGATGGATATTGTATGATTCCGTTGCCTCACGCAGGAGCCTTTGAAACTGGATGTTGTTATTAGCTTTCCGGATCATGGGTTTCATCTTCGATTTGATCCTTGGTCTCAGGTACAGTTCTTTTACAGATGATGCTGTGGTTTTTGCATGTTTATGATGAAACTGAATTCACTGCTTTTAGAAACTTTTGGTTTCAACTACTTAAGAGTGGAAAACAAGATCTTCATGTTTTACCTGCAATCCAGTGTATGATTATTTGGCTAGTTTAATTGGAATAAACTTAGTTTTGTCTTCTTTTATTTGTTAAATATACACTCTAGTTTAGCTTTTGTTCTTCCAATTTGTTTGCAGAGGTTACGGCTTGTTGAAATATTTGATGTCAAGCGGCTCCAGATGCACTATGCCACTTCTATGATTGGGTGAGTCAAGTTGTTATAATTTGTGGGTTTGGTGTTTGGTGTAGTTTACTGTTGTAACTAGTGTCTTTTGCTTTTACTTCAGGGGTCCATCAACACTGGCCACATTTGTGGCTGTTTATGCACTTTTTGGACCAACTTTTCCTGGAATTTATGATAAAGAAAGAGGGATTTATTCTCTGTTCTACCCGGTGAGCAAGAAATAAAAATGTGATCACACTGTTTGTCCATAAATGTTTGAATTTGTTCTGTCAATATTTAACTTTCTTTTTTACTATGGCAGGGGCTATCCTTCGAGTTTCCAATCCCTAACCAATACGCGGACTGCTTGCAGGACGGAGAAGGTATCTTCTTCCCCAAACTCCAGAGAAATCATGTTTATGTTTCTTGTCTTGTCCAATATTTAACTTCTTACATTTTATTTTCTCCTCTACAAAGTGGCACTACCGTTAGAGTTTCCAGATGGCACCACACCAGTAACATGCCGGGTCTCTATATATGACAACTCAAGTGACAAAAAAGTTGGTGTAGGGAAATTGATGGATAGAGCTTCTGTCCCTCCTTTGCCTCCTGGCAGTCTGTATATGGAAGAGGTTCATGTCAAGGTGTGCCTATTTTCACTTACTCCTGTTCCCTTTGTGGGTTTTAACATCTCTAAGTCTAACATAATTAGCAGTTGGACATCTCCTCACTCTTTGCATGACTTCATTAAATATTTATGCAGCTTGGCAAGGAATTACACTTTACTCTTGGAGGCCAGCATATACCTTTTGGTGCATCACCACAGGTAAAGTTTGTACCTTGTCTTGTGCTTCTTTTTTGGAACTCACTATTTCGTGCTCCGTGCAGGATGTATGGACTGAATTAGGACGACCATGTGGGATCCACCCGAAGCAGGTAATCTGTAGCCGTCTCTCCAAACTTGTTTGTTGTATATCGTGAATAGATGCTTACATTAGCTTCTCTTACTATTCTGCCTGCATTATCTATCACAATTCAATGCCCATTTGTATTTCTACTTCTGAATTCTCCTTTGCTTTACAGGTAGATCAAATGGTCATTCATTCCGCGTCAGATCCACGACCTAAAACAACTATATGTTGTGACTACTTTTACAACTATTTTACTCGTGGTTTGGACATCCTGTTTGATGGAGAGGTAGGCAACTCATCCAGTAGAGTTATATGTTCCCTTCATATGTTTTCTTTATTCACGACTCTACCTTTTCTGCAGAGTCATAAAGTTAAAAAGTTTGTTCTTCACACCAACTATCCCGGTCATGCTGATTTCAACTCATACATAAAGTGCAACTTTGTGATTTCTGGTAAGCGATACAAATGATAGCAGCTCATGTCAGCCCTTTACTCAGATATATGTTGTCTTAATTTATCAACAAAACTATGCTTTCTTGTCGCTTTTCAGTTGGAGAGGAAGTGGCAGAAGCAAACAGAGGTGGAAACAAGATCACTCCAAGCACTAACTGGGGACATGTTAAGGTAATTTAACTTCAGATCGAAGTGATACAAGCATAACAGAAAAATGAATGATAAAAGCTAAACTATATTAGGCCTTGACAAATTGTCCCTGAAAGCATTTATTGATGTTATGTCTCTTGATCAATCCCATCATTGTGGGATCCTATTGCATAACGGGCAGAACTTGTGAGGCAGCATTGAGGAGATGAACAAATGTAGAAATTTCAGGATATGATTATGACTGATTTTATTTTTTTGTCAACAATATGATTATGACTGATTTGAATGAGTAAATCTGAGAGTTAAAACATTTCTCATGAAACCTGGTTTTCACCTTAGGAAATACTTGGGGAATGTGGCCCAGCAGCTATTCAGACGCAGGGCTCAATGAACAACCCTTTTGGATCGACATATGTGTACGGCTATCAGAATGTTGCTTTTGAGGTGAAGCATTTTTTAGTAACCCTGATTGAGTAATTGTGAACCTTGTTATATATTTGCATATTGTTAAGCGAAACTTTATGTTGAGTTAATATTTGCAGGTGATGAAGAACAAGCATATAGCCACTATAACTTTGTTTCAGTCATGATGTACTGTCGAGGTATGCCCATTACCAATTATTCGCTTATCTTAAATTTGCCCGTACGTATTTGTACTGCAAAGTTCATGAGTCTTCACTGTCTGATTTTGTAGAAATTTATTTGGCTCAAATTAATTTGTCTTGTGTTTTTATGGTCTACTGAACGAAGCTTCTCACAAGTGGAAGATCAATCAATGTTTTTGTAGGGACTCAAGAGGCTATCTTCTACCAGACTCTGTAAATCTAACGTCAAGAAGCTGCTACGAAACTATCGATATTACCAAAAACTACAAATGTCTAAAACATATGTTGTACAGTTTGTTTAGTTACTATCACGGGTTATAAATAACAGTTACTCTGGTTATATCCATTCTTTTAGGCTTAAAATCCCATTTATTCGAGTTGTTTGTGGTCTTCATAAATTTAAGCTCAAAATTTAATTGAAAAGCAAAAATGGAAGAAAACAAAAATCTAAATATACTGAAAAACAAAAAGCTCCGTCGCCGGGACTCGAACCCGGGTCTCTCGGGTGAGAGCCGAGTATCCTAACCAGCTAGACTACGACGGATTGTTGACTGTAAGTGACTTAGCCGTTTTATATAACAAAATGTTAGTCGAAGAGGTCTTTGTGCATCTCTTCTATCCGTTGCCTTAGCTGGGGGTTTGTGGACGGTTCCGGGAGGGAAAGGGAAACGGGTGTTCTGATTGTTTTCATCGGCGATTACGTCTCTTCGCCTCTGGTACCCTTTCTTTACATTCTCTTCTCTTTTGTTTCGGTTCGACTTATATACTCCAAAGCCACTCTCAACTCAGAGTTGGCTTTTGGTTCAATCCATGGGGATGCGAGAACTTTAACTTTACAATAATTTCCGATTTTTCTTCAGTCGTTGAATGTTAGCTGTGCTAATTGGGTTTAGAATCCATAGTAATAGTGTGATTGGTTTTGCAACTGTTGTTTAGGGTTTATACCTGATTTCTTATTTGATTATAGGGATTGAGCTTGTTGGTGTGAAGGAAAGCTCCGGTCATTTATTGCTAGAGATGAATGCGTCCGGGTTAACTGTTACTCCGCCCAGATTTCACTTTCGATGGCGTTCAGATTGTTTTGGTACATCTCAGAGAAGCTCTCAAGCTTTTACTGTTCTTAGCAAACGGAGTAATCGAAATTCCTCTTGGCCTGTTCTTAAAAGGTAGTTTTTTGGTGCTTGTTCGATTAAGCATATGCTAGTTCTTTGTCATGATTATCTGTAATGTTCTTCTCTTTGGTGTTGTGTAGTGCTTGTTTGGCGCTTCCTACACAAAGAAGCAATGCTATGATCGTCCGTGCCATGAGTGCTTCCTTTGGTGATATGGCAGACGATTCAACTGGTAATACGTTATACTCAGCTAGGCATAATTCTAGGTTAAGCTTTATACTAATTGGCACAGACTGATTACGCAATAATCATGGGTTAAGCTTGTAAAGTGTGTTTTTTGTTCCTCAGTGGTGATAGCACCTTAGTGGTGATAGTTAAGGTGCTTTTGAGTTGAACTTGTTGTCAGTAAACAAAGCAATACCTAGCTAGAAATGCAATACATAATTCTTAGCTAAAACTTGACCTTCATAATGATTAAAGCCAAATTGACTAATGTTCCCAGCTATTTCCATAATAGGTTCAGCTATCTTCCCTCGGATCAATATCAAAGACCCATATAAACGGCTTGGGATAAGCCGGATGGCCTCAGAGGATGAGATTCAAGGCGCGAGGAACTTTCTCATTCAGCAATACGCAGGGCACAAACCCAGTGTTGATGCAATCGAATCTGCTCACGACAAGATTATCATGCAGAAGTTCCATGAGCGGAAAAACCCAAAGATCGACATAAAGAAAAAGGTCCGCCAAGTGAGGCAGTCCAAAGTTGTCAACTTTGTTTTCGAGAGATTCCAAACTCCTCCCACTGCATTCCTTATCAAAACGGCAGTCACATTTGCAGTTCTTGGCCTTCTAACCGTTCTGTTCCCGACAGAAGAAGGACCGACCTTGCAGGTTGGGTTATCACTAATAGCTACCTTTTACTTCATCCACCAAAGGCTGAAGAAGAAGTTCTGGTCTTTCCTTTACGGGTAATAAGCTGATCTTAATTGCAAATCCTCTGCTACCTTCTTGATTATGATTCGCACCTGATCAGGTTGATATTGTGAAACAGGACTGGTGCTTTCATCTTCTCGTGGCTGGTTGGGACTTTCTTAATGGTATCTGTGGTCCCGCCGTTCATCAAAGGACCTAGAGGTTTCGAAGTCATGTCATCGCTCCTAAGCTACATTTTGCTTTGGGTGGCTTCGAGCTACCTTCGGTAGGGTTCGGTCTCTTTTCTTTAACCCCTTTATGGGTCGCAAATTCTCAAAAGTGTCATCTCGAACACATGAAAACACAACAAAAAAAGAAAAATGCATCATCTTCATGTGACATAGAGAGATATGATTTTTGGTTATGGAGTTTTATTTGCAAAGACCTCCCTAACTTTCAAAGCTTAGTTTCCAAGTTGTGACTTGCACTTGCAGGCTACTTTATTTATGTCTCACGATAGAAAATTAGAAATGGTCTTTCACGAATCTAGAGCAGTGGATATATTGGAGATAAGGGTTTGAAAAGGAGAATTTGGAAATGAAACTATTCGTCTATTTTAGCTTCATATCCAATGACTGATTTAGTCTGATTGGTCTGGCTACCCCTCCTTGTTCTGCCGACTCATAAGAGGAAACATTCTCATGTGCCACTCATGACAATTAAGGGTTGAATGGTTTTGTCCTTGCCACATAATGTGCATGGCCCTCTTATTCATTTTCTTGTCTAATTTATGTATATCTCAAAAAAAAAAACACATTTTTGTTTTTGTTTTTCAACCTCACGATTTAATATTTGTTTATTAAGCTACATAGATAAAATTTATTTGCAATACATTCCAAATTATTGAATGTTATATAGTTGACAATCGTTAATAAATTTGTTTACTCGTTTCAATAATAAATTTACATATTTTAGATAGATGGTGATGGTAAGATTATCTACTTTTACATGTTGTTTATTGTTAATTTATCCATCTAGATAATTTGCATTGAACCACTCTATGTACTTGACATGTAACCAAAAACAACAAAAAAAAGGAGGCAAACGCACATGCCTTCATGTGCTCTGCTTTTATATTATTTTGTTATTATTAACTTATCGACAATGAACTAAAAATTCTTTAACATTAGCTTAAAAACGCAAAGAATGTAAATAAATCATGTTGTTGCTTTTGTGGTCGTGATTTGATGTGCCATTAAGATCGAACTAATGTGTGTCCAACATAGTTTATTAGGTTAATGATGTGATTAATCTACCAACTTAAAACTGATTTAGGATTAAACATTATCAGATTATAATCCAAATCAATGTGCATTATTGTCGTTTTGGAATAAAGATACAGCCTAAACTTATTAAAAAAAAAAAAATCTGTGGATAATCAAATTGAGACTCACATTCATGGCATAAAATTATTAATGAGGAAGGATCTTTGAAATTTGGCAATTTGGTAACCTTATAATTACGTGCGGAAACGAAATGCAAAATTCATCTCTTTCTGATTTATAATCTTGGATAATTGTCTGATTTACCAGCAATAAACCAGAGACTCTACTAAAAAAAAAATCATTAGCTCAGCTGCTCCAAATGATGCTTTGTTTAGCGCGCTAATATAATTAGCTAATTACTAATTCACCAATGACGATGAAGAAAACAAAAAGCCATTAACGATTAACAGCTAAGCAATTCAGATTTTTTCGAAATAGGTCCACCGAGAAATCTCTGGTTTCTCTCCCAATCGCCTCATTTTGGATCGTTTTATGCTATTTCCCTCGTCGGAAACATCGTCGTGGTCCGTATCGTTCACCTTCGCTTCCGCCATTGTTCTACATTTCGCGTTTGGCCTCGTTTCTCTAATTTCCGTACCTCCTTCGTCGATTCGCAGGTTAGAAATTCGCTTGATTTTTCTTAATTCCCTTGCCGGATTTTGTGGTTTTTGTTATTGACGAGCGTGGCATGTGTTCGTGATAATGCGGTTCCGGATTCTAGTAGAACTACGCACGATGGTTGGATTTTGTAGTTTTGGTTATGAATTTTGCATGATTGGTTGATTTGAAGTTCCATTTTGAAGTCTGTGAGCTGAAACTTAGGTTCATGCTCCGGCGACGCATGTCACTATTGAAAAGGATATGTTATTTTTTGTATTCTTTATTAATATTATTTTCTTGGTTCTTACGGCTAAGTTTGTGTTGGATTTTTTCTTTGTTGGAGGCAGGTGTAAGTAGTCAAAGCTCTGATTCCTCAATGCACATGGAGTTACCAAAGATTCTTGGCTCCACATCGAACATTCTGCAGAAACGGCTGTGAAGTCCCTTACAATATTATAATATCAAATTTCTGAGGGTAAGTGATTTTTTTTGTAAGTGCATTTCTTTGTGATTGTAAGGAATAAAATATAAGAGTAGGCTTGAAACTTATGCTACATGCAAGGAAGACCTTTTTGAGGGGACCATTGCAGAAAACACCAAATCTTCTTCAGAATATTATATGAAGCTTCGTTTGTTTATGTCTCAAACAATGATGAAAAAGAACCACTTTGTTACTGATTTCGTTATCATTCTCTGCTGACGTATTTTGAATATAAAACACGTGGATAGAGACAATGCTTTTCTGCCTGAGACATGGAATCATAACAAGATCATGATCTGCAATGATTGAGTTGTTTTGTACTCATAATTCCTTTCTCTCTCTGTCTATATATGTATATGACATTGTTGTTGTTTTTGTTCCAGTTTCTTTTGGGGTAGGATGCGGGAAGGGAGGTGACAAATGAAGATGGGTACAGGAGAGGATCAGATGCAAGGACCGAGTGGTAGGGAAGAGAAGATTTTTGTATCTGTTCGTCTGAGGCCAATAAATGTGAAAGAAAGGGCAAGGAATGATGTGGCAGATTGGGAGTGTATCAACGAAGAAACGGTCTTATACAGGAGCCATCTTTCCATATCCGAGCGTTCCATGTACCCCACTGCGTACACATTTGGTAAGACTTGCTCACTTTTGCAGCTTGACAGCTTCTTGATCAAAGTTTTTTTTTTTCCCCTTCTTGATCAAAGTTAATCCTTAAATCTATCTTGCTGAGCTTTCCTATGCATCTAGACAGAGTGTTTGGCCCTGAGTGTGGTACCAGGGAGGTGTATGATCAAGGGGCAAAGGAAGTGGCTCTCTCTGTTGTTAGTGGGGTTCATGGTAAGGCATGTCTCTTACTGTTTTTTAGTCTTTATCCCCTGCGGCTCATCTTTGATACAAATTTTAACTGGTTTCAGCTAGTGTCTTTGCATATGGGCAAACAAGCAGTGGAAAGACATACACTATGAGTGGAATTACTGATTACGCCTTGGCCGATATATATGATTACATTGAGAAGGTAAAGTTAAGAATATCATAGTCTTCACAGTAATCTTACTACTATTTCCAGTTCATTCAGTAACTGGCGCATTTTCAATTTTTATGTGTTTTCTGCAGCACAAAGAAAGAGAATTCATTCTGAAGTTCTCAGCTATGGAGATTTATAATGAGTCTGTAAGAGACCTCCTGAGTACAGACATTATTCCACTCAGACTTTTAGATGATCCAGAGGTAAAAGTTGGTGCTGGCATCTTATGGACTTGGTTATGCATAATCTCACTTTACTTGTCATTTATTTTGGGACAGAAAGGAACAGTTGTTGAGAAACTCACGGAGGAAACTTTGAGGGAGTGGAATCATTTTAAGGAGCTTTTATCAATCTGTATAGGTATTGATTTCCAAACGTGTTTCTAAGTTAATTCTTTTGATGTTTAGCACAAATTTGATTTAGTTTCATCAAATCATTGCAGCTCAACGACAAATTGGAGAGACAGCTTTAAATGAAGTTAGTTCCCGCTCTCATCAGATTTTGAGATTGGTAAGGCATTTTTCTGGTTTAGATAACGATTCAAAGCTGCAGTCTACAGGTTGCTTTTTGGAGCTTATTTTTGACTGATATCTTATACAGACAGTTGAAAGCACAGCACGTGAACATTTGGCGAATGGTAAATTTAGTACACTCACTGCAACAGTGGTATGTACTTTTGAATCTTCCATCATGTATTATCCTAAAACAAAAGATGAATAAATTCAGAGATTTAACTTATAATCCTGCAGAATTTCATTGATCTTGCTGGAAGTGAACGTGCATCTCAGTCATTATCAGCTGGCACAAGGTTGAAAGAAGGTTCTCATATAAACCGAAGTTTACTAACACTAGGAACTGTCATTCGAAAACTAAGGTTAGCCTGTGTAGCACTTCTGATTTGTGCCACTGTAGTCTTCTCTTTATTTTTCGAGTTTGTAAGTGAATTCCTTGTCTTGAAGTATGGTTGAGCAGCTTATCATTGTCTTTTATGAAGTTATTAGCAAATTGCTGCTATTAACATCTAATGTATGTATTCTCTTTAAGTGGCTTCTTTTTATGTTACTAAATTATGTGGCTAGCTTAATGCAGTAAAGGAAAAACTGGGCACATTCCATACAGAGATTCAAAGCTGACACGCATACTTCAGTCTTCCTTGGGAGGAAACGCCAGAACTTCCATGATCTGCACAATGAGTCCTGCAAGAATACACGTTGAGCAATCAAGAAACACACTGTTATTCGCAAGCTGTGCAAAGGAGGTGACAACAAATGCACAAGTCAATGTCGTCATGTCTGATAAAGCTCTGGTTAGACACTTACAGAGGGAGTTGGCTAAACTGGAGAGTGAGTTAAGCAGCCCTCGTCAAACTCTTGTTGTGTCGGACACAGCTGCATTATTGAAGGAGAAAGACATCCAAATTGAAAAGGTAATTCATTTACTTCTATCAACCTATCAAGATATCTAAAAACCAGTTGCAGTATGAAAGCTCGCTTCCCTAATAACTTTTTGTAACAACCATCTTTTGTAATACTGCATTCATACTGGTGATCTATCTTAACATGTAAATCTTTTTTCATGATCCACTCACTATAAAGACTTTATGGTCTTTTCATTATTTACAGCTAAATAAAGAGGTATTCCAACTAGCACAACAATTAGAGCGGGCTTATTCTCGGATTGAGGATCTTCAACAAATTATTGAAGAAGCGCCAACAAAAGAGATATTATCAACAAACTCAGAACAGAGAAATGTACGTCAATTTCATGAATAAACCGTTCAACTGCTTGATTTATAATCTTATTTTCGTATTCCTCCAGGTGGTTCTAGGACGTCAATACCCCAAGCTCCGGGTGCGCAGTTCATGGGAGACTTTAAGTATAACACCAGAAAGCCCTATATCTGCTCAACCGTCCATTATGATTTCCCCACAATCAACTGAGCACGGTTGTGACGAGAATGTTTTCCAGCTTTCAGAATTTAGGATAAATTCTGGTGCAAGTAGTCCAGCACAACACCTAGCTTTTGTAACTCCTGGGAAATTCACTAAAGTTCGACTGAATATTCGTGGGGCAGAAAGTGAAAACCAACCACACATTTACAAGGGGGAATATGTAGATCAGTCTCGTGTTCAAGAGGAGCGATTTCATGAAATGGACGAACCAAGTGAGGTAGATTCTGAAGATACTTGCACGGAACTTCAATGCATAGAAACAGAGAGTCCTGGTATCATCATGTATCCAGAGCCAAACATGCTTCCAGACCGGTCTGTGGCTGTGAGTTCACTACCAGTATGTGTACCAGAGTCAAAGAACTTAAGACCACCAACAGAAACTGAAGAAGAAGAAGAAGAAGAAGAAGAAGAAGAAGACGAAGAAGAAAGATTAAAAGAAGTCAGTAGTGTCTCTATCCAACCAAAGGACAAAAGTGAACCCATCAAAGTCTCTCCACGCTGTGTTTTGACACTTGCTGACAAATCATCGCCTCATCAGTCTTCTAACATCAGAAGAGACCATACATATCCGGATTCTGTCGCTCCGTCTCCTGAAAAGCCTTATGCTTTGCATCTTGAGGGAGATTCACAGACTGTAGGAGGCATGGGGCATACTAGAAGCAGAAGCTGCGGAGCAAGTTTTGTATCGAACTCTTCCTTTTCTTTGTCTGAGAAAGATGTTAACACACCACCAAGCTGGTATCAGAAAGAAAGAGCTGAGAGCTACCTGAAACCATACAACATCAAGAGGCCACCTGTGCCAAAGCATTTTAGCCGGATGAGCATGCCAACAACTTGGTTCGAGAAAGACTTCAACCTCACCCCAGGAATGCCAGCTGCTTTAGATGATGTCATTAAAAGAAATTCATCACCGAGTGGATCACAGGTTTCTCTCTCTAAAGCTTCTGTGTATGCACGTCAGACAACTGGTAGAGCTTTAATCAGCCAGGACGAAGATGAAGAGACTGCTCCTCAAAGGGACAAGCGAATCATTCATCTATCGGTTAGTTTTACTAACTTGGTTAAGCAGATCTTGCTTTTCACTTACCTCTACTTGATACAACCTTAAAATATTGTCTTTATCTTGAGGACCACCTCTATCATGTGCAGATGGAAGAGATAGAACAAAAGTTCTTGGCTCTAAGATCGCCAAAGAGTTTCAAGGACGCTGCGGTTGACCCCATACAAGACTACATTACCATGCCATTGAACTGGCCGTTGGAGTTCAAGAGACTCGAGATGGAGATAATAGAGCTATGGCATGCTTGCAACGTTTCCATGGCACACAGAAGTTACTTCTTCCTTCTCTTCAGAGGAGATCAGAAAGATTGCTTGTACATGGAGGTAGAACTTCGTAGGCTCAAGTACATCAGAGAAACCTTTAACCTCAATAACAAAGCTATTGAAAACGGACGCACTCTTACATCAATGTCCAGGTATATATATTCACACAAAAGCACCTTACCTTCCTTTGACGGTTTAAATGAAGAATGTGTTCAGTTTTTTAACTGTTTGGGCCGTGAAACAAAACAGCCTGAGGGCATTGAACAGGGAGAGGTACAAGCTGAGTCAGCTGATGCAGAAGAAAATGACGAAAGAAGAGAGAGAGAACGTGTTCTTGAGATGGGGCATTGGGCTGAACACAAAACACAGGCGGCTCCAGCTTGCGCATCGCCTCTGGTCAGAGAGCAAAGACATGGATCATGTCCGAGAAAGCGCATCTGTTGTGGGAAAGCTGATGGGGTTCGTGGACATGGATTTGGCGTCCAAGGAGATGTATGGCCTCAACTTCTCTCTTAGACCCCGTCCTAAGAAATCTAGCCTTTGGAAACGCAGTGTTTTGTCGCTCTCCATTTTATGATTAAAGAGAAAAAATGGATCAGAAATCATAAATCCAATTGATTCAATCCTGAAAATTGAATTTAAAGTGGTGTAGCTTCTTTGAGAAGTACATTCACAAATGTAAATTTGATTTAGGTCTGAGACTGAGATTGAGCGATCCAAATGTTAATTTTAAAAATGGCAATTTGCAAAAATCATTGTTGTGTGTTTAACTGCTTAGAGTTTTAGACTAAAGCCCGTTAGCCTAACCGACAGCTCAGTGAGCTTTCGTCTTCCGGTTTAAAGAGCCAATTCTAGGGTAAAGTAAAAGAATCATTTCTGTTTGAAGTCATTTTGGGAGATTCATGAATAAAGAACAAAACTAAAACTGTTTTATATGCTTCTTTTTGGCTCTTTCATACAAAATTCACTGCGCTTCATCCTCAACTAAATGAGTGAAACAAATTGGATAACTTAACAAGCAAACAAGAAACTAAAACAAAACAAAAACAACAACAACAAAACAACATCAAAGCAAAAAAAAAAAAAAAAAAAAAAAAAACAGAAATTTAACTGATTTAACTCCCTCTTTCTTGTAAATGATCAAATCAAGGTTGCTGCTCAGCAGCAATGAAGCCAGCATCAACAAGCAGTTTCTCCCTCTCAGCAATCTTAAGATCTTGATCAACCATCATCTTCACCAGCTTCTCAAACCCTACTTTTGGAGTCCATCCCAACACCTCCTTCGCCTTGCTAGCATCTCCTTTAAGGTTATCAACTTCAGCAGGCCTAAAGTACCTCGGGTCGATCTCAACATGATCTTTCCAATTGAGTCCCAAGTACCCAAATGACACTTGCAGAAACTCTTCCACTGTATGTGCTTCCTCTGTTGCAACAACGTAATCATCTGGCTTCTCTTGCTGCAACATCAACCACATTGCCTCCACGTAATCCCCTGCGAATCCCCAATCTCTTGCCGCTTGCAAATTCCCAAGGAACAGCTTCGTCTGCAAACCAACCTTGATCCTTCCCAAGGCTCTTGTGATCTTCCGAGTCACAAAGTTCTCACCACGGCGCGGTGACTCATGGTTGAACAGAATTCCGTTACATGCGAATAAACCATAGGCTTCTCTGTAATTCACTGTGTACCAGTGAGCAGCGCATTTGGAAGCTGCGTAAGGAGATCTGGGATGAAACGGTGTCGTCTCTGACTGTGGAGGCGGAGTTGACCCGAACATCTCTGAAGATCCGGCTTGGTAGTACTTGATGGTCCGGCCACTGTCGGTGGTGTGAGATCTGACGGCTTCAAGGAGACGGAGAGCACCGGTTGCGACGACATCGGCGGTGTAATCAGGGATCTCGAAGGAGACAGCGACGTGAGATTGAGCGGCGAGGTTGTAAACTTCGTCTGGCTTGATCACGTCGAGCCAACGGCGGAGTGAGGATGCGTCGGTAAGATCGGCGTAGTGGAGCTTCATCAAAGCCTTGTTGACATTGTGAGGATCGATGTAGATATGGTCGATTCGCTGGGTGTTGAAATTCGATGATCGACGGATCAGGCCGTGAACTTCGTAGCCTTTTCCGAGGAGGAACTCTGTCAGGTACGATCCGTCTTGGCCGGTGATTCCGGTGATCAGTGCTACCTTCCTCGGCTGCGAAGGAATTTCCACGGCGGTGGAATCAGAGTTGAGAGTGGTGACGGATTCGGATCTGGATCCGTTGCTTTCTGACGCCATTGATGGTTTTCGGATCTGGATTTTCGCGGTGGGTCAGAGATTGCTACGTCAGCTCTGTGTTGAATTGGGCTCGGAGTTGAGTTGATTTAAATAGGAGACATTCACGGAGATGAGAGCTTGAAGACGGAGGGCTATTTTAGTCAATTCAAGGGTAGAATTATAGGGCTATTTTGGTCAATTTTGAGGATGAAGATAGAACGTTATGTTATTGGTTAAGAAAATAACGTGTATCTTTTATTTCAATATTTGACTGAAGAGAAGAGATATGTTTCCTGACGACAAAAAAAAAAGAAAGAGATATGTTTCCCAATTTATGTCTAACACGTTAATGGTTTTTACTTATTTTGTGGTCAAAGCCATCAATGGTTTACTATAGAATTTTCTGGCAAAGTAAGGAAAATATATAATACTATTCAACAAAATCAAACCATTTTTAAACATTACAAAATAATTTAACTAGAGGTTTAAAAAAAGGAGCATAGTTTATAAATTAATAAATAAATCTTCAAAGTTGATTAGAAGGATTATAATTACAATAATTTAAAATTATTTTTCCATGTTGTTTAATAATCTTCAAGATTTCAAAAATTGATAATATTTATAATAATTCATGTTTATGGATTCTAAAATCTTTGTGTTTTATCTTGAATTTTGTTTCTAATCATTTACTTATTAAAAGCTATTGAAATTCATTTCAAATTATTTAATATACAAATTGTTTAAAAGTTTTTAGTTTTGAAATAACATCAAAATGAAGTATTTGAAATCTTAACTGAATAACACCAAGCTTTCAAATCTTGATTTACAAATCTTATACAATTTTTAAAATTAATTAACAACAAGTTATGTTTGCATTTAGACTCTATTAAATATATGATTGAATAACAGTTGTTTGCAAAATTAATTTTGGAGCATTATTTTGTGGGAAAAAAAAACAAGAGTATTTGGGTTTGATAGAAAGACGACTTAGAAGAAAATTTGAAAAGAAAAAGTGGTGTCGAAATACTACGAGGCTATGAACTAGATTTTGATCCGCACGTACGTGCGGGAAAATATTTATACAAATTGTTTTATAGATTTTAAAAATATACAAAATTTAAGTAATTGAATTCAATTCACAAATTCTCACTAATTTTGGGAAAGGTCGTATATTTCATAAAGTTATTGTATTTTTGAAAACTTTTAGAGTACTTTTAAAAAATATTATTGAAATTTGGACCATTTTCTTTAGTTTTGTAAAACTTAATACTCAAACATAAAATACGGAAACATGAGTGTATCCGTCTGAATCTCTTACCCGTTGGACTAAAAATATTATAAAAATAATTATTTAAAAAAGGGTTATGTGACAGAAAATTCTCAACGGATACGGGATGAAACGGGTTTTCCATCCTGAAATGGACATTTCTATTAGGACATAATTTGTTGTAAAAGTTATGTTGTGTTACATGTATATTTTTTTAACTATTCAAAATATTTCTAACGGTTTGATTAGGAGTGTTAAATTGGGTTAGATCCGGTTTTCGTTTGAGTTATTTCGATGTATAGAATATGTAAAATACCAAATTGATTTAGTCAAATACCGATATTAGAGTAACCATAATTTTATTTAGTAAAATGAATTATTAAAAAAATTGATAAAATTTAGGGACATAAAATAATATATGTATGAAATTTTATTTGATAAATTTTTTAATGTAATTTTTCTTGCATGCAAATGTGTTACGATTATTTTTGGTTTGAATGAAATTGCATAATTATGAATGTACGAGAAAAGATCATTCAAGAAGATATTAATTGTTTCGATTTGTTATAATTAATTTAGAGAATTTGTTTAATGTTTATATGATTGTTTCTAAGAATATGCTCCTACAAAATCCGATTAGATTATACACGAAATTTTTTTTTTGGAAAAATGATTTGTTATATTGAATCTAAATTCTAAGGGGGTGTATTGAACTAATCTTTGGAGATATTTGAGTTAAAATGATAAATTATGTGTTATTGAATCATGAATTTTAAAATATCTTTTAAAATTTAGTGTTATTGGATTAATGATTTTAAAATGTACAATCAAATCTAATGTTATTAGAAACATCTTAAGAATTGGATTTTAAAGTTTCAGCTGAGATTTCATGGGATTTCTTATTTAAAAATACAAATATCAAAATCTCATTGTTTTAGGTGAGATTTCAAAAAAATTTATAACAAAATTTCTAATTCACCTAAATTCAACCAAATCATCTCAAATCTCATTAAAATTCAAATCTCTCGAAATTATTTATCCAATACATCTCCTAAAAATTATATTAGTTACTAAAATATAGGAGATATATATTTGATTATAATTTGGTTATAGTGTGATATTAATTGTTATTTATTGTGCATGTTGTAGTGAATAACTTTTTTTTAATTGGGTCTGGATATTGTAGTGAAGACTATGAATTAGATAGAGAAAAAGGTGATATAAATTTAGAGTGTTACGAGAAAAAGATAAAGATACAGATACGAAAAAAATTAGTATCCGTCATTCAATTACAGTTTGGTGAGGATAGGTAAAAAAAGACGAAATCACAAGATTGACTTGACGAAATTGCCAAAATAACTTACTAAAATATAGTTAGTCATGTGTTAGTGTTGGACATGAATTACCACGTTCTTTTTTAAAAATCCTACGCATCAACTCAACTATTCTTTTCACTTCTTTGTGTTAACGTTGTTCATATTGTAAACACCATTCATAGACTCATATATTCTCTAATCATTTTATATCTTTTCTTCCTCACACAAGTTTGCTTGATTCCATGATATATTCTTTGTTTATGTCATTTTTCCAACAACCCGGCTAAGTGAACATTTAACAAAATCCACATTCGATTGGATCTGTCCATGTTTTCACATGAACAACATTATTCCTCTACATGCCTTAATGAATATACGATTCAAATTAAAAATTAGGTTGATGTGTCATTTTTTTCATTTTAGTTTTCGTGGTTTGACAAAATCACTTAATTCAATGAAAGATTGACAAAATAGAGATGAACCGATCAAACTACCCTTAGTTATACTGCATGGTTAACGTATTATTATTTATTGCCCACATGATATACCATGTAATTATAATTTGGGATAAAAGCCTAATATATACTAACGGGACTATCTAAATCTAAAAAATCACAAACTAAAAAAATACTACACAAATTTTAATTTTTTCAAATTAATGCACAAACTTATGAAGCATTCCAATAAATACATAAACTGATTATTTTTTCCGTTCAACAAATAAACTCTTAACGGATAATTACATAACTCTGTTAAAAATATATCATTAAAAATAAAAAAACTAAATTAAATATTAAAAAGGGAAATTTTCAACAGTAAATAATCGACAGAGTTTGATATTTCGTTGCTCATTCAACACAGATCACAAAAGCATCTTTAAATGCTTGCACATCATTGAATATTTGGCCTAAATGAAGCTCCCATTGCTTAAAGTTGCTTTTCCTCTTAAACAGATTTTTCACACAGTCTTCCTCATCATCGGAGCTTTGTATAGGTGTATTGGGAAGCATTTCATCATCATTAATTTGATCATCACAACTCCAATTACCATTATCCTCAACACCTTCAACATGATTATGCTTATCAGATGAGTTCTCAAGAAACCATGGAGCAAGTTTGTCTTCACCATTTCCACCGCGAATCAAGTCGACACTCTCATAATTTTCATTGTTATCATTCTCCACATCAGTTGAAGCTACTTGTATATGTATCTGAGCATATTATATACCAAACCCAGTTTTTCCTACACCAGAATCAGCCTCTTGTACACCACTTCCAGTATCTTCTTCAATATACGCATCTAGCTCTTTTGGATCCATTGCCAAAACACACATCTCTCTGATATTAGCATCTAAATGTTTTCCCCATTGTAATAACTTACTATTCTCTAATTTTTCATGAGTTAGCTTATACCAAACCTTGAGAACTGGAAGATCTACATTCAACTCTATTAATATATCACCCAAGTAAAACTAACTTAATAAATCGGGATCTACCGTAGAAAGATGAACATTACCGCCGACGTAATTTAGCCGACCACAGTCTTCTACAAACGATCTATTCCAATTTACCTTTAACTTTATGTCTACATTCTCAGGATCAGTGTCTATTCAAATACAATACACATAAATGGTTGACAATTGACGTTAAAAATAAAAAATGGTTGACAATTGTCGTAATATTATGCAGAACTCTTTATGTTAACGCAACAAAAATCACCATGTAAAATTTATCAAATAGCAAATTTCAAACTCCACCAAAACCCAATAAACCCAAATTACCTCATAAGTTCAGAGATACAACAATTATACATTCTTATAGGGTGTTGATCTCTTCCCCGTTTATACAAAAATATAAAAATAAGGTTTCTATACTCCATTAATATTTAGAGCCGACTGAATTTCTAAATTTAGTTTGATAAAAATTATTTATTTTTAACAAAAATATTTTACTCCGTTAAAACAAATTTTTGTTAAGGATAGTAAATTTCTAGTTTGTGTATTTTATATGAATTGGTGTATTGATTAAGTTTGTGTAGTATTTTTTAATTTGTGTATTTTCTGGATTTAGATAGCTAAGTTCGTGTATTTTTAGACTTTTATCCCTTATGATTTATGATTTAGAGAACCAAACTTCTAATATATGTATATACTATGTCGACATATATATGGCATACGTACATATATCAAATTTAAAACCGAACAATCAGGGACCATCTTCTTTCTATATATATTGCATACCTACTACACCATATAAATATCATCTAACTACAGAGTCTAATTCCTGATATGTGTGCATGGTATACGTACTATGACATATTAACATATAATATATGTATATCAAATTGAAAAGTAAACCTAAACTTTTATCACGTGACATGTAATGTAATTAACATGTACGTAGATACTAAAATCATACATAAACTTCGGTAAATACCTTATAAAAAAAACTTCGGTAAATTATGTACAGCATGTAGGTATGTGGGAGATACAGTTTTCATTAAACATAATCTCATTATTTTGCATCTACTTTGCCAAACCACACAAAGTCTCTTTGATTTTACCAATTCAATCATAAAACAAACGATTAAACTATCCCTTATACAATGGTTATTTCTTAATTAAAAAAAATTACAATAGTTATTGACTTATTTTACATCATTTACAAAATAGTTTGAAGTTTAAAATAAAGAGTCAAAACAAAACAAACAAAATTTTGTATATAATATTAATTTACAAATTCTACTTTAATTATATATTGAATTTCCCCCGTAAAAACGTACTACTCCCTCCGTTTCATATTAGTTATCGTTTTAGATCTTAAAACTCGTTTCATATTAGTTG
Source organism: Cardamine occulta (assembly GCA_028015245.1). Lineage (NCBI taxonomy): Eukaryota > Viridiplantae > Streptophyta > Magnoliopsida > Brassicales > Brassicaceae > Cardamine > Cardamine occulta. Next base: position 5,622,327 of record CM051380.1, on the reverse strand, counting down.
TCGTTTTATGTTTTCAATGTATATGTTTGATAAGATTTTCAACTTTGTCATTTTTGTTTTAATGTCTTGACCAATGAAATAAAATCAAATAAACATTAATTAGGGGTAAAACAGAAAAATCAAATATTTTCTTAATATGTGTGAAACAACTTTAAACGATAACTAATTTGAAACGGAGGGAATATTTTGTAGTATTCAATATGTAGGTTCAAGTATTTACTTTGTTAAATTGGGTATCACACTTTCAGTACACTAAAAAAAAAGCAGAAAAATCTAGAATATTAGACACGTTTTTTTGTTTTTGTAAAATATTAGAAACGTTACGACATAGAAATACGTGTCCTTAATTATTATAATTTGTACAGTAGAATTACACACAATTAAAAAATAACTGCCGCTAATATTTATAAGTACAGTCTCAAGTGACGTCTTTAAAAATTAGACCACAGATGATAAAACATTTCTAGGGTTTTAATTCTAAACTTCGTTAAATCCACCCGGCGCCGCATCTCTTCCTCTCACACAGAATCTCTGACTCACGCTCCCCCTTCTACAAATCAAATTCGTTGCATCTCAAATGTTTCGTTTAAGGAATTTGTAGATCTACCGAATCATATTGATCCACTATTTCTCTATATATGAATCTGTTTAACAACAATCGGTTAAGATAACAAAAAATATCGATTTGTTTTCACTGTTTAGTTCTTTGGTTTTATAATATGGAGAGATCGGAGAAAGTGAAACCCAGAATTTCATGGGCACAAGGTCCTAAGCTTTGTCAGGTATAATCCCAATTGTCATATGTTCGATGTTTTTAATTATAGTGAACTTTATCCGCTAATTTATTGGTTTTAAAATTCAGAATATATGAACCTAAATCGATATATATGAATTTTTTTTATCAAATCTTAACTAAATCTCGTTTGAAGTTTTAAAGTTTAAAACCCCCAACGAAATGATACGATTTTGAGTTGGTGGTAAATTAACTTTTTTACTATTTAATTTACTATTTAATTTAAATCCGAATAAACGAAAATTGGAATGTGAAAAAGATTGAATTTTGACGAAATTTATTAAAACAAGTCTATTACCTTCACTACTCATGTACAATTGAGATTTAATTTTCGTATCTTTTAAGATAACGTTTAACTTATACTGATGTCTGAAAAGAGGTAAACGTACGTGTATATTATATTATCCATTTATATGGATAAATGATTATTGTCCTGAAAATTTTAATCAAAATAAGTTTTTCTATTACGCTTTAGTAGGTACGTGATTTTTGTTGCACCAAAACAAGCTTTGGTCAGATTTTATCAAGAAAAAAAAGCTTTGGTCAGATTCTAACGATGCGGATCTGAACAGGTTAAGGTGTTTCGAAAAGAGGAGCGTCCCTCCAAAGTTGGCCCTCCGCCTCAACCTCAAAACTTGTCAAAGCACTCATCTCTGAGGAAACCTGAAGAACCAGATCTTCCACCTGGTTTTGAAAATTACTGTGCAGTTAAGCCGAATGTCTCAAACATTCCTCAGATCAAATGGAAACGACCTCTACTTAAGGTATATATATTTATACAATCCATAATCGAAGAAGCCTTTTAAAGCTTTTACATATATCTGATATTAAGTGTATTGGACAAAACATGCAGTTCTCTTTCGATCCTGCTTGGCGTGTTGCAGATGGTGGTGAGAGCACAGAAAGAGAAACGGAACAATTGAGGATTTCTAAAGTGTTGGAAGCTATCTATCCGTATCCCTCTGCCATCCCTTCTCGGTAATTTTCTCTCTTTTTTTTTACTTTTGAGACTTTTTTAGATTATTAGTATTCAACATTGTGTTTTGTGTTTGCTTGATACATTATGTTTTCATGTAGACCGGCTGTTTCACGAGTGGTGGAAGCCGAACATTTTGACGACAGCAAAACTCCTGTCATTCCTCTCACTCAAATCGAGGAAAACTTGGAATCTAAAGAGGAATCATCGCACAGTACGGTTGAATCAGGTTTTTCTGCACTCCAAGAATTTGTTTCTGGTCTTGCACCAATCTTAAGTATACTTGACAAGGAACATGGGAGTAGGATCGATACTGATCTACTCGTCAAGTTACTCAGCGACCCGGAAATGGTCAAAAATCTGCTCACTGGCGCAACATGTGAGAATCAACCTTTTACTAACCCGGAGCAGAGTATTGTAGCTTCTCATCAGCCTTTTACTAACCCGGAGCAGAGACGAGTGTCTCCACCCATGCCTGGAAGTGGAAACATATCCTCACCAAGGCCTATAAATGGACAACCTCTTCCCGCTTGGCTCCCATCAAGTTCATGTGTTGGTATAGCTAAAGAACAACCTCTGTCTGCATGGCTCCCATCAAGTTCTCTGCCACCGAACCTTAACCTCCAAAGACCTCAAATGCTTACCGGTTTAGTACAACCTATGACGTCTAAAGACCATGTCAAAGTCCTTATAAGGAAACATGGGAAACATAATAAGGTTGGGAAGCAGTGCATCTATTTTGGCACTGCCAGAGGATGTAGGAATGGCGATGGCTGTCTCTTTGTGCATGACCGGGTTAGGCCCGATACTGAGGCTGAGGCTCCAAGGGCTAAGAGATTCAAGTTTGGAAGATCTTGACTTGGATTATTTATTCCGAAGTAAAAAAATCAGAGTTCTGTCTTATAGTATTCTGTATCATTTGTTGAGGAAACAAAAAAAAAGCTGTGGTGATATAACTTTGAATTTTGTCTTAAATAAATAAACTTTTAATATTGTTCAACTTTCATTGTTTAGAGTTTGACGAGAGACCAGAATTAAATGTCGTCAAGTTGAAGTTGTCTAATAAAGTATACACCAGTTGTGTTTTTATAAGAATAAATTAGAAATACCTAAATTAGCGTTAACAAATAGTTTGAAGTTAATCATGGTTCAATAGATCGACCAAAATCGAGTATTTTTCACTCATAAATATACTGCTGTAAGAGATATCTGTAATAGGTACTCATTTATATGTAGTAAGAAAATAAATAAACCATTACGATGATTGATAACACCAAAATAATATAATAAAATTAAACAGTTCAAAACTCTACCTTGTAAGGGCAGATTCAGTACGAAGCTCATAAGCTTTCAACACAAAAGTTACACTAAAGTAAACGAAAGGGTACAAAAATAAAGAAAGCAGGGAAGAGTGAGTCTCAAGTCAAGTCTAGTAGTCTCCCTTGGCAATTAATGCGGCAGCTTGACCTCTGCGACGACCAGTTCTCCTTGCACCAATAAGACCAACCTTAGCTCCAGCAGGAGTATCGCGTCTGACCGTACTAGCATGACCAATGTGCTGATGGTTTCCTCCTCCGTGAGGATGTTCCACTGGGTTCATTGCAACACCACGAACCACAGGCCAACAGTTCCTCTTCACTCGGTACTTGTGGTATGCATTTCCAGCTTTGAGAAGTGGCTTCTCTGTTCTTCCTCCTCCTGCTACTTGCCCAATCATTGCTCTGCATTCACTTGGCACTATCTTCTTTGATCCAGAAGGAAGCTTAATCCTTTTCATGGTACAAAAATATCAAATTCACATCAACAATCTTGTTAAGTGCCACTCAAGTCAAGTTAGACGATGATGTTCCATTAATATAATAACCAAACAGTAATGACCTAAAATTACCTAGTGGTGTTGTTGTCAGGATTGTGAGCAATTACGATGGCGTAATCACCAGAAGCCCTAGCGAGAGCTCCACGGTCACCGACATGGAGCTCAACGTTGCAGACAACAGCTCCCTCGGGAATTGAGCTAAGTGGAAGAACGTTTCCGACTACAAGATTAGCCTTCTTACCACAGAAGATGAATTGGCCGGTGTACATACCTTCGGCTGCAACGAACAGTTCCTTCTGCTTCATGTACCGGAAAGGATGGCGGAACGCGATGCGGGCGAGAGGAGCACCACGACCAGGATCGTGGATGATCTCCGTCACCAATCCTTTGAGGTAACCATTGCGCTCGCCGTAATCAAGGCTCCGGAACTTAGCTGGACCCTTGCGGTGATGAGTATGAGACTTGAAGACGGAACCAGCCGCACCCTTACGCTGTGCCCTAATTACACGACCCATTACGTTACCACCACGTAACCTTTTTCTTCTCCCCCTCTAACCACGGTTGTTCTGTTCTTATTGCAAGCCCTAATTTATAAGCGCGTGTTCTCACGAAAAGAAACCCTAATTTTGAGTCGGCTTAAGGAGGCCCGATGTAACCTAATTAGTAATTAAAACAGCAGGCCCAATTAAGTTAGCCCGATGTGTTCCTTGATACTTGATACTGTATTTACACGTTATTTTTTTCCCCTCTTAAGTTTCTGACCATCACTAATTTCTTTTGATATCGTAATATGACATCATATATTTCTTTACAATATTATAAAGTTAATGATTTTAATGTTGTTTATTTATTAGTAAATTTGTAATTTTGTTGAAATCTTCAATCGTTAACTTTATAATATTGTAAAGAAATATCATATTTTGAATTTCTATTTTCATATAAAATTTATGTTATTCTTAATTATATTATTAACGTAGTATATGTTGTGGAGTGAAAATAAAGGAACATGCATGGAAGGAGCTATCTGTACAGAAACCACTTGCCATGTCGACCCAACAACTCGTTTCAGCACATAATATTATCTAATCCGCAATACATAATTCAATTCATTACTATCTTAACTAATTTGTGTGTCAAAGGATTCAAAACCTAATAAATCTCCTACAAAGTTCAATTATTCTCCACTGAATGGTACCAGTCATATGTTTTCATTTGTTGAGTAGTGACAGACTAACAGCAGATGCAAAATTAACGAATTAAATAATCATTCGAGTTCTCAATCCAAGAATTGTTAATAAGTTATTTCGATATTTTTTACGTTAAGTTATTTAGATTATCTATATAAATTAGAGATACTTATTGATCTGTGTTTAACAGCACTACAGCAGTATATAAGAATAAAAGTATATATTGGTTTGGTATGAATGAATGGATTAGCAAAGCCAATATATACGTCAATAATGGCAGGCTTGCCATTTTAATCAACTTGCATGCTGCATATACGCATGACTAATGCAAATTTTTTATGTTAAAAAAGGCTGAGCTGCTAAATCATAAAACCAAAGAAAAGAGTCCAAATAATAAAATCTTTGATAAAAAACAAATTTAGTTATGTGGTTAATTAGACCTATGTGGCGGGGAAGATGTCCATCTTCATGCTTTTCTGTCATATTCATAGGCACCTGCGCGTTTACTTGTTTTGTGTTTACAACACTAATTAACTATAAGCTTAGAATTCAATATAAGATGAAGATTTTGATATTGTATATCCAATGATTATACGAAATCAATTGGTAATCTTTGATATTTTATGTTAAATGTTTTGGGAGTTCAAACGCAACGTTCATCAATAGTTAATTTTGCTTGTGATGTCCAAAAAATAAAACTAAGTTGGTTTGTTGAAGAGTGTTTGTAGTGAATTATATTTTCATCATCATATACGTATATACGTTTTGTGATATAGCCCTCTTCGGTTCTTCCTTACCCAGCGAGCAAAAGAAGCATATAATCCTCTTAAGTAGTCGACTCGAAAGTTACACGATTACATATTTACATGTAAACAAGACAAGATAGCTTCAATTATGGCTCGATCACTGAGTGTATATTGTATATAGAGACAGACACACATGTGAAGAAACATAGAAACACAAAGAAAAAAAAAGGTTGTCATCTATCCTCTCATTATTTGAGGAAGACTCAAACTAACTAAGACCTAGCTAGTGAGATTTGATGGAGTCTAAGAGAGAAAGAAAGGTGTTTTGGTCGCAAGGAATGGTGAGCCCTCTCTCTTGGCTAAACCCGAACTCTTCCTCCGCTTCTTGCAACATCATCTGGAGTGTCCTACGTAGACAACGAAATGGCCCTTCTTAGGCAGGTCTTCTTTGCTTTTCTTCACTAAGCTTGAACATCTCTTCAGTATCTGCTTCAGTGACGCAGCTCCTCTTTCTCTGTGCGTCTTACTTGCTTGCTTTACCTCCATTATATATCGTATGAATTTTATATACTCTCGTTGTTCACAAATTCACAATACTAATTAATGAATGGGAGAGAGAGACAGATATATACATAGATCGAGCAATGAATGGATAGGCCGGTACGTGCAGAGCCGTGCCAAAAGTTTAAGAGGCCTAAAGCGAAAAACAAAAATTTATGTAATGTTTTTGGTGATAAAATATATATTGTAATTAAAATTTAACATATTTTTATAATAAATTCAAGATAATAAACACTACTTTTTTATGAAGATAAATTTTATACTATTTTCTTATAGTATAAAACACTTCTTAAGCTATAAAATATAATTTATAATCTATTTTAATTAACATTTTTTTAATCTATAAAAAAATACTAAAAATTTAAGATATTTAAAAAAAAAATTAGAAATAATTCACACTGTATTTTGAAGTATATGAAATAAAAATTTAAATTCAAGAGATATATATTATACTAAAATATAATTTTCATCAATATACAAGAAAAAAAAATTAAAATCGGGAGCCCTAAAATTTGTTTAAAATTTGGGGGCCAAAGGCGAATGTCTTTTTTGTTTCCACATAGGCACGCCTCTGGGTACGTGTTAGGAATGATATTTATTTATTTGAAAACACTATGAGTTTTCCAATCTTCTGTCATCAAAATTATCAAAATTAGATTGAGTACTGAACCAAGAAATTAGTGATGCTCACTTTTACATATCTTATCATCTTAACCAAGAAATTTATCACAAATTAAATTAAATGTTTGTATACATACTTAATTAGTTAAGTATTTGGATATATTTATTTTCTTGGTAATTTTATTTGGAAAGATTTTGGCCTGCCTTTTTCATCTTCGCTCTATTAATAATTTCTCCAAGAACATACTAAATTTTAAATCGCGAAATAAAAATTTAAAGTTTTGTTAACAATTAACTCCTCAACTCGCCCACCTCTTTATGTTTTATATTTTTTTTTGATAAAATGTGAATTATGTTACCAAAATTAAACGTTTTATTTTACAAGAGCTTCGAAAGGCAAAAAAATAGAAAAAACCTAACAGGAGCATAGACAAAACATAAACAGAGATCATTGCTTATGTGTAGGTGAACCAAAGTGAAAGGAGGGTGCCAAAGCCTTTCCTCTTTCGCCTGGCCAAGAGTGTGTCCCTAATCGAGCGGTCGATTAACTTGTTAACTTCAGCCACAGTCGCAGATGAGCTGTTGTGGAGCCTATTATTTATTTCCCTCCAAATCATGAAGACCGTAGTTTGGGCAACAATACGTTTCAGCTTTGTCGGGATCCTTGGAGATCTTGATGAGAGCCAAGATATGAGGCAAGACCAGTCCGCAAATAAGAAGCTTGGAAGACCTAATCTGTGCAAGGGTTGATTCCAAATCTGGGAGAAGAACTCACAGTGCAGAAACAGATGATCTCTGGTCTCTGGAAGGTTATTGAAGGTGCAGCAGTTCGGGGAAGGAGCAACTCCCCATCTGTGCAGCCTAACCCTAACAGGAAGCCGATCTAGAGTAGTGACCCAGAATGTGAAAGCTTGTTTTGGGACATTACCTTTGTACCACACTGCATCAAACCATGTGACTGCTTCAGCCCGAGGTCTCAAAATCTCCCAAGTTCGACTTGCAGAGAACTTACTCTCCTCTCTGTCCCCAGTTTTTCAATTGTAAGTGTCTAATCCTCTAGATTCCAAGGGAGGCTGAGTCAAAGTGAGACAGTCTCTAAGAGTTTCCAGTCTCGGCAATCTTGATCGACGAGATGGTAGTCTCCAGGTGGTTTCCCTACAGCTTTCTGCTACTGTTGCTGTTCGAGAGATTCCCCAAAACTCTAGGTCCCTGTCTTCCCAAGTAATCTCTCAAAGGTCCCAGGGAACACCAAGAATCATACCAAAAACTTACAAGCTTTCCATCCCCTAACGAGCAAGTGATAAATTGCTTAGCAATAGACCTAAGATTAAGGAGAGAATTCCATAACCAAGATGAGGATGAGTTGGAGTCAGCCGTCCAAAAATTCTTCCTTTTTTTTTTTTTTTTTGATACAATAAATTCTTCCTTTTCAAACGATGTTCTTATTAAATGGCGATAAACTTATGAAAATATCTAAGATATATGTTAATTGTCTTTGCGCATAAATAACGCCATAACACGGACAATCATCGATGCTCGGCCCATGGCCAACACCACCAAATGCAGAGAAGATTTGAAGAAGATAAAATTTGACTTATGATTCATGATTAATTTCTCTAATTGAGTAAGACAAAATTCATATTAGCTATCAAGCAAAAGTAGGAAATATCATAAAATAATTTTTTTTTATTTAGAATACTAAAATACTGTTAAACATTTACACATATAAAATATGTGTGTATATGTACGTACATCTCGACAAGAAAATGTAACAAAATTAAGTAGAATGAATCCCCAAAATAAGAACAATTAATTTGGTGATATTATTTCAGAACTCCTAATTAAGGCACACATGAGTACCAAATTAAACGTGAGATGAGGATTTCTAAAGTGGTTAACTTGACCTGTTTCTTGCAAAGATCCAAGCAGCCAATGGAACCAGTGGCTTCATCTTCTTCGTCTTCTTCACCAGAACTTGGTTCTTCTTCTCCTCCTCTTTGCTCACAATGACCTTCGTTAGCAATGGTGGATTCGCAAACTTCACCGAACGCCTCCTCTCCAAACGATCATCATAATCTCCGTAGACTTCATTTTGATCAAACCGGTTCATCTTGATCTCGGTTATGTAGTCCGGTTCGTTAACGGTGGATTGCTCTATGAATTTAAGGTCGTCTTCAACTTGAGGGTGTTCTAGAAAATTTCTGAGTGAGTGGTTAAGCTTTTCCTTAGTGGTTTCAAGCTCTTGTGTGAGGCTTTCGATAAGCTGAGACAAAACCTTGTTCTCTTCCTCAGCTTTCTTCAGACTCTCTTTTGCTTCAACCAGCTCAGCTTCTATGCTTTTGCAGCTGTTTTTCTAACCACACGGTCCAAAATCATTGCAACAAAGTTAATAACTGATATGTACATAGACACATACATATATTAAGAGTATTATATGCAAAAATGTATGCATTTTGATAATTATAACCTCTGGGGACTTGTTGATGTAATTATCTCCGAGAAGAATTCTCTCGCCGAAGAGGGTGACGGCTTCTTTAACAGATCGGAAAGGAGCTCCGGTGTCAATCTCGGCACGAACCATATTGCCGAATAAAAGATGTTTGTTGCTTTAGTTGTACTGGTTGGTCTATGTCATGAAGAACCATCAGCTTTTTATAAAGAGAACATCAATCACCTTCCCAAGGATATTGCAACTGGTTGTTGTTATTACTAAAGCGGATGGTGACTATAGATTAGTGTAATTGACCACGTTATAATTAAATCAAGAAAAAATATACATAGATACATAGCTTAGAATTTTTCTTAAGTTTTTAAACACAATTCATCTTCGTCACAAACACTAAAAATCGTTATAGAATGTAGAAACAATGTTTTTTTCTTTACACAACCCTAATTAAAAATAGTAATTCAAATACATAGTGATATGTTATGTGATACTTCCATAATAATACGACCATCATTTTTTTAATGTAACACATTAACGGACACAAATTCCACTAGATGACAACTTTTTCATGGTGCTTATTTTTTTATTTATAAAATTAGAAAGAGAAAATAGTTTGAAAATGTCTTGACGTTTACTTCACACTAAGAAAAAGTTTGGGTAAATAGAAGTAGAGAGGTTCGTTGTAACTTCCTTCCTTTTGTTTTCATGTGTTCTGTTAGTTTTACCACCAAACCAAATTAATCCCATCCTCATCTGGACAACGACTTTTCTCCTATTTATTCCGTAAATGGGCCTTTTTGAAGGCCCAAAAAGCACTTATTTTTTAGCTAACAAGATTCAGATCACTCTTTGGTGACCAATACAAAGCAGAGCCCAATAGAATCAATGATTAGAAAGAAGATTCTTCCTCGGTTCCTCCTCCCACGATGCTGACTTGTCCGTGAAGTCAAACAGCAAAGAACGAGTTATGCTCATAGTCTTCTCTTCTAATATCTCACTTGCCACCTCCTGATAACATAGCTTTCTATGATCAGTCAATCAAGTTTATCATATCACAGAATGTTGTAACTTGTAAGAAAAATCAATACCTGAGAGGTTCTCAAATGGCCAGCTATAACTGGAGATGCAATTCTAATCTTCACTTCATCATCTGAAAAGTTGGGAAACTGAGGCGTATTTTCTGGAGTTGGGGCCAGAAGTCTCATTGGAGAAGTGAGGAGATGGATAAAAGGACGATTTTTTATTGAATGGATAAGCTCTGCTCCTTGTTCAACCTTGTGCAAGAGCGATTTGACTTGTCCTCTCAAAAGGGCTTCACCAGAACCAGGCGTGCTTCTGCTGTGTTTCCTCTTAACGATGAACCCTGAAGGAGGTGTCTGCATCGCTAGACCCACGATTGGTGAGTCATTGGTTATGTCGATTAGTGCAGATCTGTCTTCTTGTGTTTTGACCTTCTTCCTTTGACAAATACATGAATCCTCTGTTTCGTCTGTGCCAAAATGAAGAAAGATAATAGAAAAGAGAGAATCAGAGGATGAATATGCTAGAAAATAATGATCACTGGTTAATTTGCAGATGGTTCTTGGCGAAAAAAAAAAGATAGAAAGACAAACATACTTGATGATGAAAAGGGAATTTTGGAGTCAGAATTGTTGATTGCAGAGATAGCCTGGGATCTAATGAGTCTTCTTGTTAATGATGGAGTTTCCATTTTGACTTTCGACCTTTTGTAAGACAAGAACGAAACTGAAATGAAATATAATCTGGGAAAATCGATCGATCTCAATTTTCTGAGCTAGCAAAAAAACAAAAAGGAAGATGAGAAATGGAGACAAGTGTGAGTCACTTAACTATCAAGTCGCAATATTATAGGCATGGGAAAAAAGGTTGCCTTTAGAAAGTTTTTGGATAAACTAGCCGTTGTGGCTCCTCTCAAAATTAGCCGTTGGGTCCGTTCCCTCAAGGAAATAACGGTGAAGTATCCGCCTTTGTTCTCAATGGGCCTTTCATGAACTAAGAAGGCTGCAATGAATAGCCCAGCCCGTTTATCTATCTGTTGCTAAGTTTGTTTACTTAAACATAATCAAAAAGTCAACTTAGTCATAAAAGCCCACACTGGTCAAACACTAATATAATTAAGTACATGCTGTTAAAATGATCTTAACGAAATGAATGTATGATTCGATTTTTTTTTTGTCATAGTATGATTCGAATTGATTTGTTGTAAATGTAATGTTGTACAATTAACTTGAGTGTAGAACTCACCCACACGCTATAATACATAAATCTAACTTAAATCTAAGCTGATATACTAGTAAAACTAAAACCTAAATACACTACAAATCCTATCATTTACCCTCTCATCAATGGGATTTAGTTATTAAAACCATGCAAATTGATGATTATATGGGAATTTTCATTTTTGGTAACGCAAGCCCGCAGTCGAATAAGTCTCGGCCACGTTGCTTCCCCACCGACCACAGCCATTTTTAAGACGTGGCTTTATTATTCACCGTTAAAAACGTTGATCATATTAACCAAGGTGTAAAAAGTAATGTGATACATACATTTGGAATGTAGCCAAATATTTATGAGATAATATATATTTTAAATTTATAATTTTTCGTTAAAATAAACAAAATACAGATGAAGTTAGTTGAGTAACTAGTGTTCTAGAAAGAAAAAGAGAGAGTAGTACCGTGGTAGGTAGCTAGCGACCTCTTCGTTCGTCAGTCATCACAAGCTTTAAAAAGTTTTGTTGCAACATCTCCAATGGTGCTCTATTTTTAGAGATATTTCTATTTTTAGAATAAAATAAGCTCCAATAATACTCTATATTTTATTCTAAAACTAGAGAAATGAATAGTGTTGCTCCAACACTATTTATTTCTCTATTTTTAGAGCAACATTTTTTTATTTATAATATGGTCCTTCAATTTATATATGTATCTGTTTTATACTTAAACAAAATTATTTGTTCATATTTGTACTTCTTTTTATGTTAAAGGATAAAAGAAAAATAAAAAGATATAGATGTCCAGCCCTGACCCAATATTTTAAGCTACAAACCCATACTAAAATGAACCAAATCGTTAAAATGTAATCAAGTGTATAACCAGTAAATCAGTTGGTTTAATTGGAGATTTATGTCGAACTCCCAACTAACCTAAGACAAAGTCGAATTGATGCAGCTCACCATAAATTAGTTTTGAGAGAATCTAAGATCAATGATGGTACCACAACAAAAGAAATTATGTATGAATGATGGAGGGAATCTCAGATCCGACTATATTTTAATTTTAGCTGTTTAATTGTTATAACATGGAACAATAACATATATTAATTAGAAATACAAATGACATGAGAGGTGATAAAATAAAATGAGTTATTGAACTATTGTTATAGAATAAAATGAGTGAATCAAATTTGTAAAATTGAAAAGTAAAGAGTTTTAGTATAAATTAATTAATAAAATAAAATATTATATATTTTAAATATTATTTTAAAATAAAAAATAGAACTAACTATTAGAGCAAACCCCTGCTTTATTTTTTTAAATCTCTATTTTTAGAAGCAAAAATAGAACTAACCATTCCAGATGCTCTTAGCTACCACTCTCTCTTTATATTCGTTACATCTTCTCTCTCTCTTTTTCATTTACTCTTTTGCCTTCCTAACTAACACAAATATGGCTCCAGGAACTCTGACTGAGCTCGCCGGAGAGTCTAAGCTCAACTCTAAATTCGTCCGAGACGAGGACGAACGCCCTAAAGTCGCTTACAACCAGTTCAGCGACGAAATCCCGGTGATATCTCTCTCCGGAATAGATGATGTTGGTGAGAAAAGAGGAGAGATCTGCCGTCAGATCGTGGAGGCTTGTGAGAATTGGGGAATCTTTCAGGTGGTTGATCATGGTGTCGATACCAATTTGGTGGCGGATATGACTAGACTCGCTCGTGACTTCTTTGCTTTACCTCCGGAGGACAAGCTCCGTTTTGATATGTCCGGTGGCAAGAAAGGAGGATTCATAGTCTCTAGTCACCTTCAGGTAAAGCCACCACAAATTTATTTTTGTAATCAAGAAATTATCGACTTAGTTAAATACGAATAATGTTTTAGTCTAGCTTGTAGTTAGATATGTAATACATTATAAATGCAGGGAGAGGCTGTGCAAGATTGGAGAGAGATAGTGACGTATTTTTCTTACCCGGTGAGAAACAGAGACTACTCACGGTGGCCAGATAAGCCGGAAGGATGGGTGAAAGTGACGGAGGAGTACAGCGAGAGGTTGATGGGTTTGGCTTGTTAGCTTCTTGAAGTTTTGTCTGAAGCTATGGGACTTGAGAAAGAGGCACTCACTAATGCTTGCGTCGATATGGACCAAAAGATAGTTGTTAATTATTACCCAAAATGCCCTCAGCCTGATCTAACCCTCGGACTTAAACGTCACACTGACCCTGGAACCATCACGCTCCTGCTCCAAGACCAGGTCGGTGGTTAACAAGCCACACGTGACAATGGCAAGACGTGGATTACGGTTCAGCCTGTTGAAGGAGCTTTTGTCGTCAATCTCGGTGACCATGGCCACGTCAGTAATATATACTATCTCAATCTCCATTTATTACTACTTTTTTTTTCTGACTTGGTCAAATTTGAATGTTTATTGAAAGTATCTGAGCAACGGGAGGTTCAAGAACGCGGATCATCAGGCGGTGGTGAACTCTAACTCGAGCAGACTATCTATAGCCACGTTCCAGAATCCGGCGCCGGATGCCACCGTGTATCCGCTTAAAGTGAGAGAAGGAGAGAAGGCTATCTTGGATGAGCCAATTACGTTTGCAGAGATGTATAAGAGAAAGATGGGGAGAGATCTGGAGCTGGCTCGCGTCAAGAAGCTGGCTAAAGAGAAACGTGACCTCGACGAAACTGCCAAGCCTCTCGACCAAATCTTCGCTTAGAATCCTTGTTGTTTCCTCACTGTTGTGTTGGGTCAGTTCGGTTCGGTTAGTTTTGTATGTTGGTACTGAAATTATGCTTAGCTCGGTTTGTGTGTGTTAATTTACTTTCTATCATATATAGAAATAATCACCGCTATAATCAAACAGTGTGTCTCTCCTGAGATAACACATCAGCCATAACTTTGATTTTGAACTTGACATGTCAATAAATAAAAAAATTTGTTATCCAATAAAATTATTTCAATACTTGCCACATCAATTAGTGAAAACTATATAATCCAATAAAATTATTTTAATTAAACACATTAGATTTTATAAAAAAAACAATTTAATCCAATAAAATTATTTTAATTAACCGCATCATATTTTAGAGACGGATGGTACGGCGGAGACACGAACAACAAAGACAACAGAGACACAGAGACGGAGACGAGACAGAGAGACAGAGAGACAGAGACATAGATGTTAACACAAAGACAAATGCGGAGATAGAGACATAATTTCAGTCTCAATTACCTAATTACAGCAACAAATAGAAGTTTTGATCGGATAAAAATCTTTGACGAAGGTTGTAGATAAATTTAGACTTATTTTAGGATACTAAATAATTTCTAGCAAGTTTTATTCACGCGGAGAAAAAGAAAAAATTAAGCACCCATTATTTTCTATATTTAATATTAAATTAAGAATTTAGAATCTATTACAAATAAAATGATGTAAAGTAAATTCAATTAGTATCTTATCAAGATAAACGATAGTAAATGCTGACCTTAGTAGTATCACTTATTTAACATCAATTAACAAAACTGATGCAAAACATATAATGATTATTTTATTTTAAGAACGGTTTTAATGGATACTAAACACCTATTACCTATTTACTTGTAGTTAGAGAAAAAAATAACAAAAAATTTGGTATAAACCAAACAGGTGAAAAAGTCTCTACCACTGCTAAAAATTATTCTTATATGTATTATTTGATATCTACATGGTCATATTTTAAATTGTTATCTACAAGTAATCTCTAATCTGTAAGCAATTATGTTCTTAACATGGCTTAATAAAATAAAACTATTTCAAACACCAAAATTTAAGACATTGTGAGTCTACAAAGGGAAAAAAACCACAACATATCTTGGAATCAAAAAAATATCAAATATTTTAATGTTATATTTCCATCCAATTTTATAGCATAAGAACCATTGCAGTAGAAGTAAATATAACGAAACAAATCCCACTTATCTTCAATTTACTTATTCATCTAAGCAAATATTAAAATAGTTTACATATACAATAGCTAAATACAAATCGGTTTAAAAACAAAATACTCAACTGCCTATAAAAAAATAATTTACTAAATATAAATATAAACAAAAATAAAATAAAAAAATAGCTCTTAGAGCAACCACAATGGTTACCCATGGTGGGTGTCTTAAGAGTTTTTTATTATTATATTTAATATTAAACTAAGATAAGACTATTCACTACTAATTGGCACTCCATTGCACACACTAGGGTGTCTTAAGATTTTTAAAATAAATAATAGTTGTAAATGTGTTTTTATTTTAGTTTTAATATTTAATATAATAAATGTTGGGTTACATTTATGAAACACTAAAATTAAATTAGTTATAAACAACAAAAATTTATTACATTAAAAATGTTTTAACATATATTAAAATATGAAAATTAAAAATACAAACATAAATATAGATAAGAAAAATAGACAAAATTAATTAAAATTAATTAATTTTTTGTAATGTGTTTTTTAGTTTTAATATATAGTATAATAAATGTCGGGTTAAAGTAATGAAAAAAAAAACTATATAAGTTATAAATAACATAAATATATTACATTGAAAACGTTGAAACATATATTACAATATGAAAATGAAAAATACAAACATAAATATAGAAAAGAAAAAGGAAAAAAAGAAAAACGTAGAATGATAGGAACATATAAAAACATTATGAAGAACGTAATTAACTCGGACCTAATTTTGAGCGTTGCGAAAATAGTTCCAGATATGCTCAATCAAATCATGTTGCAATTGGTGATGTACTGTTGTATCACAAATTTCATTGCGAACGGCCATCATATTGGCGAAACTGGAATGCATATTTGGCGAATACGAAAAATCCACATGTGAAGTCTGGCTTCCTTCTCCTTGGTAGAATTCTGATACATTGGTTAGACTGTATGAATCTCGTTCGTCTTCCACAATTATATTGTGCAATATGATACATGCTCTCATTATCTTTCTTATTTTTGTCTTATTCCAACTAAGAGCGGGATTTCTGACAATCGCAAATCGAGCTTGCAAGACTCCAAAAGCACGCTTGACATCTTTTCGGGCGGATTCTTGAAATTGAGCAAATAATTTTGCTTTCTGACCTTGTGGAAGTGGGATTGATTGGATGAAAGTTGCCCACTTTGGATATATACCATCAGTGAGATAGTATGCCTTATTGTATTGTCGGCCATTGACATAATAAGTTACTTGTGGAGCTCGGCCTTCTAATATGTCATCAAAAACCGGTGAGCGGTCAAGAACATTTATATCATTTAAAGTACCTGGAGCTCCGAAAAATGCGTGCCAAATCCATAGATCTTGTGAAGCCACAGCCTCTAAAACGATTGTAGGTTTGCCTGTGCCCCGAGAAAACTGTCCTCTCCAAGCAGTTGGACAATTCTTCCACTCCCAATGCATGCAGTCAATGCTTCCAACCATCCCGGGGAATCCGCGTGCCTCTCCTTGATTGAGTAATCGTTGGAGATCCTCTGGTGTGGGCCTTCGTAGGTAGGTATCTTCAAAGAAGTAAATAATTCTGTCCACAAAATTTTCCAAGCATTTAAGTGTGGTGCTTTCACCGAGGCGGAGGTATTCATCGACGACATCAGCTGCAGAACATACGCCAGCATACGAATGGCTGCGGTACACTTTTGTAGTGCAGACAGACCCAATCTTCCCGTAGCATCTTGTTTTTGTTGAAAGTATGACATTTGAGATAGTGATTCAAGAATATGTAAGAACAACGCTTTGTTCATTCTGAAATGACGACGGAACATACTTTCAGAGTAAGTTGGATTCGGAGAGAAATAATCATTCCATAACTTAATGTGGCCTTCCTCCCGTCCTCTTTCAATAAACGCTCTTTTAGGCCGTGAACTACTTTCTTCAGAATGATGACCATAATTATGTATGGTTTGTTGAAAAAGATTCTCCAATTGTTGATCAAAAGCTTCATCAAATTGATCATAATAAGAAGTTTCATCTAATTCATCATACTCATCATCAAAATTAGAAGATGACATGTTGATAAAGTGAGAAAAAAATTTAGAAGGAAGCAAGAAGCGTTAGAAAATTTTGGGTGGAAGAAAAGGAAGACAAAACAAGCATGTAATATTTTTTTCCAATTTACATGGAAGAAAAACAAGACAAAAGAAGCATGTAATATTTTTTTCCCTTTTGGTTTCAGAAACAACTGGCTTTATAGAAGAGAGCAAAGGAAGATGGAAATGAAGTGTTGATATTAGTTAGTCATATATACAAATTGAGTGAAGATACAAACAAAGTACATAAACAAACAAAGCAAAATAATTGTATTCCTATTATTCTATAATTTGCCCACTTGATCGAATTATTGGCCCCAATGTTGTCACCTCCCAACTTGACCAAAGCTGTCCGGGACTTGACAAAACCAAAGAAAAATTCACGTGAATGCAACCTGCAAAAAGACAACACAACACATCCCAATTTGACCAAAGCTGGCCGAGACTAGCTAAAACCAAAACAAATTCACGTGAATGCACATGGAAAAAGAGATCATATCACCTCCCAACTTTACCAAAGCTGGCCAGGACTTGCTAACAGCAAAAGCAAAATTCCCGTGAAGGCAACCTGCAAAAAAACAAAGACAAAGGAACTAATAAAGTCATTTTATTACTTGAAACTGAAGTGAACCACATAAAAAAAAAGTTAAGAAGCTATTGAAAACATCAAACACGTTTTAAAAGTGAAGCAACAAACTCCTTCACTTATTACAACCAAGGAAAAACTGAATGAAACTCTCACAAAACTGAAGCAAACAAACTGTTACAGTTATTACAAAACAATGAAAAAATGAAATCAACAATAAAAAACTGAAGCAAACAAACTGCTTTACTTATTACGGATGCATGAAGAAGAATCTATCCATACAGATCAGCCAGTAGCTTGTTACAAACAATTTGTTATGTCTCAGAAAGCTCTGGCTTGGCAAGGAGTGCAGCTAAAACTCGCTTATTGCCTGCCTTATCTCTACAAGCAATGTCTTTTTCCTTCAGCTCACGCATCATCTGAAACTGTGGCTGGGGAGTATCTTCACTTTGTGAGGTAGACACAGTTTTTTTCCCTTTTCGTTTGGCTGTCTTATTACCAGGAGGGCGAGGAGAGGCTTCTTCCTCAGCACGAGATGCTGTGTTGGAGCTTGATGAGTAATCGCCACCTGCAGATAGCTTTATCCTTTTCGAGATTTCATTACCTCCAAAGGAACATAACCATTTCTGTTCAATCCTAAGCTGTCTCCATGCATGGTCTAGTTTGAAAGGCCTTTTTAGATCGCCTTCAAACCACTTGTGAGCCTCTGCGAGAACATCATCTTCAGATTGCCCACTAGCTCTCCTACTTGAAGCTTGCCTGTAGCATCCTGCAAACTTGTTGCAGTCAGCATTGATTTTTTTCCACCTCTGCTTACACTTATCACTATCTCTCTCTGGTTTACCCACTACATCTTCACTTGCTGCATAATAGTCAGCTATTCTTGTCCAAAAGCCACCACTTGTTTGGTAAGTGGAGACAACTGGATCTTTGCTAGTGTTTAACCAAGCACTGATCAGCACAAGATCTTCAGTGGTAGACCATCTTTTTCTACTTTGGTTTGAAGTCTGAGGTTGTGCATCGCTACATTGAGAACTTGGCTCATGGAATTGGGAAGAGGTCATCTGGATAGAAGGAGAAAAACCAGTGTTTATAAAGTTTGTTTGTAAGTGATAAGTATATGAGTCGTTAGGATCCATAACCTAAACTGCAAAAGATGGGGAAATGAGGAAATTTAGGGTGTTTGGTATGTTGCTAGAGAAGATCTATACTCAGATCTTAGCTAAAGGTTTTTGTTTTATAGGCAATTTTAGAGTCTTCCATTTACAGGAAAACAAATAAAAGATTTAGTTTCTTGGTCAAAGAAATATTTGAGTATCTCTTTGAAGGTATAGTAGTCTTCACTGCAAATAAACTGACAGTATAGTATTATCTCTTTGACTACTTTTTTATGGGGAATAGATCTTTTTTATTTCACTCAGCAACACCACAGACTTCAGCTTTAACACAATAGGGAGAGTATAGTTTTTCTTTTTATTGTTTTTCATCATAACTTAACTATACATTATATATAACATGAGTAATATACAACATAAAAACCAAAGACACATTTAAAGTTTAGCAAAACTACTTGCTCAAACAGCCCACTGAAATCCTAATATGTTCATCTAAACTACTTCCTCACATCAATCTTTATGTCAAAAGATGCATAATTTTGTTCACAGTAAATTTTTAGGGACAGAAAGGTTCACGCACCTTGGCCAATTCTTCAGTTTCTAATGGCGCCAGCTGGTCTACATCAACAAGAGTCCTGCAGCCAAAAGATTAACTAGGTAATGAGATTATTCATTGCTTGAATACACAATGGTTATACATAAAAGACACAAAAAAATTCACTGTGACCTACTAACCTACGGATCTCAGCAAGATCATCTGCTAGCTCCTGCCTTAAATAGTAGTACACTAAAAACTTGGAAGCAATAACATCAACAGTTCTCCTGTTTTCCCTTTTCAGGCGACCAATGGTAGCTGACGAACATTCTTTGGCCTGCAAGATACGAAAGCAAATGACAAGATATGAGTAGCAAAATATGAATCATCTATGTCGAAATAAGTGGGATAAACAAAACTAGGGAGATATGAAAGCTCACCTCCTTGTACTTTTTCTGATCAATGAGATAAAGAAGAACAATGAAGTAGCAGTAAATCTTGAGCTCATCTTGTAAATGTGTAGAAGGACCTAGGGAAGTCGAGGAAGCTGTATCAACTTCCAACCCATTTTGATCAGTCTGAACAAAGAATACAAATTCCCTCGTCAGTTTATATAAAATAAAACCCAAAAAAGTAATTAAGGAAAAAAAGGCTATTCTCATACAAGTAACCACCAGCCACATTTTCAGTTTCTCAGCACATACCAATGGCATATAAGACTTCATCTACCACAAACTGCACGAAAAGAGGCATCAAGCAGATAAAAACGTATCAGGTTAAGAACAAAAAAACGTGAAATCCAAACTTATCTCAGACCAAATCTCTGTTATAACATGAATATTACAATGGAAAATTTCCCAAGAATACATAAAATGCTGTGAAATAAGAGACCATATCCTATGTGTTAAATCCTTTTGAGCATCCAACAAAAACACAAATCATTCCTCCAAGCTTGTGAACATAATGCAGGGAGAAAAAATACAGATATGAACTCATATCTGATGGGAGCCTTTGAGCGGGGGATAAAGATAAATCGACTTTAGCTAATTGTTGCAGCAGAATATAAGAAACCAAACAAACAAAAAAATCCCAAATCAAAAGGTTAATGCGTAATAAGTAAGAACTACTAATAATCGAAAACCAAAAACAAAAACTCTACAACATATTCCTTCTTTGTTTCTTTGATCTAGAGTTATCCACATATACAATCATACAAGGTTCACAAACATTTATTCTTCAGTTCTGCTAGTCAGAAAAATCATTGTGCTCGTATCTTAGAATTCAAATCTTCATACAACCGTCACACTATGAATATTGACTACAAATCAAACCGGAGGAGAAAGTTTTAGGCGATACATACCTTAACAAACGAAGACAGACGAGTATGAGCCTCTGATCCAGGAACCAAAGCGAAATCAAGAAAAGCATAGACGACTGAACCGGTGAGCTTCCGTCCTAGTGCCACGGTGAGACGAAGAGCCAGAGCTAGACGCCGGACTTTCTTCCTATACGATCCAGGTTCGAGCACTTCAGCAATCTTCTTCAACTCTGGCCAAAATACAGCTTCCCAATTAAACCAATTTCCAAACAAAATATACAAAATTGTGAAATTAATCGAAACTGAAGCTAAAAGATTGAGACTTACGCTGCAGCGTTGATATAGGAGGAGAGACGACGGATTGAGTTAAGGTGTCCTCATTAGCTTTCATCTCCCAAGGCGATTGCTCAGAAACGATTCATCTCCGAAGTCGCACAGAGAGATGGATTGCTCAAAATCGCTTCATCATATGCAAAATCGAAGCTTGGATTCGACAATTCATCTACCAATTGATCAAAAAAGATGCGCACAGCCACAGATCGATGAGATCAGAGAGAGATTCTTTCTTCTCTCTCCTTTGCATGCGAAGACGAAGAAGAGATAAAGATGAGATTGGGAGAATAATTTTTTGTCGGCAAAGCTGGAAAAAAACAAAATTAACATAAACAAATAATTTGTCCAATATTACGCTGCCACGTGGGTGTTTTAAGACTGAGAAAATGTCTTCTACAATACCCGTGTCTTGCACTGTTGATGATTTTTCATTTTTTTTTAAATGGACTAAGACACCACAAGGTCTGCATTGTGGATGGTCTTAGTCCCGGTATTTACCTAGTGTTAATCAATGCATTTGGATCTGTCTCGACGTAAACATCACATGATTATTTATTTCACATGTAATTGCCGCGTTGGGTTTATGTCGTGTGAATTCAAATGTCAATGCTTTTTAGAAATCAACGGTTAAACCGGCGGGAGGACAATTTTATTTATTTATAGTCTCTTTACGCCACGTGTCCTTCTGAAAGAAACTTACCTTGGAAGTTGAAGTCACCCCTTTTTCAATTCTTCGTTTTTTTCTCTGTCTGATCCAATCGACGACGCGACGGAGATGAATCCTTATCATAATGCCGACGGGAACCAACGACCGGCGATGTATCCCGATATTGATCAATCCATTCCGGATAATCCTTTTGCTCAGACTAATCCTTATCTCGTTTCTTCTCCTAATCTCTATCCTTCGCTCTCGTCGCATAATCTCGGACCTAATCTTTTCCCAAACCACGGAGTTGAATCCAACGACCAGTCACCGTCTGCTCCACCTCAGGCGATGGAAGAGATCCTCATCCGTGTCCCCGGCGCTATTCTCAACCTAATCGACAAATCCTACAGCGTTGAACTCGCGTGTGGTGATCTCACCATCGTTCGAATTGTCCAGGGCCAAAACATCGTGGCGGTTTTAGCCAACGTCGGAAATGAGATTCAATGGCCGTTGACTAAGAGCGAGGTAGCAGCGAAGGTTGATGGATCTCACTATTTCTTTTCGATTCACCCACCAAAGGAAAAAGGTCATGGATCTGGGTCCGATTCAGATGATGAGCATGGAGGAAAGAAGAGTAATTCGAAATCGGATGATGAAATTCTCAATTACGGATTGACCATTGCTTCTAAAGGGCAAGAGAATGTGTTACATGAGCTCGATAAGGTTTTGCGAGACTATTGTTGTTTCACAGAGCAGAGAATGTCTGAGAAGGCAAAGGAGACTGGAGATGTGTTGGGAAATTCAATGATGGCACAGACTTCGCCGGAGGAGCTTAAGGGTGAGAGAAAGGATGTTGTGGAAGGTCAATGTGCGGCGTATTGGACCACACTTGCTCCTAATGTTGAGGAGTATAGTAGCAAGACTGCTAAAATGATAGCTTCTGGGTCAGGTCAGCTGATTAGAGGGATACTGTGGTGTGGGGATGTTACTGTGGAGAGACTCAAGAGGGGAAATGAGGTTATGAAGAATAGGCTAAGTCGTGATGAGAAGGAGAAGGATGTTAGTCCTGAGACATTGAGGAGAATCAAGAGGTATGGTGATATTCAGTACTATGAGAACTTGTATCCATCGCTCTTACTTAGGAAATTAGCATCTTTTGACTTTAAAACTAACTGGCCAGGCATCTAATAGGAATTCTTATGTTCTTTGTGTCATGATCATTAGAAAACTGAGTAGCAAGAGATGCTTCTGTTTGCAGAAAGACCAATTCTTTGAGAATTTATTGTTTAAAAATGTTTGATCAATGTGAATTCTCATGGTAGTATTTTCTTGAATGAACATCTTTTGTGCTTGTGCTAACCTTCCTAGTGCGGTTTCTATGTAAGGGTTAAGCGAGTGACACAAATGACAGAGAAAGTGGCGACTGGTGTTCTTTCCGGTGTTGTCAAAGTCTCAGGATTTATCACTGGTTCACTGGTAAACTCAAAAGCTGGAAAGAAGTTTTTTGGCCTCTTGCCCGGAGAGATTGTTCTCGCTTCCCTCGATGGATTTAGTAAGTAAATTACTTGTTTTTGGTTTCCCAAATTTCTGTCCAATACGGTCATGCTCATACAAACTTCTTATTTCGCGAGTTGCCTTGGTTTCTTTCACCTCACCGACATCTATAATCATTCTTGTTTATCCAAGTTTCTCTTTGATGACAATTACCATAAAGTTTCCAATGTTTTTCCGAATATAACCTCTTTCAGAAATTCTTGATATGGTGTTTGGGTCTGCTTCCTGCCTTGAACAATGTAGGCTAATAGGCTTTGGAACACTTTTCCTTGCGGATGATTTAGTTGAAAGTTACCAATTTTTTGTAGTCTTTCATTTATCTTATATGCTGAATCCTCGTTCTTCCTTTTATAACCATGATTCATGAGCATAGTTTTTGGCTTCTAAGGTAGAAGTTTCTTCAACATGAATAAATGTCTCCTTTTCTCTACTTCTTTTGGGTTTCTTCTAACGTTATATGAAACTATCGAGGTACATGGCATTAGTAACCTTGTCTTCTTTACTTGCTTGATATTTTTACTTCCTGCAGGCAAGATTTGTGATGCTGTTGAAGTGGCTGGGAAAAACGTAATGTCGACTTCATCAACTGTCACAACAGAACTCGTCGATCACAGGTATATGATTAGCAAAGGCATATGAAAACAATCAGATTTCTCAGTAAGAGTTATCTCCATTAAGTGATCAAAATGTGCTTGGATGTTAAAGAAGCCTCATGGATTTTGTTGTGAGACTTACAGGTACGGCACCAAAGCAGCAGAGGCTACTAACGAAGGACTAGACGCAGCAGGACATGCTTTTGGAACCGCATGGGTTGCTTTCAAGATCCGAAAGGCACTTAACCCAAAAAGTGTCTTAAAGCCTTCAACATTGGCCAAATCCGCTGTTGCTGATTTAAAGGCTAAGAAAGGCTCCAAGTAACAGCCTTGCATTTAGTATGACTTTTTGAAAAAGTATGTGGAGATTTATTTATATACTTTGTATTTTAGTCATCTGTGTATATTGTGATTCTATGTAAACTATATAAAACAGTTTCTTCTAAACTTCTATCTATGTAAACACCTACTCAGGACCTTTCTTAGTATACTTCCCAAAACCAGATTATTTTGGAAAAGAAAACACATGAATGATGAATCTCTTCTAAAACAATTATGAGTTTGAAGAAGTGGGCCAGGTGTTTAGAGTTTTGGGCTAACGTTTACTCATATTGGGCTCACTACATAAAGTAATCAAGTGATGCTTCCTTCTGATTGGCTGGAATGAGTGTTAGCGTGAACCTGTCCGCAGGGGATTAACTGGGAATCTAGCTTGTCGCCTAAGTTGGAATCGTTTTCTTACTGTAAAAACAAAACGAAAGAGAAAGTATCGGAGAAGGAGAAAGAACACACACAAGTCAAAGACCCAGAAAAAGAGAAGGAGAGAAAGTTGAGAGATGGCGAGATATGATCGAGCAATCACTGTATTTTCCCCCGACGGTCACCTATTTCAAGTAGAGTATGCCCTAGAAGCCGTCCGCAAGGGTAACGCCGCCGTCGGAGTTCGCGGCACCGATGCTGTCGTCCTCGCCGTCGAGAAGAAATCCACCCCTAAGCTCCAGGATTCCAGGTATGCTTCTGATCTCTCCCGATACAAGTTGTTAAATTTCGATTTTGTCCATTTGCTTTTATTTCCGCACTTTAATTTCGACTTGGATCGCTTGATTTACTCGATTGCTACTGCTCAATTGGGAATCTAAGAATTAGGGGTATTAGATCGTAGAATCGGAGCTGAACCCTAGCTCAAGTATGTTTCTCTACGAGTGTACAATTCCCCAATAGATCTGAGTTTTTAGTTTCCCTCCAATTATGGTTATCGATATTTAGGATCTTGCTGGTGTTTCTTCTCAATAACATCAGTCTTGATCAATTTTGTTTCTTAACAGATCAGCGAGAAAAATTGTGAGCCTTGATAATCACATTGCATTGGCTTGTGCTGGGTTAAAGGCAGATGCTCGTGTCTTGATAAACAAAGCGAGGATAGAGTGTCAAAGCCACAGGCTTACGTTGGAGGATCCAGTGACTGTAGAGTATATTACGCGGTACATTGCGGGGCTTCAACAGAAGTATACTCAAAGTGGTGGTGTGAGACCTTTTGGTCTTTCTACTCTTATTGTTGGTTTTGATCCCTACACTCATATACCTTCGCTTTATCAGACTGATCCATCTGGTACATTCTCTGCTTGGAAAGCTAATGCTACCGGGAGAAACTCTAACTCGATTAGGGAGTTTCTGGAGAAGAATTATAAAGAAACCTCTGGTCAAGAAACTGTTAAGCTTGCTATCCGTGCTCTGCTTGAGGTTAGTTTATTCTATCATTTTCTATAACTAAACCAAGTAGTCATAAAAAGTGGTGTTAGGTTAGAGGAAAAGCTAACGGAAGGTGACAGTAGTAGAGAATGTAGAAGTCCTTGTAAACGTAGAAGATCTTACTAGTTGAGTTGGATAATAATGTTTGATGAGCTTACTTAGCTGATGCACAAGTAGTGGGATCTTGTAAAAAGCTGATATGCTTTGGTATTTGCAGGTAGTTGAAAGTGGGGGAAAGAACATTGAGGTTGCCGTAATGACAAGGGAGGAACGTGGTTTGAGGCAGCTAGAAGAAGCGGAAATCGATGCTATTGTGGCTGAAATCGAAGCAGAGAAGGCTGCTGCAGAAGCGGCCAAGAAAGGCCCTTCAAAGGAAACATGAACCGTATCTTACAGTAGCAGTCTCAGATTATGAGTTGTAACTTTGGTTTAAAGTCAGATATTGAAGGGTTGAATAGAAATCTGGAAATGTTTTTGTTGGATTACTAGCCTATATGACATTCTTGCTTTAAATCTTAATTGACATTTTCGCAGAGTACCATACTTGGCCATTGGAAAATAGCTTTTATGATTCTAGTCGTTGCATTTATGACTTTGCATAAATTTCAGATGCAACTTATCTCTTCTCTTGATATGCCTGTACTCGAATCTTCCCGTTTTTGCCATCCTTGTGTATATCCGTTGACTGGTTCATCTGTATCGGTGAACAACGAATAATATGAAGAGAACCATTTCATGAGCTGACACCAACTCTTATAACCAAAAGATTGACAGTGATCCAGAAGACAATTCTAATTAATTGGATGAACGTTAAATGCAGAATGACAATGGTTTTAAACCAAAAGATATGCCATAACCAATTACAACTTACAAACAATGAAACGTCAGTACCATCGAGCCCAATTCCTTAAAATTCGTCTGGGAAAAAAATATCGCCGTTGCCGGGGATCGAACCCGGGTCACCCGCGTGACAGGCGGGAATACTTACCACTATACTACAACGACCGTGTTGTTCGGTTGTTAATACGTACCATATTATAGAAATATTAATACAACATAACTGCGGTTTCCAGCCATAACTAATTGAGCAAAAACAATATTTCTTCGGTGTGCGCCGCTCTCTCTCTCTCTCAGGTAAGCTTATTCAGTTTTCTCCGTCTTTCAAGGTTTATGTCGATTAATAAACCTTTTTGTCTCCGTTCTTGTTGCTCCTAGATTTGCCAGAAATTAATCGTATTGTTGCATCGAGTTCCATATTGATTAATTTATCTGTTAAATTTTGTACTTTTTAGTGTTATTCTGGGTTTATCGTCTAGGGTTTAATTCAATATCACCATCAATTTGAGAAATTTTACCTTATAAACCAGGTTGAATTAGAGTAGAAAGGGTGTTTCACTGAGGCTTAAAGGATGAAGCTTGACGTAAATGTGTTGAGATATTTATCCAAAGATGATTTTCGAGTTCTCACTGCAGTCGAGATGGGAATGCGAAACGTCAGTGCTCTATTCACTTTTTTTATTTATTCTAGAATTGAAATTTAGGGTTTTTGTGTTTACCATAATATTCTGTTATTCGTGTTTGCAGCATGAGATTGTTCCTTCTGAACTGGTGGAGCGCATTGCTTCTCTAAAGTCTGCCTCATATTGATTGATGCTTTGGATGATTCTTTTCTTTACGAAAGCATAATTTATTAGTTTTGATGAAACATTTTGTATAATTCACATACCTGTTATATATACACAGACTTGGAGGCACATACAAGGTCTTGAAGAACTTGCTTAAGTATAAGCTTTTGCACCATGATGCCTCCAAATGTGAGGAGTTATCTCTATAGGCATTAGTAATTCTTCTTGATATGTCTTATGAGGATTGGCAGTTTTAGAAAGTCCCAGAATCTAATGGCTTTCGCTTTTCTTTTTCTAGATGATGGATTCCGACTTACCTATCTGGGTTACGACTTTCTTGCCATTAAAACATTGGTCAATCGTGGTGTATTTACTGGTGTTGGTCGTCAAATTGGGGTTGGTAAAGAGTCAGGTGAGTCTCTGTTCCTGTTATTTTTGTTTATTGGTTTGTTGAAGAGATATTGGTCGGTGACTGATGTACCTTATTTATGGATTCTTTGCATATAATAGACATATTTGAGGTCGCTCAGGAAGATGGAACTATTCTGGCAATGAAGTTACATAGATTAGGGAGAAC
Organism: Cardamine occulta; assembly: GCA_028015245.1. Taxonomy (NCBI): domain Eukaryota; kingdom Viridiplantae; phylum Streptophyta; class Magnoliopsida; order Brassicales; family Brassicaceae; genus Cardamine; species Cardamine occulta. The sequence goes on along the minus strand of CM051380.1, from coordinate 5,594,258 downwards.
CTCCTTTAGGGCTGTCAAATCTAAGCGTGACTACTTGAGGCATCGTAGTAGTTTCAGCTGGTTGTATCTCTCCCGTCTTGCAGCACTCAAGGAGTTCGCTTTTATGAAGGTTTATTTCCTTGTTCCGTTAATGTAACACTATTCTTGTGGGTGTATCATCTTTTGTTATTTTTGGCCTAATGTTTGTTTGGCTTCCGAGTGAACAGGCTTTGGAAGAACATGACTTTCCGACTCCAAAAGCTATTGACTGCAATAGGCACTGTGTTATCATGTCCCTTGTGCAAGGCTACCCTATGTAAGGACCTAACTTCATATTCACTCAAGGAAAAATGTTATGATTTTATATAGTTCTGATGGTCAGTATTTACTGATGCTTTTTGGTCGGATATTAGTTTCACCTGAACCATTCGAGATTCGTAAAAAGTTGATCGATGCACTTCACTCACTCACTAAGAAACAGTTATACCCTTGCTGCTGTGGTCACATCTTTTCATGTTTTCATTTATGATAGGGTTCAGGTGAAGCAATTACAGAACCCTGAGACAGTTTTCGAGAAGATCATTGGCATTGTTGTTCGTTTGGCTGAGCATGGTCTTATTCATTGTGACTTCAATGAATTCAACATCATGGTGAGATATTTATATTTATCTAAGTGATTAATACCTTCTATTTGTAAAAACTTTTGCTGAAAAATGAAGTTGCCTCGTTATTTCAGTGTATTAAATATTAATACTTATGTAAGGATGCTAGCTTTTCCTCTGCTTACAAATAATTTTTTATTGACACACCTTTTGTTTATATATGTATATTTTAGATTGATGATGAAGAGAACTTAACGATGATTGACTTTCCACAAATGGTATCTGTTTCACACCGAAATGCACAGATGTATGTTATCTCCTGTCTCTGCATCATGCCTCAGTACTCTTGTCTAAATATCCATGCAGTATTCTTGGTTTGTTTATGAATTTTGTCTTTCAGGTACTTTGACCGTGATATTGAATGCATCTTCAAGTTCTTTAGGAAAAGGTTAGTTACCAATTTGATTTTATTTATAATTTTATATGTCATTTGTTCACAATACCTGGTAGCACATAGTCTCTACGTTGCTAAATCCATGTCATGGTTGGGGTCCCTTATATTCTCATTTTCTGTATACTCTGGTCCTTTCTTCCAGGTTTAATATCTGTTTCCAAGAAGATAGAGGTGAATCAGATGAGACAGAGGTGGATGAGACTAACAGACCATCTTTTTACGATATAACTAAAGATGCTAATGCTCTGGATAGAGATCTAGAAGCTAGTGGGTTCACAAGAAAGGAGCAGAATGACCTTGATAAAGTACGTGAGACTATGACCTCAGTTATAACACTGCTTAAATTTTTTCTTGGTATTGCGTATATATTTTGCATTTTAGGTAGTCTAATTTGTCAGTTGTGTTATAATTTGCAGCACTTGACTTCCTCTCGTTTTGTTTCATCATTCCTTTTGGTGATCTATTGTGTAAATGGAATATAAAATGAGCATGTGGTTTCTATCTGGTGCAGTTTATTGAAGGTGAGAAGAGTGAAGATTCTGATGAGGATGAGGAATCTGATGATGAAGAGCAAACTAGTGAGTCAAATGAAGAAGAAAACGTCGATGTATTGAAATCATTACAGTTGAATGAGAAGGTATAAAATTTCCAAAGTTCATCATATAACTGAAACGTGTGCTGAGTGGAGATGTTATCTGCTTACATTGTATGCTTTGGCATTATGTAGGAGCCGAAAAGTTCAGATGGTGTTGAGGCAGAAGTTAAGTTGGATAATACTGAGAAAGGCGAAAGCATTGGAGATAAAGATGAAGTTGGAAATGATGAGGTTAGTGTCTTCTGTGTAATTCAAGAGAGTATGAGCTAATAACGAAATCACTTGAGGAAATATTAATGTTCAAAATTATTGTTTAAAAAAATTGGAGGAGGAGGATGCAGATCTGGTTAAAAAATTGGGCAAGCAAAGACGCAGAGCCATGGCAGATGCCAGGGGACGTAGAAAGACGCAGTCTTCAAGAAACACATACAAGGACAAAGGAGGCAGATCCCAAAACTCGAAGATCCACAACAACATGAGCGGTTGGTGAAGACTTTTTACAGCAATTTTGATACAATACTTGTGCAAGATGTTGAAGAAGCCAACATCATCTGATTCTCTCACAACTTTGGGCTTAATGGGCCATACAATGATGTAAACGTATCCATGTTTTGTTCTTTCTAGTGACTTTTCCCGATTCGTCGAGATTTCAAATTGAAACACCAACCAATTAGACAGAAATCTAAGCCACAATAGATTTATGTTTCTTTTTCAATCATTTCAAATGTTATTTGGTCCAAATTTGTTTGAATTTGTTTTTTCCGGGGCTAAACCGAAAATACATGCAAGTCAAAGGAGTAGATGAAGAAACGCTCCCCCAGAAATAGTATTATCATTATCTATAGCAGAAAATAGAAGATTACATAATAGAACGCAACGGCTAGTGACCTCAACGGTCGGAAAATTTAAAATCTTTTTTATTAATCCGATCTCTCTCAACTCTTTCTTCTTAAATCTCAACCAGATCCCCTAAATCACTCCTCCTCTGAGATTCCTTTTTGTCTTCTTCTTCTCCAATCCAAGATGATGAAAGATGTTTTCAGGCCAACAAGATCTGCTCCAAGTTCTCCTGCAAAGCCACTTGGTATCTCCCGCACACATTCTGAATCATTTCATGCTATCCACAAAGTTCCTGTTGGAGACAGTCCTTATGTCAGGGCCAAGAATGTTCAGGTGATTACATATCCATTTTTCCGGATCTGAACTCCAGTGAATCTTAACTTGTGTTTTGGGTTTGATTTGCATTTGTCTGATGAATTGTTTTGCGGTTGATTATGGATCAGTTGGTGGATAAGGATCCCGAGAGAGCAATTCCTTTGTTCTGGAAGGCTATTAATGCTGGAGATAGAGTGGACAGTGCTCTTAAAGACATGGCCATTGTAATGAAGCAACAAGACCGCGCTGAGGAAGCCATTGAAGCTATTAAATCTCTCAGAGCAAGGTGTTCAGATCAAGCGCAGGAATCTCTGGATAATATCCTCCTAGATCTCTACAAGGTCCTTTACACACCAAAAAAAAAATCCTTTTTTAATTCCGTTTCGTTTTGCAATTTGATTACTTTTGTATATATTGAGATGTTGTTTAAATTGATTGTTGCTGCAGAGATGTGGGAGGTTAGATGATCAGATTGGACTTCTGAAACACAAACTCTTCTTGATACAGAAAGGACTCGCCTTTAACGGTAAACGAACCAAAACCGCTAGATCTCAAGGCAAGAAATTTCAAGTCTCTGTTGAGCAAGAAGCCACTCGGTTACTGGTAAGCAGCGATTTCAAGATATGCATAACGTTACAGAAATTTTCCAAATCTGTGTTATTCTAAATTGGATGAGATTGATTCGAAATAGGGAAACTTGGGATGGGCTTTGATGCAAAGAGACAATTTTGTGGAAGCTGAAGATGCATACAGGAGAGCTCTATCAATAGCACCGGACAATAACAAAATGTGCAACCTTGGAATCTGCCTTATGAAGCAAGGCAGGATTGATGAAGCCAAAGAGACTTTACGACGTGTGAAACCCGCAGTCGTGGATGGTCCTAGAGGAGTGGATTCTCATCTGAAAGCTTACGAGAGAGCACAGCAGATGCTCAAGGATCTTAGCTCTGAGATGATGAGAAGAGGAGGGGATGATAAGGTTGAACAAAGAAGGCTCTTTGATGCCATCTTTGGATCTTCCTCTATATGGCAACCTCAGCCATGTAGAGAGCAGAACGTGAAGCCTAAACCAAAATCCGGTTTGAGCAATGATGGATACGGTGATGAGAACGTGAAGAAGAATGTGAATGCAGTAGCAGTGAACAACACATTAAGGGTTGATGCAAAACCGTTTATCTCTTCAAAGTTGAGCATCAATAACGAGAATCTGAAGAGAACGAGATCGTCGAGCCAAGAGATGGGAATGTTGAATGGTGGTGGTGAAGAAGGAGAGACAAACAGGAGAAGAAGATTGTCAATGGAGAAGAAAGCAACAGACTGTGGATTACCAGACAACAAGGACTTTGAAGATGCAATCTTGGCTGCTGTATTAGGGACAGAAACCAAAGTGGATAAGAAGAGACTCAAGGTGTTCCAGGATATCACTCTGTGTATCAATCAGCAGAATCTCTAAACCTATTTATTAGTAATTTATAATCTAAGTTTAGTGGGTGGAGATGCAAAAAGGAGATGAGCTTATTCTCCTTGGTGACTTATTAATGTTTTTGTCAGCTTTAATTTTGTTTGTTTCACAATTATTGTCATTGACCAATAATAAAAGTTGAAGTTATAATGATTCTTTGCCAATCTACAAGAGGTTGAAGTGTAGACCAAACTAATGAGAGAGAGAAAAATAATGTTGTTGTTTCCACATGTTACTAACCGAGTGGTTACTATTAATCATATTGTATCACTTGTCCTTATTCTCTTTCGATTCACCACGCAACTTTTGTGGTTAAGTTTGTAGAAAAATTAAGGGAAATTAGTATCCGTTAAACAAGTAGACAGACAAAGGGTTTTGGTCTCTTCTGTTTCCAAATTACAGAAACGCTTACCCACTAGCCACCAAAGTGAGTAAATACTTACTTACTCCTCTTTTAATTCGGCTAAAATACAACCGTTGAAATTGTATAAAGTTCCAGAAGTGCCCTTCGTAGTTTAACCATGGCAAATGAAACGGTTTTGTGAAAAACAAGAGACTTGTTTTTTTCTTTCTAATAACATTACATTCCAAAATCTATTTCAAAGTTTGGCAATTTTGGTATCCGCATTAATTTTGAGTCTTTTAAACTTTGACTATCAGAAAAAGTAAGTATGATAAGTACATGTGTAATAAAACTGAAAAAGAAAGGTTAGTTTGGTCAAATGGGCTGTTTTGGAAGAAAAGTAAAAAAGAAGAGATTTAATTGGGGGAAAGAGCTCTCCGCCCAAAGCCTAAGGAGTGTGTGAGGTTAAAACTGAAAAAAGAAGTCCCAAATTCCAATTACATTCCTCAGGGAACCCAAAGTGTCTTCATTTCACAATCCTTCTTTTTCTTTCTTGAAAAATAAAAATAAATCATCAAACTCAACAACATCTAATCCTAAAGTAAAACCCTTTGAGTTTTAGATCAAGACAAAGTTAGGATTTTTCGTTTTTCTTTTTCTTTTGGGTTAAATTTATTTGACATAAACGAGGTAAGCCCACTTCTTTCCCTTCATAAGAAGAAGAAAATTGTTGTTCTAGAGTGTGAGATTTGTTGGGAAGACGAAATAGATAAGAACAGAGAAAAGAAAGAAAAAAAAGTTTTTGTTTTGTTGTTCTTTTGGATGCATGGTTGAAGAAGAAGAAGTACCAATTTTCAGACAAGAGTACTTGAAGAAGAAATGGGTTGTTGTCAGTCAAGAATAGATAGCAAAGAGATAGTGTCTCGTTGTAAAGCAAGGAAGAGATATTTGAAACAGCTTGTTAAAGCTAGACAAACTCTCTCTGTCTCTCACGCGCTTTATCTCCGTTCTCTACGCGCCGTCGGCTCTTCTCTTGTTAACTTCTCTTCCAAAGAAACTCCTCTTCACCTTCACCACATTCCTCCATCTCCATCTCCTCCTCCTCCTCCGCCGCCACGTCCTCCTCCTCCTCCTCTAAGTCCTGGCTCAGAAACCACATGGACTTCCACCACCACTTCATCCGCTCTCCCTCCTCCGCCACCTCCACCTCCTCCTCCTCCTCCGCCTTCTTCTACATGGGACTTTTGGGATCCGTTTGTACCGCCGCCTCCTTCTTCCTCTGAGGAAGAGTGGGATGAAGAGACAACCACTGCAACTAGAACCGTCACCGGAACAGCTTCTGACGCTGCTGTCACGACTGCTCCGACGACATCTACTCCTCAAGCTTCGTCTGTAGTGAGTGGCTTCTCTAAAGATACAATGACGACGACGACGGGAAGTGAGTTAGCAGTTGTGGTGTCGAGGAATGGTAAAGATCTAATGGAGATTATTAAAGAAGTCGATGAATATTTTCTTAAAGCTGCAGATTCTGGTGCTCCTCTCTCTTCTCTCCTTGAAATCTCAACTTCTATCACTGCCTTTTCTGGTCAGACCAAAGGAGGTAACAATCAAGCTCTTCTTCGTTACGATTACACAAGGCGGCTAAGTGATTTTGATTGTGTGTTTGTTGTGTCTTCAGGGAAAATGTACAGTAACTACGAATGTAATATGAATCCGACGTCGTTTTGGACAAGGGGTTTTGCTCCTAAGTTGAACGAATACAGAAACGCAGAAGTTGTAGTTGGAGGAAATTGCATTGTTGGTAGCCATTCCTCTACAGTGGACAGACTCTATGCTTGGGAGAAGAAGCTGTTTCAAGAGGTTAAGGTAATTCACTTTTTTACTGGAACAAGTTTCAGTCTTTGAGTTTGAACTAAAAAAAGTGGACTTGAATGTTTAGTTTTGTGGAATGATTTATTCTACAATTCGATTTAAATTCATTTTGAAGTTTGAATCTTGAAACTGATTTGCTTAGTTTTCATCTAAATATGGATAGAAAAGTTTTTGGAGTTTGCTAGATTCATGTGGGCATTAAAGGCTTGTGGTGGGTCCAAGCGTGAGCTAGATAGTGTAAGAGACCCACGTGTGTACTTAATTCTGATGAATAACGTGTTATGTACACTGACACAAATATATGTTGCCAAGCAGTGAGTGTTTGTTGTGTTGTGAATGTGGATTGCTGCAGAATGCAGAAAGCATAAAGATGGAGCATGAGAAGAAGGTTGAGCAAGTGAGAAGGCTTGAGATGAAGAGAGCTGAGTATGTGAAGACTGAGAAGGCTAAGAAAGACGTCGAGAAGTTAGAATCTCAGCTCACAGTGTCGTCACAAGCCATCCAAAGCGCCTCTAATGAGATCATCAAGCTCAGAGAGACCGAGCTCTATCCTCAGCTTGTCGAACTCGTTAAAGGGTTAGTTCTGTATATTCCATTACTTCATCTAAATAAGCACTTTCATTTGGCCAATGTGAACAAGGTTCTTGTATAATGTAATGTAGGCTGATGTGTATGTGGAGGAGTATGTACGAGAGCCACCAAGTTCAAACCCATATTGTTCAACAGCTTAAGTATCTCAACACCATCCCCTCTACTGAACCCACATCCGAGCTTCACCGACAGTCAACTCTTCAGCTTGAGCTCGAGATCCAACAATGGCATCATTCTTTCTGCAACTTGGTCAAGGCCCAGCGTGACTACATCCAGTCTCTCACGGGTTGGCTCAGGTTAAGTCTGTTCCAGTTCAGCAAGAATCCACTTGTTAGGAGTAGTTACGAATCAAAGATCTACAGCTTCTGCGAGGAATGGCATTTAGCTATTGACCGGATCCCTGATAAAGTAGCATCCGAAGGGATCAAGAGCTTTCTGACTGCAGTCCATGGAATTGTGGCTCAACAAGCTGACGAGCATAAGCAGAAGAAGAGATCAGAATCCATGTTAAAAGATTTTGAGAAGAAAGCGGCAGCACTGAGAGCGCTTGAGAGCAAGTATAGTCCATACTCGGTGCCTGAGAGCAGGAAAAAGAATCCAGTCATAGAGAAGAGAGCAAAAGTTGAGATGCTAAAAGGAAAAGCAGAAGAAGAGAAAAGTAAACACGAGAAGTCAGTGAGCGTGACTAGAGCCATGACTCTAAATAACTTGCAGATGGGGTTCCCTCATGTGTTTCAGGCAATGGTTGGGTTTTCAAGTGTGTGTATGCAAGCCTTCGAGTCTGTGTACAACCAAGCTAAGAGCATCAGTGAGGATCAAGAGGAGGTCAAGAGGTTGCTTCCTTAGAATTTTTTTTACCATTTGCTCTGATTTTGCTTGATCCAAGCCAAACCTTTTGGTAAAATGTTATGAACTTGGTTGAGTTTATGCTATTTTTCAAAAATGAGATTGGTTAAAGACTTTTCATTGAATCATTGCTTGAAAACTACATCAAGACAACAACTTCTGATCCATGTACATTGATTGATAAAGCTGTTAAGTAGTAAACTCTCAGCTCTGGGCATTATGTGAAGCAGCATTACACTTCCACTGAAGCCAAGGGAAGCGCATGTCACTTTTCAACGACAAAAATGTCTCCCTTGCATTTGGGTTATTGAAGAACTCAAGTGCTGCAAAATAGACATTCTCTGCTACGCCCTGAGTCTGATCTAGTTCTCTGATACACTCAGAAAGAGAGAACCTGCTCTTCAGCTGATTCAAAGCAGAACCTTTTTGGTTTCCTCGAGATGAGCATAGCAAGGAAGCACTGTTTCATGAATCTTCATCGAATATCAAGGAGAGCTGCTTGTAGATTGGACAATCACTTGTTCTGATGTCCTCTGCATCTGGATATTCATATGTTAAGAATTAAGATCAGTAAGACCAGCATAAGAGAATGAAGGAGATTAAGGTAAAGCATAGAGAAAAAAAAGATCAGACCTTTACACACTGGTCCCAAGCTTGAGCAGTGGCGATAACAGAACCAGTGGATTCATCAAAATGAAGTCATCACGAGATAGAAGTAAGTTAACGAGAGTAAATTGGCGTCTGAGAATAGCAAATCTGTTCTTTGGAGATACCTTTGTAAATTTCATTTCCTAATAGGATCCTGAACACACGGATTGGAAAATGTTGTTAAACTGAATGAATTCTTGCTGCTCCTCTATACTTGCACAAGACTGTAGATACAAGGACATGGTCTAATGTAATCTCGGATTTATAACTTTGGTCTTCTTCTTCAATAATGACACTGATCTAGTGTAAGCCTTGAGTTATATATAATGGTTGCTAAGTAATGTAGGATACCTTCATGAAAATCTTTGATAAGGTGATTGAGATAGACCTGGTAGTTTGGTTTTAGTAGGTTTTTATGTAATGAATTTTTGGTGTTGAAATATGCTACAATCTGTTGCGATTGGGTATAACAATCGCAACAACAAACCAATCTAGGATCCGCAGAGACGTACATCATCGTTTGGTTTATATTCTATCAATCACTAATACTGATTTGAAAAGGGTTGATTGGAGTATGTAAGAAGACTGGATTTTCATAAGAGAACAACAAAGTACCATACAAATGGTTATGTCAAATCATTGGGAAGTGACCTATACGTACCTTTTGTTTGTTAGTTAGTGAGTTAGTTAGGGGATTGCCTAAAGAAGAAAGCAAGTCTAATGATAATTAAACATTGACAATATTTGTACACAACAAAAGAAAAGAGAAAGGATTCGTTTGGGCGGTAGAAAAAGACAACTCCTTAATTTAATTTCCCATAAATAAACACACAAATCGATTGGTAAAGTTTGTTTGTTCTGAAAGCTATTAAAAGAGGAAATCCACAGTATTCGGAAATAGAAGAAAGAGAAGAGAAAGAGTTTGGTTGGCGAAAAATTGATTATTTTGTTCCAACGGAACCTTTCAACGCCATTTTTCCCGGCTAAAGCTAACTAACTAACTAACTCTTTGTTTTTTTTTTGGTTTCTGTCATCTTCCATTTTTCATTTTTTTTGTTTTGTTACTTCTCCTCTTTTTTGGGTGAACAGGGTTTCTAATTTCTGGGACAAAGTCCGCTCCTTTCGAATCCGCAATGCTCAGATGGTTGATTATGAGAGATAGAAATAATCTCCAATTCCAGACTTGTTTTTCTGAAGATCTTTGAACTTTTTTGCTTTTTTCTTTCCTTTAATTTTCCCTGAAATTTTATAATCTTTGAGGGGAAAATGAGCGCTTCGAGGTTCGTAAAGTGCGTGACGGTTGGTGATGGAGCTGTCGGAAAAACATGTTTGTTGATATCTTACACAAGCAACACTTTCCCTACGGTTACGTCCATTTCTCTTCATGTTTCTTGTTTTATAGAGATTTTCATCAGCACAACAACATATCTCATGTTTCTTGGTTTTTTTTATATTTACAGGATTATGTGCCCACCGTTTTCGATAATTTCAGTGCTAATGTGGTGGTTAACGGAAGCACCGTGAATCTTGGCCTGTGGGATACTGCAGGTTCTTCATATACCTGTCTGAAATTTGGAATGATGAGTTTTTTTTTTACCTTTCGATATGAAATTTTGAAAATTTTGGGTATGAAAAAACAGGGCAAGAGGATTACAACAGATTAAGACCATTGAGCTACCGTGGAGCAGATGTTTTCATATTGGCCTTCTCTCTTATCAGTAAAGCCAGTTATGAAAACGTTTCCAAAAAGGTAAAAATATCCGTCAATCTTGTTTCATATTTTTGGGTTTTCGTCAAATTGTAAACCTTTCTCACAAAGTGTGACAATTGTGTTTACAGTGGATCCCGGAGTTGAAACATTACGCACCTGGTGTCCCCATCGTCCTTGTTGGAACTAAGCTTGGTGAGATTTTCTTTGTTGTTACTGGTCTTCACACCTTTGATTTACTAGTTGCACGACTGAGTTTGTGTTGCTTGCTCTCCAGATCTTCGAGATGATAAACAGTTCTTTATCGACCATCCTGGTGCTGTCCCGATTACTGCTGCTCAGGGAGAGGAACTGAGGAAACAAATAGGATCACCTTCTTACCTCGAATGCAGTTCCAAAACTCAAGAGGTATACATTTGATTAGTGTGCTCTTGGGACAAATTTCTAATGTTAGTTTTAATGCTAATGTTGATAATGTGAGAGTGCAGAATGTGAAGGGGGTGTTTGACGCAGCCATCCGAGTGGTGTTGCAACCGCCGAAGCAGAAGAAGAAGAAGAGCAAAGCGCAGAAGGCATGCTCCATTCTATGATGATTGGAAATCTCTGTTTTTATGTATTTGGTTTTGGTATATTAATCTTCTAACAATTAATCAATGTGTTAATGGACAGACCCAAGTTTGGTTGGTCTTTTTTTGTTCTTAATGTTGATGGAGTTTGTCGGAATCAACCTCTTTTGCTTCTGCAATTCAGTAATATGCACAATTACACACACCACATGTTTTGAATCAGTTTTAGTCCAACGATTTCTTCAATTGATCATATTTTGTATGTTAATGTTTCAAACTTGCAAACATGTTTATTTGTAGAGTGTGACTAAGAAAAGGAAAAGTAACGAAACGAGATTTATTCCTTACTCTTCATGCTTCTCCAACAAGACGAAGCTATGATTATTGATGATGAACCTAAAAGAGTGTAAGAAAGAGATTCATTCAAACCATTCCATTTTGATTTTCTGGTATTTCTCACTCATGCCACCATCCTGCTGCCTCTGAAACTCCATGTAACGCAGAGTGCTATTTATGAAAGGCCCTGCTTCGCCTGACTCAACCTTCTTGGTCTCGCTTCTGATTAATTCAGCCAAGCTCTGGATTGTATCGCCTGTTACTTGTGGGTTTCCTTTCTCCAAGAAGTAGAGATACCTGCATTTCACTCGTAAAACCATTAAGAGAAAGTTGTGGCAAAGTACTCAATTACAAGTATTTTGCCGCATAGGTACTAAATAGGTGCAACTAAAACGAGTAACTTACTTGTTCAGCAGTTCGACATAAAGAGCCACAGACCCGGTGCTACTGGTACCACGAGATGCGTTGGTCATTTTTTGAACAGCATCTGCAATTTTTTGTGCCCTCTTCAGGCAAAGCACAACCCTGTTCACATTTCATAAATTTCATATTAGCTCAAATAGCCAAGTCCAGTAACTATCAGCATTCACAGATTTTCCCCTTCTTAATTGTGTACGTATCCCAATCTTAACTTCAGGATTTAGTATGTTAGAGTACGCAATCACATGTCGCATACCTCTCTCCATCTTTCAGGTTCTCGCACTCGTCCGCCCAGAAGAGATGCGCACATTCGTAAACAGCTCTACACTGATCTGGCTTCTTAAGGAGTTTTGTAGAGTACTACAACAACAAAATTTAGCCATGTTAGTATCCAATGCAGCAGTCACTTAGTCAACTGGATTGTCTGGGAAAGATACCCCTTGCGCCTTGTGAGTCAGAGTATCTCTGTTCTCAACATTAAATACACGCATCCGCTGGAGTGTCCCTATTATTAAATGTAGTGCTGTTACTTGTGCCTTTGAATCCTAAAACACCAAAATTTAAGGCCACATCAAAGGTCTATCTTACAGAAATATGCTTGTAGCCTCTTAAATATTCACTTACTGATATTTCTTCTTCATACAGAAGATAAGCTTTTGTGAAGAATTCATAAGCGACAGCTTCTAACTCACAGTCATTTGCTGCCTGAGGATTCAATAGAAGAATTTTTCAGCTCATGCACTATATCTATTGTTAGTTTTGATAGTGGATAAACCATACCATCATATACCTGAGCACATTGCAAGTAGAGTCGCAATGCCAAATCAGATGCGGAAACATCAGATAAAACTTCCACTGTCTGTAAGAAATTGAAATTCAAAATCGACTGGCATCATCATAATTCTGGCAAAAGGAAAACTCTATTTCACTGGGACAAAACCAATGATGTTCGCAAGGCAATTAAACTGTCCTCATTCCTTTCTAACAATCAAGATGTATGTACACTTGCCTCATTTAAAAGCTGTAGAATTCTCTTTGGTGTTGCTGACGCGTCATCTCCAAATGGGTTTTCATCTCCACCTGGCAGTCGCCGAATTAACTGCCGCAAGCATATCAACACAAAAAATTATGTGCATCGTTCCAAAGCCAAAGACAATGTCTAACAAAACTGGAAACACAACCTTTCCTTTCCAAAATTTAAACAGAACTTATCCTCCTTTCCAATTTGGAGATAAAGAGTGAAGAAGTGGTCAGTAAGAAATACAAACCTTGAGAGCGGAAAAGACAAGGGGTGGCATCGTTAAAGGCAAACGTTTAGGTCCTCCAGTCAGGATGTGCTTCCTTACTGTGAAAATAATCTGTAGGTAAATGAATTAAGAATCACACACACAGGCCACATTGATAGTACCACTTCTATTCAATATAACACACACCTTAGACATTTCTTCTGGATCATCATTGTAGAGCATGTGAACAAGCCGTGCAACAGAGTTCTGCTCTTCCTGGAAATCTTCTTCATCAACCTAGAACTCAACATAGTTTTCCACTTAAAACCGTGTCGGGTACAATGACAGGTAAGTTATCTAAAGAAAAACTACTCTTTCGAGTGACTAGAATACTGTGAACACAAATGCATTAAGAATACAGGAACAAGGGTTCTAGCACCTCATTGTCAATTATCCTGTCAAAATCCTTGATAAGACTCTTTGTCAGTTCAAACAATGCATCGACCTGCAAGAAGCAATTAAAGGAAACGCCACATCAATAGAGAACGCCAAAAGTAGAAACTAAACTGAGGAAGGAAAAGCACACCTCATCAGCAGTAGCAACATGAGTATTGTTTTTCAAAATGCTCTGAACTATAATGATTGCCATTGCTTTGTTTGTCTCATGGTCAAGGTATTCCATTACTCGAGGATAGTTGGTAAGCTTCAAGATTGTTACAACATTGTTGTACTTCTCCAATGGAGCGCTAAGAAATGCAACCATCTGTTTTGCTGCCTTGTCATCACAAAGCTTTCCTGTGGCAGATAGTTGGGTAACACAAGATCCCTAAAGAAAAAAAAAGATAGACAACAATGCATACTAGCAACATTCAGAACTAATTTTAAGTATACAAAAAACGTAATATACATAAATAAACTTAACATGCTTATACATGCTCAGAAAGCGTTATACCAAAACTTGGTCCACATAGTCCAGACGGTCAGAATAGACATGGAGAGTGAATTTCAGAAGAAAAAGATACAATGTTACAGATGCTGAAGCTGACAAGTCCACTTGTGCTTCTACAACCTGAATCATAATATAAGATGTAGACTCAATTAACTATTATGAATACAACTGTGAAGAGATATTACACTCGGAGAAAAGTAGAGAAACAAAATTACACAATATCACAATACCATGGATTATTAAACTAGATTTTTAAGCTGTTATAATACTAGTCACCCTCATAATAAACTTACATTCAAGAGTCAATTTTAGTTATCCTTTTTGACTTCATGATTAGATGCAAGATTTACCTTCCCAATGGCATAATTGAACTTTGAAAAGGCTTCGACTTGCAGGAAATTAGGCAATGCTTCCACACTGGATGCAGCATAGTTTGAAAGCCTTTCCATTAGACCCGAAAGGACCGTCTTGATATCAACAGACGGCTGAAAAATACAATGACAAAAAGGAAAATAGGGGAAACATGTTCTGATGGAATGGAGTTTATCAGCAGTCTTATCTTTTATCAAATACTGCATATAAAGAAGAATCGGTTACAAAAAAATGTACCTGAAGTTGTGGACAAGCACCCAATAATACATCAAGAGTTTGAAGGTGGAAATCATCAGGAAAGACTTGAATAATGCAGTCCATTAGGTAGCACTGTGCAAGTTCATCCTTACAGTTGACAACCTTTTACAAAAGTGATACATAAATTCATTTCCACGAACAAGTAGACACAAGCTTGAATACTGAAACTATCTAAAGGAAGAGAAAAAAGAAACCTGCTCCAGTATTCTAGGAAGAACAGTATCTCTGTAGATTCGAAGGTCAACACCGTCCAACTGACTCAGTACATGAAGGTTCTTCCCAACCTAATAAGCAGTAAAGGTGTCTTTTAGCAGCAATAGTAAGAATCATTACTCGTAAATTTCTAGATGATAAGAATCAGCTACAAGTTACTGATATTACAAGATCACGTAGTTCATTTCTTTCTTTCTCCCGTTTCTCCTTCTCCCGACTAGGTCCCTGGATACCAGAAAGTCTCAACTCAGGTTCAGTTCAGTAGGGATAATTCACAAAGAGTAGATAATAACATGATCAGACATCGTTAGTATTTGCAACCAACCTGATGTTGCATTCGGACCCATAGTTTGTTCATCTCAGTAAAATTTTGAAGCACAAACTCTAAAGCATTCATGTGTGCATCAACATCTCCGTAGAAAGCAGCAAAGCACTTGCCTCTTTACACGTGTTTCCTAACTTAGCAACAACCATCTAAGAGCAGGTTGAAAGAAAACTAAGTTATGTGGCCTTACCTTTCCAACTCAGAACCAATGCTGGGTAACTTATCCCTAGTAACTTGAGTAAGATAACTTCTCAAGAAAAGACCACGTAAAGGATGTTGAACAGCTCGGCACATTTCAACAAGATCCTTAAGTATATCGGTAGCAGTAACGTCCTTGGATTTGATATATACAGATCCTATGGTACAGAGAAGATACCTGAAATTCGATTTATGAGTATCTATGAAGTTATATCAGAGAATGCAAAGCAAAATGTAAATACTATGAACAAAAACAAAACTTACAATCTTGGCAAAATGTTACCGGCATGCTGCACTAACTCGTACAGCTCTGCAATGGAGCAACCACGTCCCGTCTCTTCCCCAAAGAAAATCTCCAATTTCCCCAATTCATTAAAAGCTCGAATATCTGAACAAATCAGATCGCAGTAAGGAAAATGAAAATCATATACCAGAGGTGCTATTCCCAAAATCCGAAAATGCGAATAGAAAACAGAGGAAGAAGGTAATGAACGACTCACAAAGTTCATAGTATTTATGAGGAGCAAGCTTGGAAGTACGAAGCTCGCTGAGCATCTGAGCAGAAAACTTAAGAGCGTCTTTGAGATTGTTGGAGTCCTGCGAGATTCGTTAGCAAATAATCCACAAGTTAGGGCTCTAATGAGAAGGAAGATCTCGATGGAAAAATTGATTGATGAAAAAGAGAGGAGAGGAGAAATACGATAGCGCGCTGCATGTAGAAAGCATTTTGCTTAACGGCGGCGGTGGCGGCGGTAAGCCACTTCTCATCGTCGTCGGCGATCATTCTGTTTTCACTACTACGAGTCTCGATTTTGACCGAATTTTCAGAGATCTTAGCCTATAGACTCTCCGCATTTAATTTGTTCTTTGTTCATCATCTTACTTTACCTTTTTTTCAACACTTAATTAAATTACATGTGACAAGTAAACATCAATTTTTTGTTAATATGCAAATTAAATCTGAATTTATTAACTTAAATCACATGATTCACATCACTCAAATTGCCCCTCACATTGATTGCGTTATAAAAAGCCTTTAGAATTGGTAAATCTGACCCCCGAAAAACAAAATTGAAACAGGATCAAATACTATTAGAGAGACCATAACTTCTCTTCATTTCATTCTAAATCAAAATTTTACTAATCTTGTCTACAAAAACAGACCAAATTTTACTAATCTTCTCTTCATTCCATTTATGAGTTCATATCCTGGATCTGGCAAAGGAGCAACTCTACATATGCTTTGACTTGGGGATGAGCTTATTATGTCAGTAAATCACTAATTCCTCTAGACTAGTCTCGGTGTTCACCTTTTCAGTCTCTTTGCTTCCTAGTTCCAGGCCATGGACTATCTCATTCAAGTCCACAAGGCCACACCCGGGCATTCGTCCTATTTTCCTCTCCTTCACCATCTCTCTCACTCTATCAACATCCTCCCACCGTCCCGAAACAGCGTAAATGTTCATCAGAAAATGGTAATACTTGTAGTTCTTAGGATCTGTCTCTATCAGGGACTTGGCAATGCTCTCCCCTAGAGCCGAGTTTCTTGTGAAACGCACCGAGCTGAGCAAGTTAGCCCATTTTGCAGATTCTGGCGTCACATCTTCCTCTGCCAGATTCTTCAGAGTTTCCTCTGCTTCTTTAAGGAACCCGGCGTTGGAGTAAAGATTAGCCATGCACCATAGGTGTCCAAAGTTTGGTTTGATCTGGAACTCGTCGACCATCAGGGCGTAGTAACTTTTTCCTCGATAAACAATTCCAGCTCTATCACAACCGCAGAGAACACCAACAAACGTTACTTCATCAGGTATGATCACACTATTGATCATGGCTTCAAATAAATTGAGCCCATCTTCAGGATTACCGTGAAGACAATGTGCCATTATCATCACATTCCATGTAACTTTGTTCCTACGAGATAGACTGTCGAATATCCTACGTGCTAAATCTACTTCCTTGCACTTTCCATACATATCAATAAGAGCTGTATCAATGTCTATGTTCGAATTCAGCAAGGTTCTTATCAAAGAAGCATGAACCGACCTACCTTCCTTCAGTCTAGCTGATCTGCCACAAGCTTCTAACAACAAAACCAATGTACTCTCGTTTCCTTGGAACCCTGCTCTGACCATCTCACGGAACAAACTAATGGAAGCTCCGGGATTGTTAGCACCCAAATAAGCCCTAATCATGATATTCCAAGATATAATATTTTTCTCAGGCATTTCATCGAACAACATGTGTGCAGACTCAATTTGACCGTTCCTCACCACCCCAACGATTCTCGAGTTCCAAGACACAATATCTCTCATGGGTATTTCAACAAACAGCTTCTTAGCAAGATCCAAGGCACCACAACAAGCATACACAAAAGTTAACGAATTTTGAACAGGCAAAACTTGATCCCATCCATGCTTAATAGCTTGCCCATGACACATTTTGGCGGAATCAATGCAAGACGTCTTCCCAATACAACGAAACAATGAGAGAAAGGTGTAGGAATCAGGAACAAAACCAAATCTCCGTATATCGAAGTAAAACACCAACGCTTGTTTCGGAGTAGAAGAGACCAAATAAGTCATAAAGACGGGATTTGCACAATAGAGCTTCCCAATGCTGCGGAATATCGAAAGACTGTAGCTTGCGTTTCCAAAACGCGAAGAACCCTTCAACAATTTGATAGCCCAAGATAAATCCCAGAAATTACCAGTGGTGATTAGCCTCGCGTGGACTTGGAAGAGATGAGCAATACTATTGGAATCTTTGAGAAGTTTGAAACTTTTAAGCGGACCCGGAACTCTGGATGTGACGAATTGGGGAATAGAAGAAGCTTTTGCCATTCATCTCCAGCTTGGATCCTAGGATTTGAGTCAGGGCTAGATTCAGAAATCGCCATTAACCCACGATCATAGCTATGTCAAGGTCTCAAAAGGGATTACAGAAGAAGGAGAAGGTGGGCGGCGAGAGAATCGTTCAGTGCAAAACCTGCAGAGAAAACCTTCTGTGAGAGACGGAGACTTCCGGTTTTGCCTGGTCAAGCAAAACTTGGTTCGTGAAATAGATCAGAGTGGACTCGTCTATGTGATAAATAATTTAAATAGAGTTCGGCATAAGAAAAACGAAATTCAGGAACATTTATGCAATTATTTAAAAAGAAGATCAAACGGATTTAAAAATGGTCTGATTAGGATAAGGCACCTCATTGAGTCACGACCTAATTTTAGCAATTTTTATGGGAGACAGACATTTACCAAATACCAATTACAAAGCAAAACTATTTTTAAAAGCAAAATTAAGATATGCTAAATCATTTTATCTCGATAATTCTTCTGTTGGAAACCAGACACACTTATCTATTATATCCGAAATTGAACGAGCTTTAAATTGACTTTAGAATGTGATACGCATGAATAAGGGAAAAAAAAAAACAGGAGAAGAGAAGAAGATACGTAGAGATAAAAAGAAGGTGAGAAGTAAGGATCTGGTGTTGGTGTGTGAACATAAAGATAGGTGTGTAACGTACATTACAATTCATAAAAGAGAAAACCTTGCAAACCACGCAACAGTGACCAACCCTTTTTTGTTCGTCTCTCCAACACACACGCTTCTTCACTCTGTTTAAATTGATAACACACCAAGAAGTGCAGAGAATCAGAAGAAAATGAATATGGGTCTACAGAAGTGGCTTGCTTTGTTGTACCCAAGCGTACAAGGAAGAGGAGAAGAAGAATGTTGCTGTGTTTGTTTGATGAAAATGGAGGAAGAGGATGTGATCAAGTCCCTCCCTTGTTCACATGAGTTTCATAGTCTCTGTGTTGAAACGTGGTTCAATGTCAGCCGTAAGATTTGCTGTCCACTTTGCCG
Organism: Cardamine occulta; assembly: GCA_028015245.1. Taxonomy (NCBI): domain Eukaryota; kingdom Viridiplantae; phylum Streptophyta; class Magnoliopsida; order Brassicales; family Brassicaceae; genus Cardamine; species Cardamine occulta. The sequence goes on along the minus strand of CM051380.1, from coordinate 5,575,276 downwards.
CTTTTCTCCCGCTACCATTCTCCTCACCGATGAACTTCTCCTCTGGTTCTCTTCTTTTCATTTCTGAATCCTTCTTGTTTTTTTCTGGGGATTAAAGACCTTTCTCCTTGTAATACTATAAGCTCTCTTGTAGTACTAGTTTTTCATTCAAGGGGAAACGTCTAAGGAGTTTGATTCCTCTCTGGGGAAAAAGATAAACAGAGTACCACTAAACTGTATTCTCAGAACAAAAAAGAGGATAAGACAGTAATTAATTTGTTGATACACCAATTATTTCCTCTCAAAACAGCCAAAAAAAGCAATATAGTTAGATCTTTCAAGTTACTTCTAATCTCAGAAGTCATTCACTCTTATGTAAAACGTAAGTAGACCAGAAATGGCATAAGAAAGAAAAGACTAAAGAGTATAACCAACCTAGAAAAGAATTTAAGTTAAAATTCTACAGCAAGACCACTTCAAAGTAATGATGGCTTAACATAAAACAACTTGTTTTCCTAAACCCCTCGACTAAGCTAACAGGATAAAGTTTGCCATTCTAACCATCATCATTCATTTTGCTGCCGCAAGTTCTTGTCTGCTTATATTAAGATTTAGAGAAGGTAAAGTTTGTCATTGACATTTCTGAGACAGGGCATGGAATGATACATTGCGTCAATGAAGAATAAATAAGAAATGGAAACAAAACAGCTATTATAGAAAAATGGGCAGACAACAAATTACCTAAAACAGAAGTCTACTTGTTTCAAGATTTAAGTGAGCGACATGGGATCAAACCCAGTAAAAATGCATTGGCTGATAGGGGAACTACACAAACAAAGCCACAGATTCAGGAAGTTAATAGACCATATAGATTCTGATCCATTGGATAACTGGTACTTTAAAGGTGTAGCTGCTAGCTGCATTATCAGCACCACTTTGAGCTAACAGTATTTGCTCATGCATTAGAATATCGGTAGACCAACAAAAGCTTGTATTGCTGCAAGGCGTTCTTGAGTTCAAAGCTCATAAAGGGAAGAGTCCGTATAAAATATGAATCTCTTTTATAAGAAATGTGTTTTGAACTCAATCATTCCTTGTAGCAACATGAACTTTTTCCGTTTAATTTGATAGAATCATCGAGTTCCTCTTCCTTAAGAGGAATTACTGAAGTTCTCTCTTCTCCAAAATTTCCAATGACTAAGAAGAAACAATCCCAAACGTTGGAAGATACATCGGAATATTTTAAAAATAGGTTGGGCTGCTTCTTCTTGGCCATTGGAATTTTGGAGAAGAGAGAAAATATGGAACGAATGAATGCTTTCTTTTTCTTACATGGAATGGAAGCAAACCAACGCTTTAAATAGGTAGGGTACTAGGGTTTACGGTTGATTAAATTGAAAACAAAAATCAAAAATAGTAATTTGTGGTTGGCCTAAATATTCGGCAATCTCTTTCTTGATTAACGCATAGCGTCGTTTCGATTCTTCCACTTTGACTGATGTGTTTCTGTCAAATATACGTCGTTTATTTTATTGTCACGTGTTATTGACACATGAATTTTAAAATATTTTTTAAATTCTAGTGTTATTGGATTAATGATTTTAAATTATACTCTCAAATCTACTGTTATTGAAAACATGATTAAAATTTGATTTAAGAGTTTCATGTGAGATTTGAGGAGATTTCTTAGTAAAAAAATATAAAGACCAAAATCTCATAATTTTATGTGAAATTTCAGAGAATTTAATAACAAAATTTCTAATTCACCAAAATTTCACCAAATCACCTCAAAACTCAAAACTCATTAAAACTCAAATCTCTCTAAATATTCAATTCAATACACCCCTTCATGTCTTAAAATCTAACAAAAATTATTAACTTTTTGAAACATCTAACAAATGAGAGGGTTTAGCAATCGTCACACTTTTTCGACTCGTATTAATGGATACAATGGGCCTGCGCTTGCGTCTGCATTTGATTCTTTGGTTTTAAGTTTTTAACATTTACAATTTCTGACGTTTCATATTTTTCCTTTTTCTCTTTTCTGAGAAAGAGTTTTCACTTTAGTTGCATGAGAAATAAGAAAATTTACAAGTCCAGCCCAAGCCGATGCTGTAATATTTTAGGCAAAGCCCGAATGAACTAAACCAGAAATGAACAAGAAAGTGAGAAACTATGATTTGAATTATGCGGGTTCCTATGCTGATGATTTGTGGAACCATAAGAGCCACCTCTTTGGTTATGATCCTGATCTCTTGGAGAAACGGTAGTTAAAAGTGCAGCTGCTGGAATGCCAAGAATAAACCGGATTAGAGATGGTACTACTGAAAGATGAAGTAGTATCAACAGCTTAGGGGATATTTGGTAAGCAAACATGTTGAACAAGAAAAAAGAGCTGCTTAGATGCTCTAAACATTCGGTTAATCATAGATGCATTGATACAAGTTTAAGTTTCTAAGTAACATGCAAACACAACAAATCTCCTTCTTCCAGCAATTGTTCCATGCACTTTGACAAATCCAAAATATTTATATAACAAAAACATACATTGTAATAGGGAGATAAGATTACAACTCTCAGACCAATGAATATTGTTTTGCTCATCAAACGGAGTTTATTATGTATTGAGCATAAAATAGTCCAACCAACAAAATGAATGGCTTCTTTGATTTAGAGGAAGGCCAAAAGAGGTAGGAAAATTAGAAGTTGAGTGGAAAGAGGGCTGAGATAGGCTGCAGTGCCTGTGCCAGAGTTTCTGGTGGAGTTAGGAGGGTCGATCGGGGGCGGTATAGCAGAAGCAACAGGAGGAGGACTTGGTGTAGGAGCTCCAATCTTTGGTGGTGGAGTAGGTTGAGATGCTAAGCTTTCATCTTCAAAACCTGCCATAAACACAAAACACTTCATCAACAATGCTTTGTTCCTAGGTATATATATAGTTACTTCCTGATTTGATCACTTACAATTAGACTGCTTCCAACCCAAAATCATCCTCTCCCGGTCGAATACAATGCGGTGGCCCGACATCAAGTTCTCTGCATTCCACACATACTCTCATTATATGCATATATAACGTTTGCTTCAGAATTGGTTATTGAGACACTTACGTCCGATGATGTTGATATTTACACTCCTCAGAATACCCAAGCAGTACATCACAGTACGCTCCTGTTACTCGTGTTCAAAACCAAAAGAAAAAAATGTGAATAGATACCACTAACACAGGAAACAAAGAAAAATTAAACACCATGTCTTGCCTTAGAAAATGTTCTAAAAAACGGATTCCTGAGAGTCATTTTGGATCCTCCTTCGAAAGTCATCTCTACAGAGGTTGTAACATTTGGGCTGCATGTGAAGAGGACGAGCATCAGAATTCAGATGTGGTATAGATTAGACCATATTACAAGTAACTTAGCTAGTTTACCTACTCCACATACTTCATTTCTTCTTCTCTAAATTCAGTGTTTTCTATCTTTCTTACTTTCTAGGTGTTCTGGCGTGCATTAAAAGTTTAAACGTGCTACTAAAATGGGCAAAAGCAAGCATATAATAACTACATTGATAAGAGTGCGAACATGACCTCAAGTCGTAACAGAACTCAAACAGACTCTCAGGATCAACTGGGCGTCGCTTGCCATTCATAAGATCATCAAACTACAAAAGTAAAAGAAAGAATGTCATATGATGTAACAAACACAAGCTTGGAAGAATGGCTTTCTTCTAAGAAATCTTCATTTCAATATCCAATGCAAAAAATAGAGATGATTTAACAGCACGATTTTCTCGGCCGAAGAAAAGATTACACATCTGGTTTTTAACATGAATTTGGTCAGGCAGCTTTAGAAGATATGGTTAGTCTAATCTAAGCACTTACAGCTTTGGTTAAAACACCATATGCTGGATCCAGTAAGAGTGTAAATGATGTGCCAGTGTCGAATAGTGCAGACAGGGGAACATCAACGGGATCTCCCCTTACTGATACTCCCGTCACATTTACACCATATGTCGTACTATTTTTCATTTTAGATCAAAAATGTGAAAAAGAAAACAATGGGAGATAGAAACAAAACTGGTGTAGGTAGTACATCAAATTAGAAACTTCAGGCCCCGTTAATCAGGAATTGACTTCGTACCTTGTTTCTTGAGAAATTAATGGAGTCTCCTCCTGGTCTGTGTAGCCTTTGTCTCCAAAACTGATTCTTCCGACAACGCCAATGACACGCCCAAAACACATTGAGAAGGAGTTTGCGGTGATATTAGCTTTTGCCAGAAGGCTCGGAACAGAATAATCTTTCATACCAAGCCCGAGAACACCGTTCACAGCAACACCTCTCTGGAACACACCTGTCTGGTTCTGACCGCAACTGCACCACAAACACGGATTCAGTTCTTTGGCATCTCCTTGGTTCCCTCATAGGACATTTCTCAAACAGAGGACCGTTGATGGATCCGTATATAAGTTCTAAGAGAGGCAAACGACCCAGACTTTTACATGTCCCGAATCTCACCTCATACAAAAGGTTGCTTATGAAATTTTTCATGGCGTTAACAGGAAATTGACCCTTTATTTTCAAAGGTGCAATACGGTTTTTGTTAATAAATACAGAGGAAAAGAGTTATCACTTACCCAAGCGTGACATTAGCTATGACGGGGTCTAAATTCTCATCCTCTGTGACCAAATGCAATAAATCCTCTAACAATGTCCCTGTGGTGCTTGGGGTGCTGCTAGAGGAGGAAATCTGGTAAGGGCAAATATCTTCAGGAGAGGAACATCCTCCCGATCCAAAACAACGCTTGTCACTACATCTAATGCTTGAACTTGTTGAAGATGCATTGGGACTGTATAGATTGAGTGGTAGACTCTGTGACAAAGAATAGAAACGAAAAGAGTTACGGAACAAATAGTCAGTAGAAAATGATTAAACAACTTGGAGAACAGAAAGGTACCTGTGAAAATCCAGCATCTTTCAAGTCGCGAATGCAAGTAGTACCGCAATTACAAGGCAACCAAAACAAATCGCTGCTCGTGTCTAGAGCCACCAGGAACCAAGTAGCTGGTGTTCCCACAGAGACATTGGCGTAATGCAGACTGAAACAAATATGGATACACAAATCATATACAAAAGGCAATGGAGTCGAGCAACAGTCAATAATATAACGTTTTACTATATTACCGATATGACAAATTATGTTAGCATTAAAGAAGAAAACGAATTGTTAGTGAATCAAGAGGATAAGAGGAATTACAATCCCAACAAGTCAACTGCAACAGTGAAGTTGCCCCCTACGGAAGTAAGAGGGGTTTTTTCGTTGTTGGAGGCTAGACCTCGACCTCTGATGAAGCGATCACGATGAGCCAAAACCTTGAAGTACTCCAAACTTCCTTTTTCCGGCACAAGATCGTTAAACCCAAGAGTTTGTCTGACCGTATCAGAGAACATGTGGTGAACTTCGAAGCTAAACTTTCCAGAAGCCTCACATCTCTCCAATCCCAAACCTACCACTAACACAGACAATAACACAAACACATGGCGTGCAATGTCCATGACTTGACTCTCGTTGCTCTTTTCCGAGAAAAAATAAATATTTCCTGAGTGAAACTCCTGTTAGCCTTTCAGATATCCCAAATACACCGGGACGAATGCCGTATTTGTAAGGAATTTAAGGAACTGAAAAGGTAAAAAGCTTGACTCTTTCTCATTGTTACAGAAAGATGATTTGATTATTCGAGCTAATACTTGTTCAATCGGAGTAGAAGCCATTAGTTGCATCTTCGTCTTCTTCCGTCAAGCTGAAGGTTGACAAGGGCAGAGTATCTTATCTGGAGGGAGACGACTTCTCAAGTTGGCCGTTAATAAGTCTCTTAGTCAACTCTTTCTGTTTGCGGGAAAGCCCCTATAGTCTTCTTATTCTTAGTTATTTTGCTTATAAGTTATAACACACAACATTGTACATTTCTACTATTGTATTTGTAGTTGATCATTTTTTAATTGTAGTTGACCTTCAAATTATACATAACTAATAGTACTATGTACAGCCTAAAATGTAGTATTTTGAACCCATCGTGTATGTTTAATAAGATGAACAATTATTTTTTAACCATTATTCCTTGTAATTCTGTTGATCACCATGATCGCTAATATGTCAATTAATATCAATGTCTCTTTGAGTTATTTAACACTTTTAACAAGTTTTTGTTAAAAGTTTTTTTGTTGTTGTCACACATTAATATACATATACTCAGGGGCGGACCTATGCTTTGGGCCCTAAAATATTAAGAAAACAATGAACTTTGTAAAGTTGATTTTTTTTGTTAAAAATGAACTTTATAAAAGTTAATTGGTAAAAGATGAAGAACGTACTTTTTGTTAAAGATGTTATGAAAATAACATAAATTTGTAAAGTTATTGTTAAGATGTTTTGAAAATAATATAAATATGATTATATACATCAAATGTAACTAAACAAGCCTTGCAGCAAAAATCGAGACATTAAGCAAACTGTCGAGTACATCAAGTGGATTAAAAAAAGTTTGATACATCAAATGTAACTAGAAAAATTTGCTGCGTAGTGTAGCAAAAAAATGTGATCCCATATATACTGGTCCCAATCAACTTGCCTCCTTACAAAATCCATCCTGCAATACAAACACACAGAAGCAGCCAAATTCTATTGCTTCATAGGATTCAGTCATTCAGATGGTTCTATACGACAAAAAAAAATTGAGGGTAAGAGGAAGCTGGTTCTGAAATAAACCTGACTTACACAACATCTGAACTCGTGTCTAATATAAGACAGATACCGTTGGTCAGCCCGGTTAAAAGATTTTTCTTTAACAATCTTTTCATATCTTTTACACGGACTCTTCCATGCAGGTACTAGTTTTGATAATATTTCCTTCTTTGAATACAAAACGGGCAAAAACAGAAGAAAAAAAGACTGAAACAAAAGCGAAAAAGGTTCTCCATACCCTTTTCGACTTTTCATATCTTTTTCTCTTCTGTCTTGGCCCTTTTTGCATTCACTTACTTTGAGGCCTCTTCAATCGCCTGATCGGTTTCATATTCGAAAACACTGTCAGTATCCGATCCAGAATCTGACTCTGAACTTTGCATCGTCGTGGCTGTGACATCAGAAGCGGAAGCAGGAGTTTGTATATTCATACCGAACAAAGTTTTGACGGGACCATCGAGTAGAAGAACCGGAGCAAAGAAGAAGAAGCAACCCCAGCCGTTGCAAGACTCCCCGGTAGAATCTTTAAGCGACGAGGAGGAAGAGAAAGATCCCCCGGTGAATCTTAAAACGGTTGGGGTTGCTTCTTCTTGAACATCGGAATTTTCAAGAGGAGAGGAATTAGGGAACTAAGCTTAGGTTTAATGGGCATTAAAACCTACTATTTATAATGAATTAAATTGAAAGAAAATTTAACAGTAATTATTTGTGATTGGCCTAAATATTCTGATTAATGCATAGCGTCGTTTCGAATCTTCCATTTTGATTGGTCTGCTTGGTCAGCCGAATATACTCTAATTAATGTTTTCTTGATGAGAAAGTTTAATGCCTTAATGACATAGATAAACGGCATAAAATAAGATAATAAATCAAAGTGCAATAACAGATATAACTAATTATATATATCCAACTTTGACATATCCAAAACATTTGATATAACAAAAGAACATACATTGTAACAGGGAGATAACATGACCACTCTCAAACCAATGGCTATTGTTTTGCTCATCAAACCAAGATTCTTATTAAATGACAAAATTATCAAACCAACACAAAACGAATGGCTTCTGTAAGTCAGAGGAAGGCCAAAAGAGGTAGGAGAAGTAGGAGTTGAGATGCAAGAGGGATTAGACTCGCTGCACCGCCTGTGGAGTTACGAGGGTCGATTGGGGGTGGTGAAGCAGCAACAGCAGGAGGAAGAGAACGAGGGGGGTGGAGCGGATACACTTGGTGCAGGAGCTTCGCTCCCTGGTGGTGGAGGAGGCTGAGATGTTAAGCTTTCATCTTCAAAACCTGCATTCAACACAAAGCACATCGTTACCAATGCTAATTTATTCGAAGGATATATACATCCACTTTCTGTTTTGGTCACTCACAAAGAGACGGCTTCCAACCCAAAATCATCCTCTCCCGATCGAATACAACGCGGTAGCCAGCCAGCAAGTTCTCTGTGATCCACAAATATTCTCATTATTATATGCATATAAACAGATTTTGAGCATCAGTGTAAAGATACTTACGTCCGATGACGTTAATCTTGAGGTCTACGCTCTTCAGAATACTCAAGCAGTACATCACATTACCTTCCTGTTACTCATTGTTGATAAACAAAAACCCAAATGTAAATAGATACGCTAGTACATGAAAAGAAAGAAAAATTGAACACCATGTCTTGCCTGAGTCCGTGCCGTGAAAAATGGATTATTGAGACTATGGAACATTGCAGTATGGCAACCATTATCGGTCTTTGTGTCCGTGTGAAACTTATGCGAAGCCTTCCTCCTCGATACAAGGTACTAGCTTTCCGATATTTCTGGTTCTCAATTCTTGTTTCCTGCGTACTGAGAGTGGTTTGAACATAAGAACGGTCTTGACCTGTTCTGAGAATCTATGGTGAATTTCAAAGGAGAATGATCCTGAAACAGAAGAAGTCCATCCCAAACTCATAACACATAATCCAAACTGAAACATCCATCTCAGCTTCCCACTACTCCAATCCATTCTCTGATCTTTCTCTCTTTGCTATGAATCTAAAGTTAAACAAGAATATTAGGAAGATGTGTTGCTTCTTGCTAGTTGAGTTTCTTTAACTACACGAAAGTTTCTTCGTTTCCATAAGTTTTATTTTTTAAAGGTCAACGTTTTCTCTGGTGCTTGGTCTTTGTCAACGGATTTATAAGATCGTTATTGAAGGAATATGTTTTTTTTTTAATAAAATGCTTTCAATATTGAAGGAATACGTTGCCAACGAAATTCTTGTATTTAATTCGATTGTAGAACATCAACTCTCGTATTTTAATTCTACTAGAATACAGAGAAACTTAAAAAAAATCATATTAATTCTTATTATTAGTTTCAATAAAATCATTGTGTTTTGTGGCTGTTTGTATAAAATTGGTGGGAATGTGATTTGAGACGTGGAGGGATGTTTGTTAGGCGCAGCTGGTATATACATATGGCAACGATAGAAATCTCAAATTCTATGCGGAAAATAAAGGAGTGCTTTGGTCGTAAGATAAAACATGAGGATAGAAATGCAAATATTGATAAAGTATAATAAATAGAATCCCGTTGACTCCGGATTAGTCATGTACACGTGTCAGAAATATATGGAACCAACGGACCAATCTCAATTTAATCCGGGAAAGAAGCTTCAATTTTAAACTATAGCAACAAAATTGATAAAAATTAGAGGGGAAAAAACCTTTAAAACACCTCAACTCATTACCATTTGCTAGAAAAATTCACGAACTATTTAGGCTCCCAAAAAAATATCCAGTCTATTGATTCATGCTCTTTAAATCTCAAAGTTTCAAAATTCGTTAGTTTGACGTCGCGAATTTAACTCTGTTTCTTCGTTTAACGGATCGAATAAGACGACGTTATAACATAACGGAGCGTTATTAAAAAATCTTGTTTAATAGATTTCCCCCATTTTTCCCCAAAATCGAAAAACCCTAAATCGAATTGAGGTGTTTTGAAGAGATTTTGCGAATGGAATCACATCAAAGTTCAGGGTCAGATGCGAATTCGTGCATTCAGAGGTATGGGCAGGTGGAGGGTCCTCTTTGCCATTGTAGCAGGCCAACGGTAATGTCAAAATCATGGATAAATGAAAATCCAGGAAGAAGGTTTTACAGATGCGATGTTCATGGGTTCTGCAGCTGGGCTGATAAAGACAAGCCATATGGATGGCAAAATGTGAGTTTAGTGGAGGCGAGATATCAGATTAGGTGTCAGAAAGAAGAAATAAAGAAGCTCAAAGAGTCTATTCGAAGACTGAATCACCAAATGATTAGCGAAACAGTTGTTGATTCAAGCATGGAGTCGAATTTAGTGAAAAAAATCTCAGATGAGAACTTTTTTTAAATCCGAAATCGAAACCAAATTCTTACAATCAAAAGTTAGTTAATAAGTACCATACAAACCAAAAATAAAATAAGATCATCCCCTATCAGAAGAAAAGATCATTCAGTTTGTTGACACAAAACCATACATAAATGAATTAGAAATTCAAAGTTCTTAAGGGTTTTGAGGTGGTTGTGGAGAAGGATCATTCACATTTCTAGCCGTAGATCCCCACACTTCAAAAACTCTACCAGTGAAAGGGGAAATATAGCACCCATATCCTCTAGGAATTGGAGACTCACGGGTACGACCACGACCACGGCCACAACATTGACCACGGCCACGACCACGACCACGAAAACGGGAAGTTGATGCAGGTGGGTCAGTTGTAGCAGGTGGAGCAGCTGATGCAGGTGGAGCAGTTGATGCAGGTGGATCAAGTGGATGGTGTGTAGAAGTTCCACCTTCTGTGGATTGGCTTTGAGCTTTCCTTCTCCTCCTTGGTGCATTTTCAATGTTCCATGGATCAGGAGCATCATTCTATTATAAAATAGCTAATTCATTAGAAAGTAACCATAATAAGTACATACAAAGTTCCTCAATACATACCTTATTTTTTTTGGCCTTCCCCTTTTTCCTTTTAGGACCTGTTTCTACTGCAGTTGGGCGAGTACAAGTGCCTATGTTATGACCAGGTTGCTTACAATTGCTACATGTAACTATTCTTCCTTCTCTTGTAGCCTTTGTGGGATTTGTTGATGACTCATGTGCCTCTTTAAACCTAGCAAACTTTTTAGGACGTCCTGGCATTCTCCTTTTGTCAGTAACTTGAATAGGATCTTTGTAAGTCTTGTTCCACAATCTCTCTCCATTCACAAGTTTAATGTTGTCAGTATAAGTGTCTTGCCACTTAGATGTCAAGTAATAGTCATCCACATAGCTGCATTACATTAAGAAAAGAGTTTAGAAATACATATACAAAGACTGTAAAACCAATTTACACAAGTAATACTTACTCTTCTGGATCATTGTTAAGCTCAATTATGACATGAATTTCATGGTGACAAGGATGCCTGTTATATCACACTGGTTACAAGCACAATGCTTAAAAGGAAGGCACACCTCATAGCTACATTCATGCTCAACAACCTCTTACAAACTTTCACTACTTGATATAACAGAGTATAACTCACTGTCAATGCGGTTTTGCTAAAAAATCTCCATTATGTGTGGTGAAAATTTACTGTCCCAATTCCTTGTTTGAACACGCCTCTTAGATATACGCTTCATGGTAAGCCTCATAATCTCTTCAAGCATGTTAATCAAAGGCAACTTGCGAGCTTCTTTGATTGTTCTGTTAAAACTCTCTGACAGATTATTGCAAACATCATCACATCTTGCTTGCGAACTAAAAAATGCTTTACACCAAGTCTTTGGTTCTGTTCTTAGCAAGTCCCTGTATGCAACTTCATCAAAAGCTTTCAAAGCATCTATATTGTATTGATAATCACCAAGGGATGAGCTTTTTGCCACTGCCCAAAAGTAGTTTTCATAGTCAGACATCCCATAAATCTTTTTCTAATTGGCAAATATGTGTCTAGCACAATGCCTGTGCTCTGCATTTGGAAGAAGATTCGCAACAGCATTTATCAAGCCCTTTTGCTTGTCAGATATGATAGTGAATCCACTACCTTCCCCTAATTCTAACTCTGTTTTCAATTTATTGACAAACCAAGCCCATGACTCATTATCCTCTACTCTGACTATAGCCCATGCAAAAGGATAAATCCTATTATCTGCATCTCTCCCAACAGCTGCCAAAATCTCACCTTTAAGCTCCCATTTCATAAATGCTCCATCAAGCCCAATAATAAGCCTACAACATCGTTTCCAACTGCTTCTAAGAGTTTCAAAACTGATGTAAAATTTGTCAAAAATAAGCTTACCATCATCCTGAGGAATTGTCACAATCTCTGTACTAATATTGGCATTAAAACGCCTCAGCTCGCCCTCATAATCCCATAGCTTTGAAAATTGTTCCTTCTGAGTTTCTATAACCATATCCAGAGCCAATCTTCTTGCTTTGCTACATATCCACTTAGAGACAGAGAGATTATATCGCATCATGATCTCGTCCTTGATGTCAGTCCACTTAATAGCAGGTATTCTTCTTGCTTGATCTTTGAATAACATTGCAATTGTCCCCTGTTTCAACATCCTTGCTTTGCTACTCTTCATATGGTTGTGGTGATCAACATATGTTTTCACCATCCACTTTCCTTTTGGTTTCTCAACTGAGCAATAAATCTTCCAATTACAATTCTCTTTAGTACATATTGCTGCCAACTTATTTTTGTCCCATTTGCACAACTTCACATCGAAGTTTCTCTTCAGCACATATCTCAATAACTGCTCTTTAAACTCTTCCCCACTCTTGAATGTCTGCATTAACCACAAGTATAGTGGCTTGTCATTTGTGTAACTCCTTCTTGACTTCTCTCTTTCCTTTCTATTGAAACCTTCCCATTCATCGTCTGTGTCCACAGCAGGTTCAGGATGTTCTGCATCCCTACATTGTCTCTCCAATTCAGCCTCATTCTCATCAGCATAAGTTGGAACAGGATCAGCCTCTGCAGCTTCTGCAACATTATCATTCACTTCATCTAGACCAACAGCTTCTTCATTACGGATCTCATCTCTAAATGTCTGAAATCGAATATCTTCTCCATTGTCTTCTATAACCACTTCTTCTCCTTCTGCCTGTTCTGCATCACAATCTCTATCATTAGAAGCTTCACAATCTCCTTCTTCCTCCTGAACTCCATTGTCTTCTATAACCATTTCTTCTCCTTCACTTCGCATCACAATCTCTATCATTAGAAGCTTCACAATCTCCTCCTTCCTCCTGAACTCCATTGTCTTCTATACCGATATCTTCTTCTTCTGCCTCACGATTCTCAAGAGGTGTACTTACAGAGACCTGTTGCTCAATAAATATATCAACTTCACCTACTGTGATAGCTCGCTTACACATATCTGTTATCGCTGAATCTGAACCAAGCTCAAAGATTGGGCTCACTGAATCTATATCCTCCTCTAGTAGCTTGTACCAAGCTTGTTCAACTACACCAACAAATAAATTTTCTTCACAAAACAAATCAAACATCGACCAAGTCATATAATCTGGATCGATGATGATGCCCTTTTTCTCAGATCCTCCTCTATAGACGAACTTGTTGTTCTTGTACTCCATTAGCCCTCCATAGTGCATATTGACTTTGATAGTCTCTTCAGAACTAAAAATCAATCGATACATAGAATCAATCGATACCCTAAATCGACAAATTCCATAAATTCAAAACCCGAAATGAATCGACACCCAAAAATGAAACATTACCTCATCTTATCTGATTTCGATGCCGCTAATCAACTTTCCAACTAGTTTTGGTCTCTTTTCATGCCACTGAGAGTTGGATTCAACGAAATAGAAGTGAAATTGGAAAAAAAAATTAAAATTAGGGTTCTTGCGATTAAAAGAAAAAAACGGGATTTTTTTTAATAACGTTTCGTTATGTTATAACGCCGTTCTACTCGATCCGTTAAACGAAGAAACGGAGTTAAATTCGCGACGTCAAACTAACGAATTTTGAAACTTTGAGATTTAAAGAGCACGAATCAATAGACTGGGTATTTTTTAAGGAGCCTAAATAGTTCGTGAATTTTTCTAGCAAATGGTAATAAGTTGAGGTGTTTTTAAGGTTTTTTCTCACGATCAAGTACAAGTACCCTTAGAATAAAAAGAAAACAAGACATATATATAAGAATATACGAATGTCTTGAAGACAAAACAAGGCTTAACAAACTAAAAAAGAAAAAACTAAACGTCAGATTACTACATCATAAATAATATGCAAATCCTATCCAGGTCTCTAATTAACCTTTCTACGTATATAAAACTATGTATTCATAATGCTTATATCTCTCTTCATGATCAAGATCATATCCAAATACATTTCTATGAAGAATGAACTCCAAACTTGTTGAAACCGTATACGTAGTTGATTAGGTTTAGGGTTTTGGTATTTAGTGACAGCGAAATCACACCTATTTTGCTTCAGATCGATCGATATGGCTGTGTTGGTAGTTTTTGTTGTGTGTGGCTATGCATGCATATATATATATAAGAGAGACGTTAATTGCCTAAGATGTGAAATTCACGCCTTAGTTCTTGAGAAATTGGGAAGAAGGTGATCAAGGCGGTGAATGAAGTGAAGGTCGTGTACAAGAGGATTCCCGATTCTCCTAGGTGGAGACCCTGTGTACCACATTGACTCCATTGTCCCGCCTTCTATTGGCTGCACCTACCACAATTAATATATATATAGTTTGAGAATACTAATTATTCCCATTTCAATAAAGTAATTGTTGTTTTGACATTTTTGATATAAATTACCCAATTAATGTTTTCATATATCTTTAGAAAACAGTGACTTTGAACTTTTGTTATATTTTATATTAGTGTTAAAATAAAAACAAATAAATCATATCAAATTTTTAAACGACATTTATTTTAAAATGGAGAAAATATCAATACACCTATCTCTGATAGAAATGATGAGAAAAGAACCTTATCGATTATGTTGCCGCTTCTTCCCTCCGAGCTTTGTTGGCTGATTAAAGCATAAACATGTATGAGCCATCATGATGAATTTCACGAAACATAAAAAAAAGTAGAAGACGAATAGATGATATTATACGCTTCTATAATCTTTATGCGTTTACATTTGCACTTAGATGACAAAATATTCATTCTATTGAAATATAAAACATTTTTAGTTACTTTTTAAAATCATTTGTAAACACAAACGTCAAAACGCAGAGAAAACAAAAACAAACAATTTAGGTTATAGTGTTACCAGCTGGAGGATTGTAGGGAACATGAGAGAGGTTTCACGAAGTCGGGAAGAGAGGGACACACACGGCGAGGCTTAGGACAAAGAGGCTGCTTCACTTCCGAATGATGTTGCATCTTTTCTATATTTCTTTTAATCCGATCCAAAGACATGCAGCAGCTAGATTCTTTAATGGATCCTTTGTTAACTGGAGTCTGAAAAGTAATTATTAGTGTGAATCTATATACAAGGTCGACACAGCAAAAAGTAAAATGTATATATAGTTTGTTTAAGAAGAAAATAGAGGATTTTTGTCGTGATGAGTGAAGCCAAGTTTGGTTATTCTCAGACAAAACACTACGGAAACGTGATCAATTTACATGTGGGGAGTTTCTATGATTACTTTATTTCTTGGTGAAGAGTGAATGTAGGGTTTGTTTTCTTGACTACTCCCCTTCATTTTTTTCATCTTTTTATATATTTATTTTTTGTAAATAATAGAATTGCTAATATTACATTTTACACTAAGGTTGAAAATTTTAAAATTTAGAATCACAAAAAAATGAATATAAAATCTTTAACTCCAAATACTATATTTTCCAATTGGATTGGATCAGATTTCACTACCAATAGGGCCCAACCAACGATAGCTATCTAAGGCCCATTGTATGATAAGTAGAGAAAAGGCCCGTTGGTAATTTAAAAAATATCATCGGCTATGAGCAAATATAAAATAATTGGAGGAGGAGGAAAAAAGAGAAGAAAACTGTGAAGGAGAAGAGGAAAGCGAAGCACATGGGAGAAGTGAAGGAAACGGGAAAAGAAGTGCAGGTGGAGGTGGAGGTGGAGGTGGAGATGTATGTGCACACGTATGTCTTATTTAGACAGCTAACGTTTTATGATGTCATCAAATCACGTGTCTCTCTTTCAATCACTCACAGATTCACCTCTTTATCTTCTTCTTTCTTCCATCGACCCAAACCAAACACACTTGTCTTTCTTTTTCATCTATCTGCAACTCTTTTTTTTTTGTTTTTTTACTTCAATTTGAAACATTTATACATACGCCTCCAAGTTAGAAGGAGGAGGAGTCGAATTCGGAGTGGGGGGTTAATTGATAAGAAGAGATTAATTAGTGGGATTAAATCGTAATTATTAAAAAGATAGCGGACCGTTTGACGAAACTAAAAAGGAAAGAAAAGTCAAATAGAGGAAAAAAGAAGGGTTAGGTTTAGAAAATCTGATCCAGTAATTGAGATTGGATTGTCTGGTTAGAAGCAGTGGAGCCCTTTTCATTTCCTTGTTTTGCCTTTCTCTCGAAGAGAAGCTCGACGCTACTGCTTCTTCTTCTTCTTCTTCTTCCTTCTGTCTTCTGTCTTCTGGATCTGATTCCTTCTCTCTTTCTCAACATCGATCCTTCAGATCTCCAATCATTTTTCTCACTTTTGCTTTTTCTTCCCACCTGTAACTTCATCGTTCATATGTTTCTGTCCTTTTCTCTTATTTACTAAACCCTTAAATCCATCTTGTTTAGATTAAGATTGCTTCTGATTTTCCCGTTATCATATTCGTATCTGCTGACTTGAAGTCTGTGTGTGACTTCTTCCTTGTTACATCTGCTTTTACTCAATCTCAGGTACTAATATCTCGAGTTTGAAAAGTTTGGATTTTTATTTTGCTGACTGTTTCCTGTGATCCCTACTGTATAATTTATTCCCACTTGCTCATCTGATCTATCAATCTTTTGGGTTTGCAGATTCTTGAGTTAATAGTTTGGTTTTACTCCTTCACCTTAACCAAGTCTCGGTTTTTTTCCAGATTTTATCAAGCTAAGAAACTGTTGTCTTTGTTCAGATCCTTACTTCAACTTTTTTTGAATTGCAGATACTTAAAAGCTAAATCCTTTCGACTTATTTATCCCATTGACGGATGTTGAGGGAAAAAAGGGTTGTCCTGATGAAATGAGGGATGTTAACAACGTTGATGAAACTCTTGAGTGCTTGTCTGTGGCCGTCTTCTTCTTCCTCGGGCAAGTCCTCTGATTCAACAGGAAAACAAGATGGATTGCTTTGGTATAAAGACTCTGGTCAGCACCTTGTTGGTGAATTCTCCATGGCTGTTGTGCAGGCCAATAACTTGCTTGAGGATCAGAGCCAAGTTGAGTCTGGTCCTTTGAGTACTCTTGACTCTGGTCCTTATGGAACCTTTATTGGAATCTATGACGGTCATGGTGGCCCTGAGACCTCACGCTTTGTCAATGATCACCTTTTTCAGCATCTAAAAAGTGAGGGAACTGAATGATATAATGTTTTCTAAATCAAATTGAATTGAAACTAAAATCTTCTTGAATCTGCAGGGTTTGCAGCAGAGAACGCTTCTATGTCGGTTGATGTGATTAGAAAGGCCTATGAGGCGACTGAAGAAGGGTTTCTAGGTGTTGTGACAAAGCAGTGGCCAACTAAGCCACAGATTGCAGCGGTTGGATCTTGCTGCCTAGTGGGTGTTATATGCGGAGGGATGCTCTACATCGCTAACGTTGGGGATTCCCGCGCAGTTCTTGGAAGAGCTATGAAGGCGACAGGTGAGGTTATTGCGCTTCAGCTCTCAGCAGAACATAATGTGAGCATAGAGTCTGTTAGACAGGAAATGCACTCCTTGCATCCGGATGACTCGCATATTGTCATGTTAAAGCACAATGTGTGGCGTGTTAAGGGCCTTATTCAGGTATGTTTCTCAATCTGGATTATATTTAATTAGATTTTAGGGTCAGAAGACTCAGTTTTTAGATGGTTATCTCAAGTAAATCACTTGAGGAATAGATTATTAGTTGTGTTTATCATGTCAAGACTAATCGGAGAAAATCTGAATTATATGGCCTTGAACATCTTGCTGGTTTCTTGAAGCGAAGTCGCTAGAAATTTACTAGAACGACGATGATTTTGATTTGTTACTTTTAGCATGTCAATTGTCAAGATCAGCCAAGAAATCTGTCAACGTGCTATCTGTATGGCGATAAGGTCTCTGCATTAAATTAGACTTTACTCTCAAAAGGCTAGATTGTGTAGTAGCCTTGACTTTGTCATAGCCAATACCAAACCACCAACCCGAGAAAGTCAGAGCTCTTGTTGAAAGTTGAAGTTGGTGGTATCTGAAAGTCAGTTTGTGTATGTCCCTTTATTAAGCTATAGACAATTAGATATATAAAATTGACAGAACAGTTGATTCGGTGTTTTGTCTGACTGACTGCATGTAGACACTAGACAGTAGGTGCAAATGCCTAGATATGTTTGTTCATTTGCCATGTCAAGAAGAGAAATTGAAAAGGCGAAGATTTGTTTGTTCCTTTGCAGATATCTAGATCCATAGGCGATGTGTATCTTAAAAAGGCAGAGTTCAACAAAGAACCATTGTACACAAAGTATAGACTCCGTGAGCCATTCAAAAGACCAATCTTGAGTGGAGAACCCTCAATAACGGAGCTTGAGATCCAACCACAAGATCAGTTTCTAATATTCGCTTCTGATGGACTATGGGAACAGCTGAGCAACCAAGAAGCTGTTGACATCGTTCAGAACCACCCACGAAATGTGCGCGAGACCCATTTCTTCTGTTTTCCATTTCAGTAAACCAAACCAAAGATTGACTCTGACCTTTTCTGTGAAAATGAATGCAGGGGATTGCACGGCGACTGGTGAAGATGGCGCTACAAGAAGCAGCAAAGAAACGAGAGATGAGATACTCTGATCTGAAGAAGATAGAGAGAGGAGTGAGGAGGCATTTCCATGATGACATCACAGTGGTCGTCATATTCCTTGATACCAATCAGGTGAGCTCTGTGAAAGGACCATCTCTCTCTATCAGAGGCGGTGGTATGACATTCCCAAAGAAACTCTAAGATACTCTCCACTTTTAGGTTCCATCTTTTGTAGTTATATATAAAAAAACAAGTCACTCTTGTTGGTATAAGAATGTATAATTTTAACGTGAAACCCACACATTACTGATGTTTGGAACTCATTCCAGTATTTATTAATTTTTATTTATTCAGCAGACCTTTGTGTAACGATGTAATTTGTTGTTGTTGATGATGAATGAATATGGATGTAGTAGGCCTTCTTCTGTCATGTATTTGTGTTGCACTCACACTATACACAGAAAATGATTGGTGCTTGATAGTGATTCATATTCGTAATATGTTGAACCCAAGATTCAGTAAATACTAAAATCGCAATGATACTTGACAACAGACCAGAGCATCCATAACAATACTAAGTCTAAACATATCACAAGATTAGATGCATGGTTCACTTACCATAAGACGCCATACATGTTGCCCACTTTTGTGAGTTTACTCTAACAAAAGTACTTAAAACTCGCTTATCTCTTAATTGTTTCTGATTCTCTCTATCATCCAGTGTAACTGAACAGAGGAAGCTTATATCTGAGGGGCTTAAAATGAAACTAGTGAGAAATTTGAAATGAATGTACTTTGCCAACATTTACCTTTTTTCTTCTTCTTTTGGTTTGGTCAATGGAGAGCTTGAAAGGAGGTCCAGAAGTTAACTCCATGTGAGCACTATTAGCCTTATTTTACATATGATTTTCCCATTTAATGGCTAAGTGTTATTTTAATAGGACATTGTTATTAAGCTGCTCAATGGTAACGAATCATAAGGTGAATGAAGCGTGTTGTTGATAAGTAGAGAGATTCGAGGTAAATGAAGCGTGTTGATAAGTAATTTGGTTTGATTTGTTAAGTGAAGAAAATATAATTGGGTAGAAAAAGATAAAGTGTGTTCTGTATAAAATTTATGGCAATGGTGGACCGTAGAGAAGTAAATAAGGATGCAATAGTTTTAGCCTCCCACCAGTCCTAACCAGACAAAAAAAAGGTGTTGGTTTTTTAAGTTTTAAAACAAGCTCTGGTGTTTTTACAATGTGACATTAAAAGTCAGATCTTTCTTCTTGAGAATCATCAATAGAAAGAGAGAGTGTGTACATGAGGGGTCATCATTACTCATTAGGGTTCATAACTTAGTTGCTTGAGGTTTTGTAAAAAGCAGAGAAAGAGAAAAAGCAGTAAGAGACTATTAAATGTTGGAGGCAGAGAGGCAGTGTCCCCTCTCTTCTGCGAGATTCCCTCAAAATTTATTATAGAGAGCATCTTCGATCTTCTTTAATTCTTCCTCTTTCACAAATCTTTTTTGTTTTGTTTTGTTTTGTTATGAATCTCAACAAGGAAAGACAGAGGAGGAGACAAAGGAGTATAGGTTCTCATTGCATAGCCAGTTTAGTTTGGAAGGATGGATATATGAAAATATAAAAAGAGAGAGAAAGAGAAGAGAAGAGAGTAAAGAGGGTGAGCCAGCTTTTGTGCTTTGGTAGTAGATGTGGTTTAAATGCTCCATACCTTCCATTTCCTTCTCTCTTACCCTAATTTAATTCCTCTCTCTCCTTTATATCTCCCCACAGACATTCTCACTTCTCCTCCTCACACTATTCTTTTCCTTCTTTCTTGTTCTTTTCCCTCTTTGATTTAGACTTTAAGCACGAGTAAGTCCCTTTGATATTGGCCTGGTTCATTCAGATCTTCCTTACCACACACACATATGTATGCATTCTCTAGATTATCTGATTGAGCCGCGCCAATATCTCAGTGCTCTCTCGTCTCTATTTTGGACTTTTTCTTCTTGTAGATCGACCACTTCTATTCTATATTTGCTTATCTTTCTTGTTTTTATTTACCTAATCGATGTAAACTCTTTGATCTTTTCTTATAACTTTCAGAGATTCTAAAAAAAATCAGACAAAATGGTGTGTCTCCATGGAAGCCTTACCCTTTCTTCTCTTCCAAGGTACCATCCATTAGCTTCAAATAATCTATGGATCCTTTTAGAATATATATCGTTTTCTACTCTTTTTTCAACAAAATTTGAGACAGAACGTGTCAGCTAAACTGATCTTGTTTTTATTAGTACAAATGTAGGATGTTAGAATTAAACTAGTACATATACAAAAAGTCACAAAAACGGTGAATTAATTAGAAAGGACAATGATGTATAGATGTCACAATCACAAGAGCGTTAAAAAAAAAACAAGATCCTGTGGTGATGATGAAATTAATGTGAGAGAAGCTGACGAGCACGAACCCTAACCTGCAAACGAGCAAGAGCATGCATACAATGTAAAGCTATTCGAGCTTGTCTTCTCACAAGCACTCCTCTCGCCACCGCTTGCAACTTCACCAGACTCTTCAACGCTCTAAACGCTCTCCTTCCCTACCAATTTTGTTTTCAAGTTTTGAAATTTACAGAGATATATAGATGAAATCATGAAAATGTGTTTTTTTTTACTTACTAGGTGACCTCTGAAGAAAGCTTGGATTTTGACGGCGGCAATGTCTTCTCGAGTTGTTTCTGGAGCAGATGACCGAATGATTGTGATTCTACTATGAGATCGCCGGAGAAGTTTCCTTCGTACAACGCCAAACAATCTCTTGGAATTGGCCATATGATTTATGGTCTTTTGGATATGTCTCTATGCTTTGGGGTTATAACAGTAATAGAAGTTGACGTCAAGGAAACGTAAAATGTGAGTAAAAGTGAAGACGGTGGCTTTAAGGGATGGAGATGATGTGCTCTCCATTTTTGTTTGCTCTTCCCTAACCGACGAACGTGCTCGCATGCCCACTCTTCTCTTTCTACTTGATTTTTCTTTTTTTTTTCTTTTTGTCTTATTAAATTTTCAAGACAGAAGAGTCTTTGGTCTGTTGACATTTAGTTATTGAATTATAGTTGGGGAAATTTTGGTAAATGTAAAAGAATGATAATTCGAGTTAAGTAAATGACAATTTGAAAAGTTGCCATTAGAAAATTATGTCAAAAGAGTATACTATTAACAAAAATAAATTGGATAAAAACGAAAGAGTTCGCTTGTTAACATTATAGATAAATAATATGTTATTTTTACCTATTTTAATTTGTATGTTATGACAAAATCATGGTCATTTTTGGTTTTATGCATTGTCATCTAATGCAATTTCTCTAATAATTGTGCCAAACCAACAGACAAAGAAGCTTATTGAGATCTTGAGAGGTTGTTGTATAAGAAAGCTTACAAACACTAAAAAGAAAAATCAAGTGTCCTTTTTTGCTTTTGAAAATTTCTGACATATGTAGAGACTTTTTCAGATATGATAAATGTTTATGTTGGAAACCTATTTCGAGTATTATTATTACACACTGTTTCCTCTCTTTTCTTCAATTAATAAACCCTTACGGCCCAATAACTTTGTATTATCGTACCCTGAAAGCCTATGATAATTGGGCCTAAGTTTGCAAAGAAGGCCCAACTCAAGTCTATCTTCCTTCCCTATTTCTGTAAACATCTTCTTCTCCATTAGTTTTGCAACTAAGGCTAATGGCCAATTAATCTGACCATACTCTCTCTGTCTCTTCTACAAGATTGCATTTTGAAGATCTTATTTTTTGGCTTGTTACTGGATTCTCGTATCTCCCAATGTTTGCTTGAGAGAGGGAGATAGAGTCAACCATGGGTGTTTGCTGCCCAATCATTCAACCATGGGATCGAACTCGGGACCAATTTCTCATCAACCTTCCTTTTCTCTCCGATCCTGGTACCAATTTGCCCTCTTTTAACCCTAATTATCTCAATTTCCCACTTTGATCCATCGCTGAGGTTTGATTCACTAACCAATTGCTTACTTTTGCTGTTTTTGTGACCTCTCTTCACCTACCAGTTCGAAGATCTTCACTGCTTTTGAAATTGGCACTAGTAGCGCTACACCTCGCCTTCGTTGGCTTTCTCTTCCTTTTCGATGCTGAATTTGTGGAGAAAACTAAACGAGATCCATGGTAGTTACTCATTTCTCTCTGACTATTCAATCATTTCACTTTTCTAAAGAGCTTAAATTTTTGTTTACTCTGTGATTCTCTTTAACAGGTACATGACATTTTATTTGTTGCTGTTTCTCGCCACACTTCTGCAGTACTTTGTAACTTCTGCCTCTTCACCTGGGTATATCTAATCTAACTATTCATGGCTTTAAATGTGTTTCATTTTGATTCTGTAACTGAAATATACACTAATTGACCCTTCTTTCTTGTCTTTTAGGTATGTTGTTGATGCAATGAGGGATGTTTGCGAGACTGATGCATTGTACAGAAGCCTACCTACCACCTCAATGTAAGAATTGTTATTTCGTTCTTGTAGTCGCAAACTCTATGGATTTGATGGAAAAAGTGTGATAGACTGTAACTAAAAAGAGAGGAATAATAAAGTAAGGGTCTTATGAGTTATGACCCATGTGGTTACTGAGAGCCTTTTGGCTATAGGAGAGTTAGGAGATCTCTACATAAAAAGTCTCCAATCTAGTTAGGGTTCTTGATTGTAATCCTGATTCCAAGATAAGAGGTACAGTTTGGTTACTTGATTCTTATCAAAATGATGGAAGTGAATTCTACTTTAGTGTGTCTCACTGTTGTGTTTATACTTTCATCGTCTTGTTATTTAAGCGAAGACAACATGCTTCCAGAAAAAGGGAGAGCTTAGTTGTTACTGTGGAAGGAGAATCAGCCTCAGGTGCCAGAAGGACTCCATCGTCCTGGGGGAGGTTGGTTCTGGACTTGTACCCTCCAGGAACATCCATGAGGTACATATAAACTTCAATCAATGCTTCTTTCTGTTTGAATCCTGAAGAATCAGCTTATAACTTGTAACTATTAGTAGGAAGGAGTGTTACTGAATTGTTTCTTTTATAACTTGCAGAAATTTGACATGCGGCTATTGTCATGTCGAGCAGGTAACATTTGAAATCTTGTATGATTCAATTAGCCACTGTAGTTTTTCACTTGTGTTTCTTAGCTGTTAGTTTAAGTTTTCCCTCCCTAAGTCTTTCTGTTAGTTTAAGTTTTCCCTCCCTAAGTCTTTCTCTCAAAACTTGTGATGCTTTGCAGCCTCCTCGAGCCAAACATTGTCATGATTGTGATCGATGTGTTCTTCAGTTTGATCATCATTGTGTTTGGCTAGGAACATGTATAGGCCAGAAAAACCATTGTAAATTCTGGTAAGCCAGCAAAAGCTGAACTCGTACCATTACATTGTCTAATAATGGTAGAAATATAAAAAGCTGGATGGTATGAGTTTGATGATATGCATCAGATTTTTGGTTTTAAGAACCCAAAAACGTGATTCCTTGATATCAGGTGGTACATCTGTGAAGAGACAACCCTATGCATCTGGACGCTCATAATGTACCTTGACTACCTGAGTAATGTAGCAAAGCCTTGGTATAATACTTTTTCATCTCCTCCTCGTGTTTTAGCCAATTTCTTCTCAGGCCTTGTAGTAGCTCCAACTTGTTTTGATTAACATGAATTTCAAATGGAAATGTGAACAGGTGGAAGGATGCAATTATCATACTGTTGCTTGTCATATTGGTGATCTCCTTGATTTTTGTTGTGCTTCTATTGCTTTTTCACAGGTGGGATATTCACACTTAGTGTTATTTCCCGCAGTCTCATACCCTCTTCTTTTTTTTTTGAGTCTAATTGCTTCCGTTTCTATTTCAAAACTGATTTTTTGCAGCTACCTAATTCTGACGAATCAAAGCACTTACGAACTTGTGAGACGAAGACGTATTCCGTACATGAGGTATTCAATCCATTTTCTATAACCTAGTAATAATATCAGGTTGTTTAAAGAAAATAAAGAGAGAAACTTTGGTTCTTCAAGTTATTTTACGGAGGGGATCACTTTGTTTGTGTGATACTAAAGCTGTTGGGTTTGCAGGAATATTCCGGAACGAGTTCATCCTTTTAGCAGAGGAATTCTAAGGAACCTTAACAGCGTCTGTTGCGGGAACTATAATCTAGACTCACTTCCAACTGCTTATGAACTCGAGGATAAATCAAGACCATACACATGCTTAGATATGCTGAAATGTCGCTGCTGCTAAGTTTTTTTCTTTGTTATATACAATCACCTCCATTGTTTCAGTGTCCAAAATCTATAAAGGGTTAACATGTTTTCTCTAGAATATGGATGAAGTTGTATACACACATGTAATCCAGTGAATTAAATTATATATGCAAAGAGAGTATGTTCAATAAAGAGACTCTAGCTTGGATCATACGCCTGTATAAGCTTCCAAGCGACTCCTCCAGATCTTCGACCGCAACATCTACGTTGTCTAAGCTGGTGATCACAGACTTGATTCGTTCCTTCTTAATCTCTTTCGCCAAGCTGAATCTTCGTAGTTCTTCGTCCATCATCTGAAACTCGTTTCTGTGTCCGGTCTGAACTTGACCACTTGTACTAGTAACGTTCTTGATCACCAGCTGTGCCCATCTGGAAGGCATGGCCTTTGGTACAGCTGTGGATAAGGACAACAAGACTGTCCTAAAGGAAAGACATGCTTGGGAACAAACTTGTCGAAGCAGTGTGATCAAGGGATGAGAAGACTCGGAGGTAGGAAGATCGGTTTGTTTGAGCAACAAGAGTAGCTTAGCGAGGTCCTTATGAACCGCTTTCCTAGAACGGATAAAAGCTTTGACGTGGCAGCGGATAGTAGAATCTCCACCGTCTCTCCTCCGCCTGAAAGCAGAACGGAGGTCACGGAGGCAGTCCTTGATACGGCAAGTGATGTCTCTTAGCTTGGAACACAAGTCAAGGTGTACAAGGGAGAGATCAAGAAGGTGAGTGAAGAAGGAGTGATGAGGGAGTAGTAGTGAAGAAGGCGAATCATTGAAGAGATGAGAGACCGAGTCGTAGAGATTTGAGAGAAGTGAGAGACTATCACTATTATCTGAAGGAAGCTTGTCGAGAAGTTGCTGAATTTGGTTGAGGCCATGTGGGTGTAGCCGAGCTGGTAAGCTAGAAGACCTGACGTGGTAAGAGACAGCCATTGATGTGGTTTTTGAGACAGAAGAGAGAGAGCTTTAGCTAAAGAGAAGTTGGACATGAATATATATATATAGAGGCAGATGGAGCTAGAGAGAGAGGTCAAATGAAATAGGATTTTTTTGGGGTTGTGACTTGTGAATGTAAAAAGCCACGTGAAGGGGATAATGTTCTTTGTTCCATCAAAGCCCACTTAATGTTTCTTTTTATGCCTCTCTAATTTAATTTTTTGATCTCGACCGATGCAACTAGAGTTAGATCATATATACATGTACCTAACTCTATCAAAGCTCTCTATATGCATGTACCTAATTTGCTAATTTCATGTCGTTTTTGTATTCCTATATAACTAAAAAAAAAAATTTCCTTTTGAAGCAAAAAGTAATTGAGTTACATACCCACTTAGATCTTTAATTAGGCGAGAAGAATCAAAACAAAGATATTATGTCAAGCCCCTCAACCTTGGGAGGAAACACCATCATGCATTAATATTAATTTTAATTACTGAATTAGTGAGCATATATTCTCTAACATATTGTGTGATCAAAGGACGATAGCATAATCTAAAACACTAAATAATTAAACTGAAAATGATCTTTGATATAATACAAAAGCTGGTGGTTGGATAATACTATAAATGGGACCGTGTGCACGAGTGTCTTGTTGAAAACTTCCCGAGAAAAAAATCGATACTAATTAATAAATCAATCACAATCGCACCGCTTTCCTTTTCTTAACTAATTTGAATTCATGAACTTGACTTGTCTCTATCAAAGTACAGCCTGCAACTACATAATCTCATCTCTAATTAGATTTAGATATTCACATTCCATTATCTTTACTCTCTCAAAATATCTATCCTAACTATTAGGCTTTCCATAATAAGATCTTCCCGTGACTTGGATATGTAACTTTTTATTTTTTTATTTTCTTAGATTTGCAACTTAATTGGTGTACAAGAAGATATTTTGTTTGAGATATTTTGTTCGATCCCATGCATGTATGAAAACACAATTTAAGTTATTGGTTCTATTCTATGTATATTACTAATTAAACTCCCTACAAACTCTCCAACCAATTTTTTTTTTACATATTCAACTACTAATAAGTTAATAACCAATCCAACAAAAACATGTAGAACCAAGTTGAAGTTAAGGTCCTTCATTCATTTCAGTAGCATGGATCGGCGTTATGGAAACCGACAACCCCGAATTTTAGGTATTACGAGTTTGCTACGATAGATAAGAATAAAGAGTTGAGCCATGTGAAGTCACGTTACTCTTTGGATGGACCCTCCGTTACATAAATATAGCAACTATTAACATTACACTTATTGTTCATTATTTTTGTTTGGGTTTTTGTCATTTTGTGTAATAATTGTGCCACCCAATTGCCATAATTAGTGAGCCATTGCCCACATCGCCTCACCTCTCTATTGCCGACTCCATTATAGTGGCTCTCTTCTCCTGTCTCTTCCCTTCTTTACTCACTTCAATAAAATATCAACAATATAATATCATGATATTATTATTATAGAGAATTAAAAATGGTATGAAGAAGCCTTTTGCTTTTCTTTCATGCACCCATGTTTTCTCTATGTTTTGGGTACTACAAAAGAAAAACAAAACTTTTGGTATATGACCATTTCTTACTATGAAAGTTGATAAAAAGCCATGCATTTACAATATAATTTTTTTGGGGTTTGAGTCCCACTGTAAAAACCATGCATTCCCACTGTAATTTTGTACTTTCGATTATCATTTAAGAAGTTTTTTTGCTTCACAAAAGTATCATTTTGCAAATCTAATATAGTTAATACTGATTTCAAATAAAATTTCTCTCCCCCCTGTAAGTTCAATTTCTTAATAACAGAAACAAACATACTATTCTACTATATATGAAAATCTTTAAACGACATCTATAATGTAACATGTGAAATATAAATATATTTTTTATATATATACACTGTAGGAGTTTTGGACCTCTGGCTCTTAATCTCACTTCGCTTCCGGAGCCGGCTGTTAGATATTATATTAAATTTTGTTAATTGTATATATATGAATAATGCACACAAGGCTGCAAAAACTGATTTATCTATGATTGTTTTTAGTCGTTTATAGGCTTATAGCAGCTTATACATGCATCCTATAAGTGAAAACAATGCACACCAGGCTGCAAAAACTAAGATATCTATGATTTTGTAATAAAACATGTTAGTTATATTAATTAAAAAAAACATGTTAGTTATATTATATATATAATATATTTATTATTTGTCTTATATGAAGTATTATATAAAATTGGAATGGGGTCGGCCTCGTAGCAACCTTGAACAGTTGGCTGTGTCTATGTGTGGGGACAAGAGGAATCAAAGATCCACTCCTCTCTCCCTTTTTATTCATTAGAGCAAGTGGAACGCTGGTTCTTAGAGTGTTCTTAACAAGTGTTCTTAACATTAAGTTGATTAAATATATTTGGCAAAAATTAAGAACATCTTGAATCTGCTCTTAGTTAAGATAATATTTGGGGTATTTTTATTGGACACGTGTTGAGAAGATGAGGAAATAAAAAAAAACTGAGAAAATAAAACAAAACGGTGGAGAAGAAAAAAAAATCGTCTCTCTTCTCTCTCTCTTCTCTCTCTCGCGTTTCACCATTTTTGCCGAGAAATCTTCATACAATCGACGAAATAAATGGAATTTTCGTCGATTGAATGATGGAATCGACGAATGGGTGATCGATTTGGTATGGAAACAAATCGAAATTGTTGAAAGAGGCAGATTCAGGCGGATTTCGTGTGCAAGCATATCGAGGTGGTTAAATCCGCCTCGATCTTCATACATGGTAAGATCCTGAACAATTTTATACTTGTTGTTCTGTCTGATTGATTCTGATTTAACCATCTCTTGATTTTTCCCACGATCTGATTTTGATTTGGGGTTTTTTTGTTTGCTTCTTAAGAAGAAGTTCAAGGGAGAAGAGAAGGCTCCTGAACATTTGGGGTCTGAGAGAGTTGACAGTTCCGATGAATTCCGGAGGAGGAATCGTAGCTGCAGCAACATCAGCAGCTCCTTCAAGCGGTTCTGTACTGGTGAGGTACTCGTATTTTTCCTGGATTTTTGCATCTTTGAATGTCTAGTCCATTCTCTATCTTCGTCCTGCATCTTTTTTTATAGGTTTTCCTGGGTTTTGATCGGCTCTGTTGCAAATGCAGAAAGGTTGGAAAGCCTCTTGGTTACAAAGAATGTCAGTTTCACAGGGTTATCAAGGATTTCATGATTCAAAGTGGTGACTTCATAAAGGTCAGTGCCCTTTACATCTAATAAAGCTTTGGTTCTTGTTCATAGTTTTGATTGATTGAGAATTGGTGAACTGAAAAATTATACTTGCTTTGTTTCTGGAAAAAACTTGCTTTGTTCTGATTGATTGCAATTGTTAATCCATTAAGCTGCTTCTGGTTTGATTAGATTGTGGTTCTGGTTTGATTATCTTGTAACTGGTTAGATTCTGGTTAGATTTTGGTTTGCTTCTAGCACATGATTTGTCAGATTATATTATAGGCTTAAGTGCTTTTATTGACATTAACTTGTGATAGATTGTTACTGCTAACATTAACTTGTGATAGATTGTTACTGCTAATAAACTGTTTGTGAAAGAAATAGGTTAGGTTGCTAATAAATGGTTATTGACATGAGTTTTGATGGCTGGTTACTGCTCTGGTTTTTAATGCTTTTTTGTGTGATGGTTTTTCTCTGTGTTTGTATAGCAAACCAAATTATACACACATTTCTCTCTTTTGACATCAAACATTTCTCTCTCTTTTGATACAAACATATCTCTATGTTTGTATATCAAACCAAATTATACAAACATTTCTCTCTTTTGATATTATTCTTCTTCACATCTTCTCTTTCTTTAAATTTGATATCAAATCTCTTTCTCATTCAACAAAATATTTATCAAATATGGCATCTTCTTCCCATAATCCTTTCGGAGGCTCAAAAAGTTTACAACAAGAATTCAACAATATGTTCCAAGAAGAATTCGACAATATGTTCCAAGAAGAATTCGACAGTGAAGAAACAACCAAGCCAAAACAAAAACGAAGATGGATCGACAGAGATCGCGAAGAAGGGCACGAGCAGTTATGGAACGATTATTTTAGTGACCAACCAACTTATCCACCTCCTTTATTCAGACGCCGTTTTAGAATGAACAAGCCCTTGTTCATGCATATCGTTGACCGACTCTCAAATGAATTTCGATTCTTTCAACAAAAGACAGATGCTATTGGAAGGCGTAGTCTCTCCCCTATCAAAAATGTACAGCCATTTGCTCTCCTGGCATATGGTGCTGCGGCTGATCAAGCCGATTTAATACCTCCGCCTCGGTGCAAGTCTTTGTTCTTTCAAGCTTGAGACATTTCGTGGACGGAATAATAACATTGTTCGGAGATGAATACCTAAGAAAACCCATAGCAGAGGATCTTGAACGATTACTTTTTGTTGGACGGGAACGGGGATTTCCCGGTATGATAGGAAGCATCGATTGTATGCATTGGGAGTGGAAGAATTGTCCTACCGCTTGGAAAGGGCAATACGCACGTGGATCAGGAAAACCAACAATCGTGTTAGAGGCTGTCGCTTCATATGATCTCTGGATATGGCACGCTTTTTTTGGCGGTCCAAGTAGCTTAAACGATCTCAATATTCTTGATCGTTCCCCAGTTTTTGATGATATCATTGAAGGTAAAGCTCCGCCTGTGCAATTCTCTGTCAATGGAAATAATTATAATATGGCTTACTATCTCACCGATGGTATTTATCCGAAATGGCCCACTTTTATCCAATCTATTTCACTTCCACAATGTCCAAAAGCATCTTTATTTGCTCAACGTCAAGAAGATGTTCGAAAAGATGTCGAACGTGCTTTTAGCGTCTTGCAAGCTCGGTTTGCCATTGTTAAAAACCCTGCTCTTTTTTGGGATAAAGAACAGATAGGAAAGATTATGAGAGCATGTATCATACTCCATAATATGATAGTGGAAGACGAACGAGCTGCTAACAGTCAGTATGATGTATCAGAGTTCCAACAAGGAGAAGGAAGTTCACATGTCGATTTCTCGTTTTCTAGAGATTTGCCGACAAATGTACCTACTATGCTAGGCGTTCGAACTCGACTTCGTGATAAAAAGAAGCATGAACAATTGAAAAATGATTTGGTTGAGCATATATGGCAACATCGTCAACGTCAAGATTAGAATTTACCGTTTTTTTTCGTTAATGATTTGAAAATCTATGGTTTAAATGTTTTCATGTAATATATGTTTATATCTAAAATAAAATTTATTTTTAAATTATAAATTTTTTAATTTTTTTTTAATTTTTTAATTTTTTAATTTTCTTAAGAACACCAAAGAGTGTTCTACCATTGAAACTTAAGAACACACTAATAGTTCTTAACCCACTATAATTCCAAAATAATAATAAAATATTAGTTAAGAACACCAAAGAGTGTTCTCCCATTGCACATGCTCTTAACACATTAGCGATTAACTAAAATCAGTGGACCATCCGAAATTAAAGATCTAGATAATGATGATGACTTCATAATTGGTGGTGTCAAATTTTTTATAAAAAAGGTGCACGAGGGGGAGTAAACTTCAACCAATAGTAGACTGACAAGTCATCAATTTGCCATGCACCTGTAAGAAGAGTACGGACACAAATCTTTACCGTCCCTAACTTTGCCCTGTTGAGAGAAATTTCTTGTGTATGTATATTAAGAAGTGTTTGATTTAGGTAAAAGCTATAATTAGCGGATTACAATGACAATAGATCCGTTAAATTCTTCACTATAAGAATCTGTCTCCTTTCTATATGTTTTGTGTACAATTAGAGACTAAACTATATATATAAACTAGGAGTGTGTTGTAAGAATGTTAAGTAAATAAACTCTATATTGGACAAGAGACTTGAAAAGAGAATCAAGTGCAGCCTCAAGTTCCTTTGTTCTCTCCTCTAATATCTCCAATGTCTTCTTCACTTCCTTGGAGTTATCCTTTTCCGAACGCAGAAGGACATCCACATTATGCAACTCGCTCATTGTTGACGACGAAGATCGACCACCACCAATAAGCTTAGAGACGAATTTGAGAGAACATGTCTTTGTTTTCATCTCGGTTGTTGTCGACAGAAACATGAAAAGAGAGCGGAAGATTGAGACAGCGAACTCAGTGGTCTCAGAGCCTTCCAACTTCTTGAGGCCAAGAAGAATCTTGTTGGTCTCTTTCTTGATCTTTCTCCTGAAGGTAAAGTACTCTTTGATCTGAACTTCCATGGATTTGTCTTTTCTCCTAAGTGCAGACTGAAGGTTTAGGAGATGCTCTCTGAGTGTGAAGATTAGGTTTCTCGCTGCGTCACATGAGTCTAGCAACGTGGCTGACGCGTCAAGAGAATGTTCGGCTTGAGTGGTGGGAAGAGAATGATTGAGTTGGTGTAGGGAATGATAAAGCTCAGAGAGATTAAGCAATGAGATTTGAAGAGATTGGGAATCAGATGAGTTTTGACATATTTGAAGTTGAGAGAGTGCAGCTTGAAACTTAGCAGAAGGAGGATGGATTCTTGATGGTAGACTTATAGATCTAATGGGCATATGAAGATGGGTTTCAGGAAATGCCATGTTTCTTGATTCTGCAGAAGAAAAGAAAGAGGAGAGGTTCGGTATATATATGACTATATGAGTGAGGGCATGTGCAAGAAACATGGGATATTTTATTTGTTAAATACACAGTTAATGTTTAGTTAAGCCACGATGCACATGGAGGTGAAAGAAAGCTTTGAATGCTCTGTTTTATGTTCTGTTTTATAACATGAAACCGATTTCAGAGGACCATAGAGAGAGCCATAACTAGATGCTACCTTTGTGATAAGCCGGATAGAGTGGGCTTGTCAGAAGAAGAAACATGGAAACATTAGTCGCAGACCATTTCAATTTTGTCCTATTAATTATTCACCTTTGTTCCCGAGACTGTCGTGTAGAGGAAGAAGATGTTGCCAACACTATCAAAGTTATTTTATTTAGAGATCTCCAAATCAAGATTATACCTACTTTAATGTTGATTAGAATTTAGGAGGGAGGTTCAATGTTTTTATCCCATGATTAAACCAATCACGTTTTATTATAAGGTTTTTTTTAAAAAGGTTTGATTGAGTACTTCGAGGCTGTCATGGGATTCATGATCAATTGGAAACATTTTTGAGTGAGAGGGACATGATTATGAATTAAGATAATGGTTTGTCTCCGTTACAAGAGCTATGCTTATATGACTAAATTTGTTTATTTAGAAGAAAATATGATCATAGTGGATCGTATGTAAATGATTTAACGCAAAATCACGGGAAGATGTAATGTACGGGGAAATCTTACAAGTGGTACCTTTCAGACAAAAGATCTTCATGGAATTTGATACATTGAACCTCGTCGCAAAGACTCAATAAGTGTGGTGGTCAATCTACACATCCTTCGCTGTCAAAACCGGGTCCGGGTCTAATGATATGATTTAGGCCCAAGTCTTGCTCGTCGTATATAATTCTATTGAAACGTGTCCACAAAATATTAGGCCTACTAGATATAGTTAAACCTCAACTTGGACTGCTAAGTCTACTATCTACGTAGTAGGATTCAAACTCAACGAGTCAACGGTATATCAACATGACAACATATATTAAAAGATTATCAACAATGTTCGAATCCTAGCACAACTAACATTGCCACCACTGCACAATTAGATGCTCTGAAAAAGGCTCAATGGTCTGATAACAAAAAATGTCGATAAAGTAATAAATATGTTAAACGAATTAAAAAAAAAAATCTATTATGATATAGGCCAATAAATTTCTTTGTTAATATTACAACTTAAGATCATTTATAATGTGTGCATAATTTTTACTTTTCAAGAAAGAGGAGTATGCTATATCCTGATCATTTAATTTGTTCTATGTCATTTAAAAAGAGATTTTTTTTTTTGTGGGAGAGGAAAAGAGACGAAGATGTTTTCTTTTGTAAAAAAACGAGATAATGAATTTGTTTGCTCATAAAAAGATAGAATCACAAATCGGATTTCTTTTTCGATGAGAAAATATGCAAGTTTGTAACAATCTAATATATCGGGTCAAACAAGTAATCTAAATAGGCTATTAAGGGTTTGAAACACTTGAATAGTTGAATACATTTTTATCTACTTTTATTTTTGTTTGTGCTAGCAATGACAACTCCTCGAAACAGTACCGAAGAGAAGGGAGATGTCGCAACATTATCAAACTTAACTTTAGTGTATTTAGAAAATTACTAATCAATAATTAAACAACTTAGCTATTCAATGTTCTGTCCCCTGATTTACCTAATCAATTACGTTTTAATATATGTTTTTTTTTTTTAAGTTTGATCGAATGCTTCAAGGCTGCCATTGGATTCATGATCAATTTGGAAAACATTGTTGAGGGAGAGAGAGACAAGATTATGATACAAGAAAATGGTTTGTCCCCGTTAAAAAAATATTGACTATATGATAAAGTTTTTTATTTGGGAGAGGAAAAAACGAACATGTACGGGGAATCTTAAAAGTTGTACGTTTCGGACAAAAGATCTTCATGAAATTTGATACATTGAACCTCATCTCAACGTCATACTACACAAGTCAATGAAAACCAAACAATAAATAAAAAATCCACACATTAAAAACTGGGCCTAATGATGTAGGCTTAAATATTAACTCAAGGAAACCAAGTCCATACAATATTGGGCCTAATGAAACATAGTCAAAGCCCATGAGATTAGACTCTCGAATGAGTTACGTAACGTAACGTAACTTATCTCTACCAAGACTACGATCACTCAAAATTTAGTGTTCACCAATTCAATCCTTGTACAATGCCTGTGTTCTTCTCCACTCGTTTTCTCTTCTTCTTCTCCATCATCTTCCCTTTCCTCGTCTCTATCGTTCTCTACCAACTCGATACATTCGACCCAGCTCATTTTCCCGCTGAGTCACTCGTCTCCTCTACTACTTCAACCCCTCCGCTTCTCAACGACAAATTTCTCACCGGAGCAGAGTTTATCGGCGTCAGTCTTCTCAATAACCCCGAGGATATCGCTTACCATAAAGACACTGGTCTCATTTATACTGGTTGTGTAGATGGATGGGTGAAACGAGTCAGTATCCACGACTCAGTTAATGACTCAGTCGTTGAGGATTGGGTCAATACCGGCGGTAGACCACTCGGTATTGATTTCGGACTTCACGGCGAAGTTATTGTCGCAGACGCAAACAAGGTTTGAATTATTAAAATCGAATAATTTTGAAAATTTCAGGTAGAGAGATTAATCAATGGCGGATTTTTATTTTTTTGTGTGTGTAGGGATTGTTGAATATAAGCGATGACGGGAAGAAGACGGAATTGTTGACGGATGAAGCGGAAGGCGTTAGATTTAAGCTGACGGATGCAGTCGTGGTTGCAGATAACGGCGTTTTGTATTTCACTGATGCTTCTTACAAATACAATATCAGTCAATACGCTTTTGATTTCTTGGAAGGCAAAGCACACGGCCGTCTCTTGAGTTTTGACCCTATCACACGAGTTACACGTGTCCTTGTCAGAGATCTTTACTTCGCTAATGGCGTATCCATGTCTCCTGATCAAACCCATCTCGTCTTCTGTGAAACCGTCATGTATGTGAATTTGAATTCTTTAAATTATATAAGTTCCTAACTCAAAATTAATTGATATACTTTTATATTATAGGAGAAGATGCCGTAAGTATTATATTAGTGAGGAGCGTGTGGAAGTATTCATTGAAGGCTTACCCGGTTATCCAGATAACATCCGGTACGATGGAGATGGACATTACTGGATTGCAATGATCACGGTATGTTATACCAATTGAAATCTTTTCTTGAAAGTTTTACGATGATGAGTTTTTGTATCATTTTATTTTAATCACTGTTGTGAAAACAGGGAGAAACAATGTCGTGGAAGCTAGGGACGAAATACCCTTTGTTAAGGAAACTCACAGCCATGGCGACTAAGTATGGCTTGGAACTTATGTTTATGAAGAATGCAGGCGTTATGCAGGTGGATTTGGATGGGAATCCCATCGCATTGTACAATGATCATCCATTTTCTCACATAACAAGCGGTGTCAAGATTGGGAACCATCTCTATTGTGGGAACCTCTTGCATTCCTACATTACTAGACTCGATCTCTTGAAATATCCTGCACACAAGAAGCTTTAAACATCAAGTGTTTACGAAGAAGGAACTTTTACATTTTAGGAGTATCCAATATCATAAAATGTATCCACTATCCACTATCATAAAATGTAAATTCTTCGTCCCTGAGAATGAATGATGATGTTAAGATAGTGTCCCTCTCAGGATATTAGTAGCCTGAAACCATGAATATTACTCTGATCAATTGGAAGCATCGTCGAGGGTGAGAGACAAGATTATGAAATGTCAGATAAAGTTGTTAATCTAGAAAGATGGATCATGTATACGGCCAATCTTAAAAGTGGTACGTTTCAGACAAAAGATCTTCATGGAATTTGATTCATTGAACCTCGTCTCAAGTCTCAAACCTCATTCCACACATTCAAAACCAGACCTGATGGTTGTTATAGTCAAATATTACTCTATTTTAAAACTCAAAGGAACCTTTAACCAAAAAAAAACAAAAAGGAATCGAGTCCATACAATATTGGGCCTACTGTGAATATAGTTAAAGCCCATGAGACTGAACTATCGAATGGTTACGTTTACGGAACGTACTAGGTAAGGTATTACGGATCAAAGAGTCAACGATTGATTTTTCGATTTCTATCATCAATCAACGTTTTATTTCTCTTATATCATTCCAAAATTTGGAGTCTTCACCATTTTATTTTCCACAAACCCAATCCTTCACCAATGCCTCTACTCTTCTCCTCTCGTTTCCTCTTCTTCTCCACCATCGTGCTCCTCGTTTCTATCGCTCTATATCGACTCGACACCTTTGACCCAGCTCATCTTCCAGCTGACTCGCTCGTCTTCTCTACTTCTTCAATCCCGCCGCTTCTGAATGACCAATTTCTCACCGGCGCTGATTTTATCGGCGTCGGTCTTCTCAATAGCCCTGAAGATATCGCCTACCATCAGGACTCTGGTCTTATCTATACTGGTTGTGTAGATGGATGGGTGAAACGAGTCAGTGTCCACGACTCAGCTAATGACTCAGTCGTAGAGGACTGGGTCAATACCGGAGGTAGACCGCTTGGAATTGCCTTCGGGATCCACGGCGAAGTCATTGTCGCAGATGCTTATAAGGTTCGATGCGTAATTTTTTTTTTTTGAAAAATCTCAATCTTAAGTTCACTTTTTTTGTGTGTGTAGGGACTGTTGAACATGAGTTGTGACGGAAAGAAGACGGAATTATTGACGGAGGAAGCGGAAGGCGTTAGATTTAAGCTGACTGATGCAGTCGTCGTCGCAGATAACGGCGTTATGTATTTTACTGATGGTTCTTACAAATACAGTCTTCATCAGTTTAGTTTTGACATCTTAGAAGGCAAACCACACGGACGACTCATGAGCTTTGATCCCACCACACGAGTCACACGTGTCCTCCTTAGAGACCTCTACTTCGCTAATGGTGTCTCCATGTCTCCTGATCAAACTCATATCATCTTCTGTGAAACTCCCATGTCTCTCTCCGTCTCTCTCAGTCTCTCTCTCTCTCTCTGTGTAGTAACTGAATCCTCATGATCTCAAGTTGTCTTTTTGTTGTTCTCAGAAGAAGATGCAGTAAGTATTACATCAATGGAGGGCGTGTGGAAGTATTCATTGAAGGCTTACCAGGTTATCCAGATAACATTCGGTACGATGGAGATGGGCATTACTGGATTGCAATGCCTTCGGTATTTAAATCCTTTCTTTGAATTTATGATATTAACATGTGTACTTGAGTTATTGAGTTGGTTTAGGCCTCGGTTATATCCGGTTTGATGTATGTGTGTACATTTCTGATTTGTCTTTGAAAATAGGGAGTAACAACATTGTGGAAGCTTACGATGAAATACCCTTTCTTGAGGAAACTCACGGTCATGGTGTCTAAGTATGGCTATGAACCTATGATTATGGTGGATGCTGGCGTCATGCAGGTGGATTTGGATGGGAATCCCATCGCATACTATCATGATCGGAGACACTCTCACGTAACCACCGGTGTCAAGATTGGGAACTATCTCTATTGTGGGAGTCTTTTGCATTCACACATTATGCGGCTTGATCTCCTGAAATATCCAGCGCAGAAGAAGCTTTGAAACATCAAGTTTATACAAATAAGGAACTTTTACATTTTAGGAGTATTCACTGCCACAAAACGTTAACTCATGGAATGATGATGAGGATGAGTGGATCGTATCTCTCTTTCTTTCTCTCTAGTAAATTTGTAGCATTCAATCCAAAGCATACGATACAAACGTGTAGGATATATATCACATCCCTATAGAAATATATTTATAGCGTGATGTGACTGCGTCGATTTTTCTGTTTTGAAAGAACAAGTCAAGAGTCCATATTTTGTCTAATTAAATATGTTCAGAAGATTATTACAAGGAAGAGAGACAAGTGATTGGATCGAGTTAAGTTAAAGGAATATCACAGTGTGAAATATCAAAAATAGATAGTAAGAAGTTGGAATCGAACCCATGACCTTTGAGAAGCTAGCTGGCTTCTAAAGCTATGTGTGGTCTCCCACTCATTAGATTCAGAGTCGAGACTTAATCCAACGATTAAATCAAAATAATTGAATTGGTATTATTATTATTATATTTTATTTTATTTTGTATTATTATTATTTCTGTTAAAATGCATGCAAGACTAGGGGGATATATTGGATTAAGGATTTAGATTTACTAGGTTACATTTAAATTTTAGGAAGTTTTAGAAGCATTTAAAATTTTCAAGTGATTTAAGCAAATTTATGGAATTATTGTAACAAAATTTATGGATGATTAATAGAGATTTCAAGGAATTTCACCGAGGTAAGAAAATTGGAAGAAAAAAAAACACACTTAAAATTGAAAATTGTAATTCCAAAGAAAATGGTTAGAGGAAGCTGAATAGATTCAGACGAAGGAGAGGGAGAGAGATTTTAGGATAGGGATGTAAAATGAAAATAAAATGGATATTAATGTTCACTTTTAGAATTTTATCAAATATCATCAGTGGTTATTATATCCTCTCTCTTTTTAACTACAAATTGCTTTCCAAATAATTCAAAATCATTTTTGATATTTTTAATTGTTGAAATCCTTGTTTTCCAATAACTATGGGTTTGGAGCAATTTTAACAAATATTATATTTAATAAGATAAGATTTGTAAACATTGTAAAGAATCACTATTCAATAAGGAGAGATTTAAAGAAAAAAAATCTTCCCAAATGATTCAATATGTCCCTTAGTTCTCAAATCTTGAAGTGGCGTACAAAATTAATACATGCATTATTTGCCGGT
The DNA here is from genome assembly GCA_028015245.1 of Cardamine occulta. NCBI lineage: Eukaryota > Viridiplantae > Streptophyta > Magnoliopsida > Brassicales > Brassicaceae > Cardamine > Cardamine occulta. The sequence goes on along the minus strand of CM051380.1, from coordinate 5,535,854 downwards.
CAAAGACTCTGTGAAAGTGGCACTTATACGTTGCAAAAGAATTTGTATTTCAGTTTTGTTGGTAGATTGGGAACATAAGAGAAGAGAGAAAACCAGAAAAGAAATGAAACTATTCAATCTTTTATAGTATTATGTTAAAAATTATGAGTATTAAATTCCTGTTTAGTCTTTTATTCTCATTAATTGAAGATGATACATATGTGTACAAAAAAAATATGTTTCCAATTAGACTACCAAATTAATAAGGAAGAGAGATATAATCATCACATCATCCAATTGATTCTTAATTATGTATGCTACAATTGCAAATTGGATCTGGCCACTGGACGTACCAGTGCAAAGACAAAAACTGGTCTGACTTATGTTATAAGCGCGGAGACAAAGGTCACAAAAGCAAAGATTGCAACATTAATGTCAGATACTAGTGGAATTATTTTTGTTTAGATTGGTTTAGTTTGTTGGTTGTGTTGACTGATAAGTTTCTTTATCTTATTTCGGTAAGTGAGACATGGTCATAATCCAGTCGAGGTTATGAACAGAGAGCTGCTGTTGTGAGTTCTCAGACAAAAGATCCTGACAGTTCTCATGGAAAAGCTCTAGTACAAAACACTCTTGTTGCTCAGGTGTTTTTTCTTCCAAATGGAATTAGTTTCCTTAGATCGGTTTGGTTTGTTGGTTGTGTTGACTGATAAGTTTCTTTATCTTGTTTCGGCAGATGAGACATGGTCATAATCCAGACGGTCGGGGTTATGAACAGAGAGCTGCTGTTGTCAGTTCTCAAACAAAAGCTCCTAAAAGTTCTCATGAAAAAGCTCCCGTACCAAACACTCTTGTTGCTTCCAGAGTTGGAGATAAGCAAAACTCTCTTCTTCAAATCGCTATTAAGGCTTGGGTGAACCGAAACGGAACGGAAACCGACCAAGAAGCCCTCACAGAGCTAGAGCCTCTTCTTTGACTCCCATCGATGCTTTGTCGTTTAGGCAATCCTCGACCCTCAATAGAAGAAGCTTTGAAACATCAACTTTATACAAATAAGGGATATTTACATTTTAGGAGTATTTTCACTGTCACAAAATGTAAACTCATCGTCCCATGCGAATGAATGATGATGGTGATTTCGGCAACTGTAGCAGATTCTTTGGCTATGCACCGTCGGAGGCGTCATAGACAGGAGGTCCTTAATAATGTTGAAGCAGAGTTGGAAAATCTCAGACCTATTGGCTCCCGTCAAAGTACCGATATATCTTTATGGCGTGGTAAGGGAGGAAACTTCACATCGAAATTCTCTTCAAAGGAGACATGAGATCAGGTACGTGAAGTGACTCAGGCAAAGGAGTGGTACAAGGGAGTGTGGTTTCCTAATGCAACACCCAAATACTCTTTTATTGTTTGGTTGGCGGCGCATGATCGACTTACAACAGGAGATAGGATGCTGGCTTGGAATGTGAGAACTGACCCAAAATGTGTGTTTTGCCAGACTCCAACGGAAACGCGTGATCATATTTTTTTTAGTTGTCCTTTTTCATCACAGATTTGGGAATGGTTAACTAGAAGACTCTTTGACAGCCGATACACATGCAGATTTACATATATTCTCTTAATCCTCTCTGGCTCCATTATGAAAGGTACATCACGGTTTCTCATGAGGTATGTATTCCAAGTCTCTATCCATACCATTTGGCGAGAACGCAACCGAAGAAAGCATGGGGAAATGCATACTCAGGTAAGCAGTCTCCGAAAGACAATAGACCGCATTGTTCGCAATCGTCTATCCTCACTCCGGGCACCACTTTCAACAGAATCAAGTGAAGGTCTACAGCTTTGGTTTGCTTCTAGGAGTTAATGTTGTATGCAATGGATTTCACCAACTTTAGTCATCTGCTTCTTCAGCACTTTTTCTTTGGAATCTTCTTTCATACTCTCTACTCTATTGGTGATGGCTTGTACTCTTTTTCCCAAATCCGGTTTTGTCCCAAATGGGTTTTCCGGCTTTGGGTTTTAACGAAGCAACCATCACCAATGTTTCAATTATAGAACTCTGTTATTCATGTTCAACAAATTGTCAAATTTATTGTAAAAAAGTTGTTTTTCTTGAATATAATTTAACATAATATTAAAAAAAAAAAGAATGATGATGGTGATTGGATCGTATCTCTTTTGTAAATTTGTAGCATTGATTCCAAAGCATACGATACAAACGTGTAAGATATATATCACATACCTATCGAAGCATATTTAATAGCGTGATGTGACTGCGTTGGTTTTTCTGTTTTTAGAGAACAAGTCAAGAGTCTATGATTTTGTCTAATTAAATTTGTTCAGAAGATTAGAATGAAGGGATAAGTGATTGGATCGAGTTAAATTAAAGGAGTAACACTGTGTGATATATCAAAGTTGATGGTAAGAAGTAGGAATCGAACCCGTGACCTTTGAGAAGCTAGCTGGTTTCGAAAGCTATGTGTGGTCTCCCACTTAATAGATTCAGAGTCGAGACTTAATCCAACGATTAACGCAAAATCATTGCACGTTCTCACGCACCTCCATAATTCAATTCCTCTCACAACTTTCCGACGTTTCCCGGCGAAGATTCAGATCTCTTCTTTCCCCAGCTCAGGTGATCTTTCTTTCCATCATCTTCCTTTTGCTTTTACCGATGATTATCTTCTTCTTAGCTTTTCCTTCCGATTTGTGAATTTTCAATGTCTCGTATTGATTTTAGTATGGAGACATCCGAATCTCGGAACAAATTGCATTCCCGATTACGTTTATGGGAATTCCCCGATCAGTACATCATCGAGCCAGCTGATGGTTCAGGCGCTTCATGTTTGGATATTAGTCGTGTTGATGCTTCCATGAAGCTCATCGGTACATTTGGTTTGATTCCATTTTTTGCTCTTAGTGGCTAAATGATTATTTTTATCTCATCCTCTTTGCTTGTGTTTACTCTGCTCAGATCAAGTCCCAGAATCCAATTCCTTGCGTGTACCTAGAATTCGTTCCATATTTGGTGTGGTTGGGATGTTGAAGCTCCTTGCAGGTTAATAAAAAAATTATCATGTGGAACAATACTGCCTTTTAGATCTGAAACCTATCCGAGAATTTGATTAGATTGTATATTTCTTTCACTTCAGGATCATACTTAGTGGTTGTAACAGAGAGTGAACGTGTTGGGTCGTTTCTAGGCCATCCTATATTCAAAATTACATCTCTCAAGGTTCTTCCTTGTGATCATTCACTTAAAAACTCCCCTGAAGAACAGGTAAACAAATCTGTGTCCAGGTTTTCTGTTGAAGATATTAGTAGTAATGATGGATCTCAACATCTCAAAAAATTGCACCACTTCTGGCAGAAAAAGCTGGAGACTGAGTTCTCCAAGCTTCTAAGTATCGCAGAAAGGACAACTGGTCTCTATTTCTCGTATGAAGTTAACTTAACACTGAGGTAAATGGTTTTATTTTCTTCCTTACGATGCATTCTCTCTACACATTGATGTTGTTAATTTTGTATATTGTAGTACTGTCCTAAGGCATGAACATAAAATTTTAATCTAAAAGTATCTGACGTGTTACTATGAAGAGATTCAGTTGTTATTTCCTTTTAGGTTGATCTTTCTTTTTGTTATTTCAGCTCACAACGCTTGTATGATTTGGGTGATGAATCTAAGTCACTTCCTCTGTGGAGACAGGTGACCATATAGCTACTGTTGTTAAATTTATCAAACTTCTTTGGAAGCATTAATTAGTCTTTCCTTGTTGCCTGTCTGTGGCAGAACTGAAAATAATTTCTACTGGTACTGCCTTCTTTTTGACAGGCTGAGCCGAGGTTTCTTTGGAACAATTATATGTTGGAAGTTCTAATCGATAATAAGGTGAGTGTATCCTTGAGGTTCTTTAATTTCACCACATCCTCTTGTGTTCGTACTTGCAGAATATCTTACCTTTTTTCTTATGTTGTCATAAATTTTCAGCTTGACCAGTTCTTGCTTCCAGTAATTCAAGGGAATATCCTTTTGATTATTGATTGTTCACTCCCTTTTCTTCTATTTTCTCCACATGGTTACGTTTAATTACAAAATGAATCTTTCCTTAACCCTTAATCACGCTTTAATAGTTTCGAAACAGCCATTGGAAGAGATATTGTTGACATTACTCTAATTGCAAGGAGATGCACTAGGAGAAACGGTACATATCTCAATGTGCTGTTTTTACCCGTTATACTTCGCTTTCAAGTTTTTCAACAGGTTTTGATAGGTTTTATGGTATTATTGTCTAACATGAATGTGTAAGTTGGTCGCTGGAACTTCAGTCATTTGTTTGACTACTAGGATCTATCTAGTGGACAACTAAAGCAAGAAATTCAGATATTGACAGAGCTTGATGGGACTTGTTTTTATTATAGGAAAGCACAATAGCTTGTTTTCAGAATAGGAAAGCACGATGGTTGGCGTCTTAACATCAGTTTGAATTTATTTCTTTTAGATAGATAGGAGAAATATATGCCCTTGCTTGCATGAAATTTAGATGATGACTATGGTGTTGTGATTGTGTCTTCCCCCATACCTTGGATCTTTTACAAGGTACGCGAATGTGGCGAAGAGGAGCTGATCCTGATGGCTACGTTGCTAATTTTGTGGAGACTGAGCAAATTGTACAAATGAATGGATATTCATCATCATTTGTTCAGGTGTTTTTACATGCAAATGTTTAGTCATTTTATAGATACTTATTCACATGCTTTGTTTGCATACAGATTTTTTAAAGACTGAAGTATCTATGATTGAATTCTTAATGTTATTTTACCTCCTACATTTGCAGGTCAGAGGATCCATGCCTTTCATGTGGGAACAAATTGTGGATTTGACTTACAAGCCCAAATTTGAGATTGTCCAACCTGAAGAAGCTGTGAGCACTAATTTCTAATTAATCATTTGTTTTTTAATTCTTACTTCTTTCAAGTAACCCGCATTGGATGCTTCTTTTGCAGACACGAACAGCCGAGCGTCACTTTTTGGATCTAAGCAAAAAATATGGATCAGTTTTGGCAGTTGATCTCGTTAATACGGTACATATTCTTTCAGATGGACATGAATATTGTGGAGTTATGTGACTCAGATGTGGTACACGTCATGTTTGTGATCTCATTTTGGTCTTTAAGTTAAGTGTGTTGCAAAGATATACTGCAACTTTTTATTCCTCAATTGCTTCTTCTCTAATCAGCATGGTGGTGAAGGGCGCTTAAGCGAGAAGTTTGCTAGTGTTATGCAGCACATTACTGGGGATGATATAAGGTAGTAAATCTGTTTGTCTAATGTGCTTGTTAGACAGTTTTGCTTATTGTGTCTAACTCACTAAAGGAGGTGCCTTATCTTGTAGATACATTCATTTTGATTTCCATCAAATCTGTGGGCATATTCATTTTGAGCGCTTATCAATTCTGTACGAGCAGATCGAGGGTTTTCTTGAAAAAAATGGGTAAGAATTTCTTTTGGATGTTTTGTAGTTATGCAGTTTTGAAATATGAATAATTGTATAAAAAAATTGCATGTCATTTTACGTTCTATGAATTACACAGGTATTTTCTACTGAATGAAAAGGGTGAGAAAATGAAGGAGCAGCTAGGTGTTGTCCGAACAAACTGCATAGATTGCTTAGACCGTACAAATGTCACCCAGGTTAGTCATAATAATATGATGATGATGCTCTTATCTCACTGGCCTTTGCTCACCGCTCCTGCATACTTCCTGCCAAGTGCAGAGCATGATAGGTCGAAAGATGTTAGAACTTCAACTCAAAAGGATTGGAGTTTTTGGCGCTGAAGAAACCATAAGCTCACATTTGAATTTTGACGAACATTACAAAATATGTCAGTCTCATATCTTTGTAGGAAATCTAAAATTGTAGAACTTAGATTTAAAATTCCGAATTTATACGTGTTGCTTATGTGCTTTCCCTTTCAGTATGGGCTAATCATGGTGATGACATAAGCATTCAGTACTCTGGTACTCCTGCATTAAAAGGAGATTTCGTCAGGTACTTTTTCCATAGGTTTAATCTCGTGTCTGAATAAGTCCTGGCTATAAGGCAATATGCAGTCACCTATAAGAAATGAGTGTTTTGTAGATTTCCTCTACATGCCATCTAATGTGTCTCTAACCTGCTCGATTCTAGATATGGGCATCGGACCGCCCATGGTGTCCTTAAAGATGGTTGGAGCTCCCTCGTACGCTATTACCTGAATAACTTTGCCGATGGAACTAAGCAGGTCGGTGGCTTTTCATTCTCAGTAAATATACTTGCATCATATATTAATGTTTAGTTATGATACTTTGAACTGAGTGCGACTACTTCTTCATCACTTACTCCTAAACCTGGAACGGGTCCTGACTCTAGTTAATTTTGGCTGTGTGCAAAGGATTCGATTGATCTCTTACAAGGGCACTACATAGTTGCTGTGAGCCGAGACATTGCCCTTGTGCCTCAAAAGGGAGGCCTCGAGGCTATAGCCGTAAGCATTCATCGATTAACTTTAAAACTACGCCCATTCCACTTTCTCAGCATATAAACAATTCCAGTCTAATAACAAAGTAATTTGATTTCTCAGAACTTTCCAGTGGCATTGTCAGTGGTTCTGATCAGTTTCTGGTTTGCAACAATGTCTCTGAAACAAGGTAAGTCTGATCTTTCTTTGCTGGATGGTTAAATTTTGTTTTTTCGAACTTAATCTGAAACTCTGTAAAATGCTGAGCAGCTGGGAGTGATTACAAGCACAAGCATTTGTTCTTCTCATTGCTGTGGACGGGCATTTGTGTGGGCATGGCGGCACTGGTGAGGGCCAATGGCCGGATCTTCTGCAACCGGCCTCGTCTGCACAAGCCCAGAGGCTGATCCATTTTCTCCACTCGTGTGATCATATTAACTAAGACATGGAGCTCAAGTCGGAGCCAAAAGTTTTCTCCCTTTTGATTGTTTATTTCATTGTACCAAAGTTGGATTTTTGTGACACCATCTGGAGGCAATGGTCTCAGGTGAGGATTTCTTATGATTTAACACTCCCACAGCCATCAATGACTCAGATACAAGTACACGTCTTTCTTCATCTTCATTCTATGATTTAGTTGGTCCAATAAATGGTTTTCTAAATCCGTACAAAATGACTACTTGTTATATACTCCAAGTAAAAAAATTCACGTCCACAAATCTAAATAGGGCGGGTAGTCCCATTATTGTAATCATAATAGGCTGATTCTTCAACAAAGAGTGGTTAAAGCACGAGGACCATATTCGAGTACATTGTTATTGGGATCTTTTCTGCGTTTGTTTCTGAGAGATTTTGGAGTTGCATTGTTGCTTCATCGTATTTTGATATTTGGGTTTACCGTAAAAGCTAAAGGAAGGAAAGCAAGAAAGCTAAAGATCCAAACAAAATCAAAGAGGCCTCCCCTAGTTCAATGAAGCACTTCAATGAAGCAAATCCAGGCAATTACCATATCTGAATGATTTGCTTCATTTTCAACTTATCAAACCAAATATTAATCATTTAGATATGGTAAAATCTACAGTACAAAAATGGGTAAAAATTCCTTACAAAAAGAATAATGGAATCAAAACTTGGAAAAACCAGAGAAAAAACACAACCTGGAATCTCTGACTTTCCTATCAAAAGAGAGGAAACAAAAAAATAAAGTAACTCTCATACTTTTTTTCCAACTTGCTCAGTTCCTTCACAAATCGTTCAAAACGCCTTTGAGGAGATCCAGTCCCTCGGCAGAGATGCTCCTCCTCTTATGTGACTTAGGAATCTCAATACGAGGAGGCGGTTCCGGCGAGAAACAGACAACCACTACCGTAAGATTATCACAAGTGTTGCGTTGGAGAGCTTCCTTGACCAGAGCTTGAGAGCATTTCTCAGGATCGTTATGCTGCATCAGCTCTCTCCTCACCATTGTCACTGCACACTGGCTACTCATCACATCCCAAAGCCCATCACATCCCATTATCAGAAACTCGTCTTCCTCAGTCAGCACAATCTCCTCCAGCTCAGGCTCGCAGCTGAGAGGGCAGAGTGATCCTTTAGCTCCCTTAATGTGCCAATCACCTAAAGCTCGAGCCACAGAAAGCTGCCCGTTAAGGTAACCATCATAGATAACACCTCCAAGCTTCTCAATACGTAGCCTCTCTGAAGTACAGTTTGGTTTGTGGTCCTTTGATAGCTCAATGGCTCTGCCACGTTTACCAAGCACGGCTCTCGAGTCACCAGCGTTTGCAATCAGCATAGTCTTGTCCAAGATGAGAGCAGTGAGTGCAGTGGTGCCTGAGGATCTATCAAGAGACGAAGCATCAGCTAAAGCATGATCCGTCTTCACAAAGGCACTTCTTGTCGCCTTCTTAGTGCTGGTTGGGAAGTGTTTATCTTCCATTACAAGCTTCATAATATTCTTCTTTGTGAATGATGCTGCATCAACACCTCCATGTCCATCAAACACCTTTCATAAACAACACAACTTGAGAGACAAGCATTTTAAACCAGAGCATATATTGAAAATTCGATGATTCAGATCTCATATACCCCATAGAAAGCTCCACTGTATGATCCAATATGCTCTGTGAGATCATCAACGCAGATGAATTCGTCTTCCATTGACCTCTTCGGTCCTTTATCAGACCAACTTCCAGATCTGAACACAGGCTGGAATGTTGAATTTACTCCTTCTGGAGATTTTGCACCAAACCTTTCATCTCCTTCCTGCGAACAATCATTTCACAATGTAAGTTTGCTTTTGAATTACAAGATCCCATGAGATCCGATCGAAAAGATTCACGTCCGATATAGCTACATTGTATCTGTTAGGGATTCCACAGTTAAATTCGTGATTTTTTGAAGAGAAAAGAACAAGAAAAAAGGAGCAAAGAAGAGATGAACCAACGGAATCGGTCAACCAAGCAGTGCTATTGCAATGGCGCATTGCAGAGAGATTCCTTGGAGGCTTGCCAGAGGAGCTAAGGTTCGTCATTTTGTCATCTGTAACCTCCAAAGTGTTAATCATCGGAGAAACTTCCGTCACCGGTGCCATTTCCAGATTCCGATCAAAAGCTTTCTATTTCTCAGAATCATCTCTTTTAAATATAAAAATAGCTTCTTTTTTCTTCCTTCCTCCTTATTTTACTCATCAATTAGCTCCCTGGCCGCCACGTGTGCTTTTCCCATTCCAACTTACTTATTATATTTGAATAGTTTTAAAATCAATCATTTATTCGTTTCCTTTCTTCTTTTGTCTCCTTCTTCTTCTTCCTATTAACAGAGCAGTTTACAGAGAAGCTCTTGAGCGAAAGATGAAGGTTGTGTCTAGGTTTTACCCTCAAACTAACCCATTTCTTGGCGTTGTCCGCATCGGAAAGTGGTGGAGTTTTGATTAGCCTTTGAATCAATTTCCAAAAGCCTAATGGTACACTTTCATTTTTGATGTTGTCAATCTGAGTCTCTATCTTAGTACAATTAGCTATAAAAAAATTGCAAGCTATTTGCTTTTTAGGATTAGAAAACAAAAAGGTGTTCACTTGAGAGGATTCTCTTGCGCACTAACTCAAATGCGCAAAATTTGAGATTTTCCAGTATCTAACATCTGAGTGCTTATTTGGTATTTAAAGGAGCTTCTGACTCTGATATGGAAGTAATCATATGAGATAAAGAGTGGGTTTGGGAAAGATGAAGTGAAGATTCCACTGAGACACAAGGATATGAGTGAGTGAAAGTTGAATCTGTGAACAACATTACATAAAGAGGATCTCCACTTTGCACATTATCAATCTGCACTCAATTACTCGCTCCACCAATTTCTCTCACGCTCAATGAGAAAGCGACAGGTCCATATATAAAGCATACATCTTCCCTCAACATTTCATTTATGCCATCAGTTCTGATTATGTTTTGCTTTGTTATGGTGGCCATTTCAGTGACTCCATAACTAGACCTTCCTCTCTTGAAGGTGCTGAAATTGAGAAGATGAAATGGTTTCTGCTTATGCTTATCATCTGCTACGCAGTTCCTTTACAAGGACTCACCAAAAATGTCTCTGCGAGACCCCAAGTTGTGAATATTGGCTCGGTTTTCACATTCGGTTCTCTCATAGGTAGAGTCGTCAAAGTTGCTATGGAGGCTGCTGTTGAAGACGTGAATGCTAGCCCCAACGTTCTTAACTCTACTCTACTCAGGATCATCATGCATGACACAAAATTCGATGGATTCATGAGCATCATGGAACGTAAGTGAGACTGAGTTCTATTATTTCCTTTTTTATGTTTTGCTCATGGATAATTTAAACTGTATCTTCTCTTCTAGTCTTCTTTACCTTTGATTCAACCATTTTATGCTCGCTGATTCATTTTTCTGTCTTGGATAATATAGTTTCTAATACTACAACATGTAAGTATCCTCATGTCTATATTCTGGTCTTCGGTTTACTGATTGATTGGGTTATGTTTCACATTGACAGCTCTGCGGTTCATGGAATCTGAGACAGTGGCCATAATTGGCCCTCAGAGATCAACAACCGCTCGTGTAGTTGCTCACGTTGCAACAGAACTAAAAATTCCTATACTATCCTTCAGTGCTACAGACCCTACCATGTCTCCTCTGCAGTTTCCCTTCTTCATCAGATCTTCACAAAATGATCTCTTCCAGATGGCTGCCATAGCAGACATTGTTCAATTATATGGTTGGAGAGAGGTGATAGCTATATACGGGGATGATGAGTATGGCCGAAGTGGGGTAGCTGCCTTGGGAGACAGGTTAGCGGAGAAGCGCTGCAGAATCTCATACAAAGCAGCTTTGCCCCCCGAACCTACCAGAGAGAACATCACTGACTTGCTGATTAAGGTAGCTTTGAGTGAGTCAAGAATCATTGTCGTTCATGCTTCTTTCATCTGGGGCCTGGAGGTGTTCAATTTGGCTCAGAATCTTGGTATGATGAGCACTGGTTATGTGTGGATAGCTACCAACTGGCTTTCTACAATCATAGACACAGACTCTCCTCTGCCTTTGGACACCATGAATAACATTCAAGGGGTCATTGCACTGCGCCTGCACACTCCCAACTCTATCATGAAAAAGAACTTCATTCAAAAGTGGCATAACTTAACTCATGTTGGACTGAGCACTTATGGACTCTATGCTTATGACACTGTCTGGCTGCTTGCTCACGCCATTGATGATTTCTTCCACAAAGGTGGAAATGTTTCCTTTTCGACTAATCCGATTATATCTGAGCTTAGGGGTGGAAACTTGCACCTTGATGCTCTGAAAGTCTTTGATGGAGGAAAGAAATTTCTTGAGAGCATCTTACAGGTTGATAGAATCGGCTTAACTGGTAGGATGAAGTTTACTAAAGACAGGAACCTTGTAAATCCAGCATTTGATGTGCTTAATGTCATTGGTACTGGTTATAGGACCATTGGTTACTGGTATAATCAGCTAGGCTTGTCTGTGATGCCGCTTGACAAGCTGGTTAACACATCTTTCTCGGGACAGAAGCTTCATAGCGTTGTCTGGCCAGGACAGACAACACAAATTCCCCGTGGATGGGTGTTCTCGAACAATGGAAGACATTTGAGGATTGGAGTTCCAAATCGTTTTAGGTTCAAAGAGGTTATCTCAGTTAACAGCAACGGGATGATCACTGGCTTCTGTGTTGATGTATTCATTGCCGCTCTCAACTTATTACCTTATGCAGTCCCGTTTGAACTTGTAGCTTTTGGTACTGGTCATGAAGTTCCAAGTAACTCTGAGCTAGTGCGCTTGATGACGGCTGGGGTGAGTACATAAGCACTCTTTTAAAACCTGTTATGATGACGGTTCTGTTGGTGAGTGTAATTACATGTTTTGTGGCTCAAACATCTTTTACACAGGTTTACGATGCAGCCGTTGGTGATATCACCATCATTACAGAGAGAACCAAAGTGGCAGATTTTACTCAGCCGTATGTGGAGTCAGGACTAGTGGTGGTGGCTCCTGTTCGGAAGTTGGGTTCCAGTTCTATGGCGTTCTTGAGGCCGTTCACTCCCCAGATGTGGCTTATTGCAGCTGCCTCTTTCCTAATAGTTGGTGCTGTCATCTGGTTTCTGGAGCATAAACACAATGACGATTTTCGAGGCTCTCCTCGGAGACAAGTCATGACTACTTTCTGGTGAAAACAGAATAAGCTCCAACTGGATGGACTCAATTCCAAACACTACAGTTTTTCAGTTTTTTTTGGCTGAAATGTTTCGTCGTTTTGCAGGTTCAGCTTTTCAACTCTTTTCTTCTCGCATAGTAAGTGGACTCACACCCCCTCTTCTTTCTTTAGTTGTTTCCATTTTAAAACTGGCAAGAAGGTGTCCAATGTTTTATCCTGAATTTATACAGGAGAGACTACAACCAGCAACCTTGGAAGAATAGTGCTGATAATATGGCTATTTGTAGTTCTCATAATAAACTCAAGTTACACTGCGAGCCTTACGTCAATCCTCACAGTTCATCAGCTGTCTTCACCAATCAGAGGCATAGAAACTTTGCAAACGAACAATGTTCCTATTGGGTATCCAATAAGCTCCTTTGTCAGAGACTATTTGGTTCACGAACTCAATATTCATGAGTCAAGACTGGTCCCTCTTCAGTCTCCAGAGGAATATGATAAGGCCTTGAAAGATGGTCCAGGAAAAGGTGGCGTTGCTGCTATTGTTGGTGAACGAGTTTTCATGGAGCTTTTCCTCTCAACCCGGTGTGAGTTTGGCATAGTTGGACGAGAATTCACAAAAAACGGATGGGGATTTGTGAGTAACGTTCTGAATATGTTTTCATTGAATCTAAACAATTCCCAACTGGTTTGGTGACAAACTGTACCCTGCAGAATATTTAGAATTGATGGCGTGATAGTGTGATGATGATACATTTTTTTTCCTCCCACTGTTCAGGCATTTCCGCGTAACTCGCCTTTGGCAGTGGATGTCTCTGCGGCGATTCTGCAGCTATCAGAAAATGGAGATATGCAGAGAATTAGGGACAAATGGTTGCTGAGGAAGGCTTGCTCTCTGCAAGGCGCTGAGATAGAAGTAGATAGGCTGGAGCTTAAAAGCTTTTGGGGATTGTTTGTGGTGTGTGGACTGGCATGTGGTCTTGCTCTTGTGGTGTATACAGTGTTGATGATACGTCAGTTTAGACGACAGTCTCCTGAGGAAGCAGAGGGGTCGATCAGGAGAAGAAGCTCTCCGTCCACACGTATCCACTCCTTTCTTTCCTTTGTGAAAGAGAAAGAAGAAAACGCCAAGGCTCGGTCCTCTAGGGAAAGGCAGCTCGAAGATATCTCAGTCAATGGTTAAAGTCTCAGTAACTAAAGTGTTTCCAGCAAATTAAATGCCCCGGAGAGACTCATAATGGCTCTAGTTTGTGTTGCTCCCTCTTTATTGCTACACTTGAGTTTTTATTGCTACACTTTTGTAATCTCACAGTGATTATGATTAAGATCTCCTAAAAATAAAAACTCTGCTTCTCATCATCTCATGGTTACAAAAGGAAAGACCTCCCAACTTGCAGCTACAACACAAAGAATCTAGGAAAGCGTATACAGCCTGAGGAAGCATTATCGAAGCCCAAACTAATGGTATGGATTTGTTCTTATTAATGACTTTAAATACAGCAGGAATGTTAATAAAGGCAACAGAGAAAACAAAGTCATTCATCAGAGAGAAACGAAGCTGCAACGTCTTGCTGTTTTGCACCGACGGAGAAGAACTCAGAGATAACTTCGAGGGGCATTCCCTTTGTCTCCGGTACCTTGAGGTACACAAAAACCCACGCGACAGCGCAAACAAATGCATAAATGCCAAAGACTCCTGCAAGGCCAAGGGATTTCAGCATGACAGGGAGAGTGTAAGTGACGATTATGTCACAAATCCAGAAAGTGAGGGCACAGATGGTGATGCAGAGACCACGCACAGAGGTAGGGAAGATCTCTGAGCATAGGATGTTTGGGATTGCCCCAAAACCCATCACGAAACAGCTTAGGTACACCGTAACGCTGGCTGTCGATATCAATGCGTTTGCTGTGCCTCCAAGCTTAACCAAGCTTCCTATCACCAGCGTTATCAGCGACAGTATTAGAATGGGGATTGTGGAAAGCATCAGAGACCTGCAATCACATTTTTGGGCATTGTTACATTTCAAATTATACAATTCAGCTGAAAATGAGAAGGGTATAAAGCATAGAGAACTTGCCTTCTCCCAGCTACATCCATTAACCTCATGGAAACAAGAATGCAGGGAAGCATCAAAAGTGTGGTTAAGGCGCTTATGAGAAGCGATGCAGACTCTGCACTTATTCCAAGGTTTGTCAAAAGACTTGACACACCTGTTTCCTCCAATATTTGAGGTGTATAATACATCACTCCATTTATTCCTGCAAACTGCAAACATGCTTCCTCTCCTTTATCTGTTTTGTGGTTTTACATTCTAAAGACAAAAAATAAGAACCATTACCTGTTGCAGTATCTGAAGACCAACTCCAACCACCAAAGCTCTCTTAACCCCTGGTTCCATTAGCTCTCTCCAGCCTGGAGCATTTTGAACCTCTTGTGGCAACATTGCAATCTCGCCTTTACCTCCAGGCATCATCGAAGCTTGGCTTACAAGTGCAGCAGCCTGAACGTATCCATTCCCCTGATCAGGAACACCAGCTTCTGTGTGAAAGGAGAGAAGTGACCCACGTCGCGAAAAAGGATTGTTGTTGACGTTGTTGTTGTTGTTGTTGGCAGTTTCCTCGTGAATATACATTCTCTGTAACCCTCCATTGACTCTCTTACCATCTGCACCAACCTTGTCGTTATACTTCCACGCCAATTGCCATCCACCGCCTATGCTTGTAGCTGTCGCTGTCTCACCCACGTTTGCCATAAACAAGCTGCTCTGTCGCCTATGCATGGTCCCAGTAGTCCGCTGGTAGCATTCATCCGCCTCAGTGGTCTGCGGGGAAAGCAGAGGACTGTTCAAGTTTTCATCTTCGTCAGAGCTATCTTCATTGTTCCTCTCTGGATCCCATTGAGACTCCTGCCTTCCCATCATTCCCAGTATACTTCCCATATTGGGGAAGATCATGCTGCGCGATGATGTGTTCATGCTCTCAGAAGGGAGTTTTTCGTGGATGCTACCAAAGAGAGTGACAAGTGGGTCCATGAGAGATCCACCACGCTGTAACATGCTTCCTTGTCGAGACGCCAATGCCAGAGAACTCTGTCCTTTTACTGGCTTAGCTATCCATGACTGTCCATCCTCTGGACCATAGAGTTTTATCTGATCTTTCCTTGGCAGTTCATGTCCTCTCTCGTTTTCCTCGTTGTCCGGTCCAATCACATATTCTTCTATCGACGTGTCTTTTCCCACCCCAAGCCCTTCAACCAGCAGAGCAAGCTCGCCTAGATCACACCCCGAGTTAGTCTGTAAGTTCAAAGTCGATAATCTAAAGGTCTTAATGTTCATCAAGACAAACCTGAAACATCTTCTCTGCCACGGAGTCTCTGCAGAACCTGTCTAGCTTCTTCCATCCGACCTTTGCTGACAAGCCACCTTGGAGATTCAGGCAAGAAGAAAGCCGCAAGTGCAAAGTAGAGAATGGAAGGAATTGACAAAACACCGAGCATGAGCCTCCAGCTCGGCGATTCTTGAAGTGACATCCCAAACACAAGACAGTATGATAAAAACATCCCACCGGATCCACAGAACTGCGGAAAAGTGTTGAGTAAACCTCTGATTTCGGAAGGTGCGGTCTCAGAGATGTAGATTGGGACGAGAGTGACAGCTAGACCGATCCCAAACCCATCAATCAGCCTTGCGAAAAGTAGAACATAGACATTGGGAGACCAAAACATGACGATGCTACTCAAAAAGTATAGAAGAGAAGAGAGTATAAGCATGGAGCGCCTTCCTACTCTGTCAGAGACAGGACCAGAGAAAGTTGTGATCAAAGTGGCTCCAATGAGAGACATTGCTACGATCAATCCTTCTATCTTTGGTTCTTTCTCCAAATGGAATTCTTTCTTTATGTAAATTACAGCTCCTGCCACCAAAGTAGAGTCATTGCGCGTTTTCGTATAGATTTTATGGGAAGAAAAAGAAAGATAAAGAAAGAATGAGAGATACCTGCAATGGTGGCATTGTCCCAGCCCTGCAACATATTCCCTATCGCAGCGGCTAAAGCAACGAGCACTACACTCCTCATCTTTTATTTTTATAGTGATTTCACTTTCCTAGGATCAATAATCTTGTTGATAGAACATCATATATTTTCTCCTTCCGAACATAATACTATAATGTCCTATAATATAAAGTGAGCTGTTAATCTGATGGTTATTACCCTTAATATGCGATTTAACAACAACAACAACAAAACGAATTGTTAAAAGTGTTTTGTGTTGTTTCTTTTCAAATAGAAAGACAAGTATTAGAGTGATTAATCAGAAGCAAGCAGCATTTGAGAAGTGGTAATAACGGTAGTAGAGACAGATAGGGAGGGAGAGTTTGTTGGTCAAGAAGAGAAACAAAAGGGGAATGCGACAACCAACTCTCTCACTTTCTATTTTTGACAGATTCTTCGGTGTAATTACCACTCTTTTGTATAATTATCCAAATCATAAATATAATGAGACAGTTTTCTCTCTATCTAACTAAGATGTCCACATCATCAACTTAATTATCCAATAAAAAAAACTATATCATCAAATAAAAAATTATTAATAAATATTACTTAAATATAATAATTAATGAACATTACTTAGATAGTTAATAATAAAAGAAATCAAAGTAAAAAAAGAGTTTAAAGATCTAAAAAAACATAAGTAAAAAAATATTTTTAACAAATTTAAAAATATTAATAAGAATAAATATTTATTAGAAACAGATAGGGAGAGAGAGTTCGTTGGTCAAGAGGAGAAACAAAAGGAGAATGTGACAACCAACTCTCTCACTCTTTATTTTTGACCGCTTCTTCAGTGTAATTACCACTCTTTTGTATAATTAACCAAATCATATATATAATGATAGAGTTCTCTCTCTATATAAGGTGTCCACATCATCACCTTAATTATTCAATAAAAAAACTATATTATCAAATAAAAAAATTATAATGAATATTATTTAAATATAATAGTTAATGAATGTTACTTAGATAGTTAATAATAAAAGAAATCAAAGTAAAAAAAAAAGTTTAAAGAGAGAAAAAAATATGTTAAAAATATTTTTAACAAATTTAAAAATATCAATAAGAATAAATACTAGACAATAAAATATTTTATTAGTAATAATATAACTAAAAATATTTTATTATTTAAATATAACCTAAAGTATGTTTAAAATTATAAATTTTGACTCACTCTGATGAATTTCTACCTAAGACTCTATATATCACTCATTATGTTTATTTGAGTAAACGTTACTGCCTTTGTAAGAGCTTATCAACTAATAATAATAAAAAATTAACTAAGAAATTAATAATTTTACAAGTTTTTACTTCGATGAAAATAAGAGCAGAGAAAATCATTTACTTCAAAATCTTTCTTCAAAAAAATTTTGAATAAAGAAGAGCACTTATCAATTAAAATGAAGTATAAAATAATTTAAGAAATTACCTTACGATCATATTTTATTTTAAACACATAGTAATCCAAAGTAATCATGTATTTCCTACTCTTAGAAGAGAAAATGGAAGAAGTAGAACAATCAATTTCAAAAGGGAAAATGCTCAGTCTTCTGAGTTGAAACTTAAAATGATTGAATCGAAGATCTCCAATTCTCTATTCTGCATGAATATATGTTTACATACCAAAATCATAGATCTTACCTTTGGAGAATCCGAATTCTCTAGCTGAGTCAACCTCAAAAAACAAATGTTTTAAAGGTCTGTTTTCAGTGTGTAGAAAAACTGATCGTCTGACGCAAGTCACGTAACCTGCCATCACATTCAGCATTATCTTGCTCTCAGCTTTTATGGATATCTTTGTTTCTTCCTCGCCATCGCTCCCATTTCTCGTAATCTAGGGAAACGAACACAAATGGAAAGGTTAAAAAGTTTTACTAACAAGGAGAAGAAGCGAAACGGCTAAAGGAGAAGAAGAAAAGTCACTTAGTGAATCAGGGAGGTTGTATTGGTTTTTCTTGGACCATAATAATTTGTACTACCTAATCGTATGGTTTATTTTTTGTTGTTACTTAAACGGATGTCACGTGGTAGTTCACTAGTTCTACAGCTCTTCTGAAGCTTTTTTTTTTTTTTTTAGTAGAGAGATAATCGAACCGGACGTTAAACCAGGTTTACTATTGGGTCATGTGGTTCAATCCATTGAGTTTGGTTTAAACGGATTTTCACGGTTTGAAGTCGATGGCGGTTCTTTAGATGAAAGCCGAACCGACTCAATCTTCTTCCCGCAACTTCACAATCTGCTTTCCCAATTCCTGCTGCAGAGGAGGTCGTATTTTTTTGGTCGCCTGAAACCCTAGACACATCGCAGGTAAATCCTACTGCAAGAAATCGATTGATGGTCTATATTATCTGCCTTTGAATAGAGATGTGTTAGTCTTTGATTCAATTCTATGGTTTCTCTGGGAGCTGTTCCGCGTTCAATCTTGTATGAAAAATCTCAAATTTATTGTTTTTAATCTGGGCAGAGATGCAAAATTCAAAGATTCCACCGTTTTCGGAAGCAAAGAGAAAGAAGATTCCAACTCCGAAACAACCCTTGACCCAATTACCACCAAGAATCGGTAAAAAAGCTTCAACGAAGAACAAATCGGAGCAGGTTCATGCAATCTCCCATCAACTTGAGTTGTCTAATTCAGATTCATCTCCCGGAAACGAGTACAGAGCACTGAGGCGCAAGTATTTGATGCTAGAGGAAGACAGCTTCGCATTGGAGAAAGAATTAAAAGAAGCCGAGGATGAGGTTAAAGCACTTGAAGATGAGAAACTTGAGCTCTTGGACAAACTCGTTGTAATGGAAGGTTTAGTTGATCCTTGATTTGTAGCCTAGCCACTTGTCTGGTCCCATTCATATGTACAAGCCGCCTTATATTGTGAAACTTTGTTTCTGGTTACACTAACTTGTATAAGCTGTGAATCTCACTTTGTTGCGTCTTTCAAGTTAATCAAAAGATGATCTTGGCTCTGAGATTAATGACGTATACTTGCTATAGTTGCAAACAGTTGAAAAATATTTTGCCAAGACGATTGTTCAGTCCTAAGATTAGCCTGGAGATTTTGGCAAAACTCGGATACTAGCGCGTCGTGCCAGGTCCAAACAAAAGTAAACCAAAATTGTAACTAAAAAAATCGTTTTGTCACACCACGTGTCCCTCATCCACATTAGGCTGATAGATGAATTGCACCGTGTGGCTGAAAATTGATTCACCGCTTCAGAGTCTGTTTTAGAACAAAGTCTAGTGCTTTCTTCTAATGCTTCGAAAGCGCTTATGGCCGCGTCTGTAACATCTCTTCCGACCACTTTTGGTCTGAGCCATGGTGATGAGTGTTGCAACCGTTCATCAACCAAATCACTCTTTCCAGGCCATCATCTGGCCGTGAAGAAAAAGGGTCACTCGCTGCATTGCGAACGTAGTGGAGTGAGGAGATTGGTCGTGACGCAGGCGACAGAGGGATCTAGAAAATCTAAAGAAAGTGAACCGTCTTGGGCAAATCCTGACTCGGATGAGCCACCTCCTTGGGCTAGAGATGAAGGTCGTTCTTCAACGTCTCAAGAAAGCTTTGAGATTCCCTTCTATGTTTATCTGCTGGCCTCTGCGATTACTGCCATTGCTGCTGTATGCTTCTTATCTCTCTCTTTCTCACATGCTCGTTGTCTTTTAAATGCTAATTCAATATCGAAGATGTTATCTTTATGCATAATTTTGGTCATTGTAGATTGGTTCTGTTTTCGAGTACTCAAGCAAGAATCCAGTTTTCGGGGTCTTGGAATCCGACAGCATCTTTTATACTCCTGTGCTAGGATTCTTTGCTTTGACTGGAATCCCCACTTCTGTGAGTTCCTTGTCTCTCTTAGCCATTTGATCTTTGTGTTGTTTCCTCAGCTGATAAAAGTAAGTTTTTGCGTGCACAGGTATTCCTATGGTTCAAATCCGTGGAAGCTGCTAATAAGGAAGCTCAGGAACAAGATAAAAGAGATGGCGTTCTTTAAAAGCTCTTTTTGTGTGTTTCTGAAACTTATACATTGATTGTTGTCCTCCACATACTTTGAATATAATTCTGCATTTTCAAAGGAGCTTGCTTCTGTTCATTGTCTTGTTCTCGCTTGATTTTTTTTTGTTGATCTAACAATGTCATGTTCCAATGAGTAAATGTTGCAGCTAAACGAGTAAACAAATGTGGAAGATGCGTGCAATTGAAATGCTCAGCTCAACATTCCCAAGTAAATGGAGGCATCTTTGGTTTAAATTTTTGAGATTGTCCTCTCGTTTATGTGTCCCTCTTCAACAAGCAATTAAAGAGTTTGAAATGTCTGTATACAAAACCAACTTGTTGTGGAAAGACATATCTTGCTTTCACTGTTGGTAGGAGATTGGAGTCACAATATCAGTTGAAGGCTGATTGTGCTCAAAATCATGTGTTTAGTTGGTTAATGAGAATTTGACGTTTCCATTTGAAAATACAAACTGAAAAAAGAGGTAGAAACAAATACTCTCTACCGCTCAATGTAGCAGGACTGATCCCTTTGAAAGATATCAAGTGGTATTGCAAATTGTTAGAGCAAATGATATGGAATTTGCAAGACTTGGCCCAAAATAAAGATGATGGTTTCTTTTAAAGCCTTAAACTTTGACCAAAAGCAAACCTTTGAAATCTCCAGTTCGGTACAATTATTACAGATCAAATGAGAACGAATTTTGTCGGGCTCTTTAAAGATGTGTTAGTTAAAGATTAGTTTGTTTTGGGCTCTCCCAAGAGAAAGAGATATAGATAGATCTCAGGAAAATCTTCGATTTAGCGTTGTCTTTCCATCTGTGAAGCGGACAAAGCAAAGCAGTCGCCGGAGCTGGCGACATGGTAGGATCCAGAGACTTTGGAGCTGAGGAACATACCCCTGCAAACTTATTCCACTCCATCATCGCCATAACCATCTGGCTTGGCTCCATTCACTTCAACGTCGCTGTTGTTCTCTCTTCTCTCATTTTCCTTCCTCCTTCTCTATCTTACCTGTACATACCTCTCTCTCTGTTCCTATCCATCTCTTTGCTTTTACAGGTCTCAAATTTAAAGTCTTTGAAATCCTCTGTTTTCAGGGTCTTGAGTCTTCTCATTCTGCTTATCTTCATCCCAATCGACGATCATAGCAAATACGGGCGTAAGCTCGCTAGGTACTTCTTTCATCTCGTCCTCTATCCGATTTAATCTCCAATCGTTTTTTGTTGTTGTTCTCGAATTCATGTTTTTGTTTGAGCAGGTACATATGTAAGCACGCGGGTACTTATTTCCCTGTCTCTCTTCACGTCGAGGATTACGAAGCTTTTCAACCAAATCGTGCTTATGGTCTGTCACAAACTCCTTTTAACTCCCAAAGTATCAAACTTTAAGATGGGTTTGTGATGCTATCATTGACTTTTGAACCTGTGACTACAGTGTTTGGTTATGAACCACATTCAGTTCTGCCGCTTGGAGCTATTGCACTTGCTGATCTCACAGGGTTTATGCCTTTTACTAAAATCAAAGTTCTTGCAAGTACTGCTGTGAGTTCTTACTGCTTTATCTCTTGTGTGTATTCTTAATTAGCCTTCTTGTCCACAAACTCATTTGTTTTGCAAAATTGATTGTTAGATTTTCTACACTCCCTTTCTAAGACACCTATGGGCATGGTGTGGACTCGCCCCTGCCTCTAGGAAGAACTTCGCTTCCCTTTTGAGTTCTGGCTATACTTGTATCCTTGTACCTGGTGGTGTGCAGGAAACACTTCACATGCAACATGATGTTGAGGTAACTTTTATTCTTTTGCTTTGATGAAATTATATTCTTTTGAAAGATTTGAATTACTTAGAAAGTTGTAAGTTTGGACTACTTGAGATATAGCTATATCTGTTTTGATATCTCATGCAAATTGAAGAAGAGAGGGTGTGTTTCCTCTGCAACATTCTGTTAAGTTCTGTATTGAACTGTATTTCACATTGCAGAACGTCTTCCTTTCACCTAGAAGAGGATTTGTACGCATAGCCATGGAACAGGGGACACCTCTGGTTCCAGTTTTCTGCTTTGGTCAGGTAGGGAAAAAGATTTGTCTTTATGTACCTGAAACCTCAAACTAATTAGTTGGTCAGTTACATGATTCAGATGCTGTACCGTGTCAGCTTTCCAGTCGTATGTTTGATGTATTTGTTTCTTGTGCAGTCACAAGTGTACAAATGGTGGAAACCTGATTGGAACCTCTACCTTAAACTATCTAGGGCGATAAGGTTTACCCCAATCTGCTTCTGGGGAGTTTATGGGTAAGAGTAAACCTTTTTTCCGTTAGTTCCTTGAGGTACATAGTGTATAAAATCATCTTGAAAGAGGGTACTATTCCCATTTGTTTTGTAGAACCCCATTACCGTATCGACACCCTATGCATGTGGTGGTTGGTAAACCAATAGAAGTTACAAAAACTCTGCAGCCTACTGATGAAGAGGTTAGTCGTCTTCTTGTTTATTGTTTTGTAGCTTCTTAGAATGGGATCAAGATGGAATTCTCGACTCTGCTACTACTGTATTGAAAGGCCTTCGTGTAAGTTGAGCATTCATCAACTTATGGTGTTTATGTGCATCTCAGGTTACTAAGTTACATGGCCAGTTTGTGGAAGCGCTTAAGGATCTGTTTGAGAAGCACAAGGCTCGAGCAGGCTACTCTGATCTTCAGTTGAATATTCTTTGAACAAAATCTCCAATGGTAAATTATTATTTATGTATTGTGCTCCTTTATTAGTTACCTTGGTGCTGGATTTGGAAATAATTTACCTGTATGTTTTTAACATCTACTGTTGTAGTAAATTAGTAATTGAATACGTTTCTTCTACTATAGACTGTACATTACAAGCTATTCTGGCACGTCTTATTATTAGACTGAAGAATTTCATTCTGTACTAGCTTAGCTGCATGTACAATATGCTATGTTTCCTTTCCAATAAAAAGGGACTAGTCTTCTTATTGGGCCTTATTAGTTGGGCTTCAGAAAAAGCTTGTGGAAGTCACAAAGCAAACGGAGACAGTAATGCCTGTAAAGGATCGATCACACATGAGACGGCTATAATTTCAAGAAAAGGATCAGATCTTGTTAAATAAATTAGGGATAAATCACGGCAGCAATTTTGGGAGCTTGAAGGTTCTAATCTTGGTAATATCCTTGGTGTGGAAAAATCAGCTGAGCAGATTGTTGCTGATACTGTTTTGATTGGTGAAGAAGGTGAAGCTAAATTTTCACAACATGTGAAGAAGGGAGAAGCTATGACTGTGAGTGAATTAGCCATGTCAAAGAAGACCATGGCAGAGCAACGATAGTATCTCCCTATATTTTCTGTTAAGACCATTTTAGTGCCGGAATCAGATCATCTAACTCTGCTTAATGTATATCAGCATTGGAAAGAGCATGACTATAGAAGAGACTGGTGCAGTGACCATTTACCTGCAAGTCATAAGAAGAAGCAGAAGGAAGACAAAAGAGAAATGGAGGAAGAGATAAGGCTGAGTCTGAGGTGAGAAGCAAAGAGAGAGATAGAGAAACAAAAAAGGACAAAGCAGCAGCAACAAGTTCAGGTCCTGGCTTGAACAAAAGGCACCACTTACCTCAGACCTAAGAAGTTTGGACTCTAAACATTGTAATCTTATTTGTTCAAATTAGTGAAACCCCAAAGACCGGTTTGGTCATGTAAAAACAGAGCAATTTGTGTCTGTGTTCAGTTGTTTCTTAATGAGAACAGTAATAAATTGTTCGAAATTAAAAAAAAACATAAAATAATCAAATAAGTGTAACGGTTTGAGTTAGATAACTAACTTCTTCCGTGCATCGTATTGTGACACGTCTATTTACTTACACGTCATAAGATAGTCAGCTTCCAGTTTGAGTTTCTAAGGGCATAAACTCCAATGAGGAGTTCTTAGCAATATTTTTAATATAAATTTTGTTGAATTGAAAGATAAAAAACTCATGAGGGGTTCTTAATTTTTTCCTCCTCCAATGGTAGAAGCTCATTAGGGGTTCTTAAGCAAAAAATATTAATTTGAATAGTAGAACCTCATTCAAATTCATTCATTCATTCATTGATAATGGATGGTTTACATTGGTGGAATATTATTTGTGATAAACAAGAGATACAACAAAACATTTATTAAATGTGTAACAACAACAGAATGATCAATCGGCCCCAGAAGTTGTGGTCTGTGGCATCTCTTTTTTCTCTTCAGATATAACATTTGGGCCCAAAAAAACTTGTCTGGTTCATAACCTGCCCATAAATCACAATCATTTTTAACTCAAACTCACAAAAAGAAAGAACAAGCCACAGCCAAAATCTAATGAAAAAGGACAATGGGAGATTAAACGAACCTGCAGATGTATTAACCCTGGATAAACAAGCCACAGCCAAGGATAAACAAGCCACACCAAGGATAAACAAGCCACAGCCAAGGATAAACAAGCCACACCAAGGATAAACAAGCCACAGCCAACAAGCTTTACCATATTCCATGGAAACATAATCAGACTGCCGACAAGAACAATCAAGATTACAATACTACATACAGTCGGGATTCATCATCTCATTTATCCTAATGAGATATTCGGCTAAGAAACCAATCAAGTATATATTTTCATCTATGACCAAGAACAAAAACAATAAGCATCGAGGGAGCTAAAAGCTGAATCTTTTGATCAGAGAAACGTAAACTTAAGGAGCTTCAAATTACGATTACCATCTATTTTAGTGAGTTTCATCTTCAAACGATTAACTAAGACCAAATTTTACATATCTACAATATGAAATCTCTAAATTATATCATACAATCAACATGAAATCTCTAAATTACAGCATGAACACTAAGAAAACGACGATTAACACAGATCGATCCAACCGGATCCTCCAAATCACAGAACAAGCAACACCAAACTATTATCTCTTAAAATTCAACGCATGTATAGCAGATCTATCAAAATCAGCATAGTTAAGCAGCAATAATCAGAAGCAAAACGAAGAGAGAACGGATCTAGACTCAGCTTTGAAGAAGATTAGCAAAAGAGAAGATTAGCTCCCGTCCCCCACGGCGAGCTCCAAGGCGAACGGAGGAGAAACCACCGCTTCGGCGGCCAGACGAGAAACCACCGGACCGATGAGGAAGAGAGGACGAAGCTGAGAAAACTAGAAGAAGAACTGAAGGAGAGTCGCGAAGGAAGGAGGAGAAAGCGAAAAGCTTTTCTCTCAGAAAATAAAAAAATATCAAACAGTTTTTTATCCAATGCCAACATGACACGTATCTTAAGAACCGGTTGTTAAAACCCTTAATTAAGGATCGGTTCTAAACCTTTAACCCATTAACTGATTTTATTTTATTTATTTTTGGGGTTTAGAACCTCTTATGAACTCCCATTGGAGATGGTCTAAGTCCCCCATTAGCTTCTCTCGTGTTCTAAACAGCTTTCAAATATAATAAACTAACTCATCAAAATATATATTTTTTTAAACTGCAAGAAAACGACGTGAAAACTAAAACCACACGGAATGTAAAATGCCTTGTTGAAGATGACTCTCTTAAAAACTAAAACAAAAACAACCTCAACGACCCACCACCACTTTCTAACATCTCTTCCCTCTTTCCATTTCTTTGTCAACTCTTTTTATTTTTATTATTATCAGAAAAATAAAATAAATAAAGAACATATCTCTATCTCTCTTTTGCCTCTATCTGAATTCTGTTTTTTCTTTTGCTCTGTTCTCTGTCGTGTTGTAGCCGCCGATGAATGATCGGAGTCTGAAAAAGTCTTTTACCGGGAAAAAAACGGTCCGGCGGACGAGAATACGGATCTCTTCTCAGTCAACCGTGGAACTTCTTTAGATGGTATCATCTATCATCGCTCCATTGACTTGTCTTTTGCTTTTTGTACATCAACACATTGAAACTGCTCTTCCCTTTCGCATTTTGCATTCCAATATCAGTTTGATGCCGTTTTTATCTGTTCATTGGTTTCCTAAGTTACTAAGAGGATATGCAATAATTTGCTGATGCACCAAATTCGATTTTCTTGTGGCAATTCTTTGTATTCAATATTCGGTTTTCGATATGTCACTGTTGTTTCGATATTAATGTGAAATATATGTGGTATGCAGTTTTGCTTAAACCAGGAAGACATTCATTCGAATAAGCTAAAGTTCTTAAGCCTGAACCCGATGATGAGAAGAAACATGTAAATGACCCGTAAGTTAGTTATTTGATGTAATCCCTCATTTGAATTAATACACAATCATATTCTGGATATATATATAATGTAACACAAGTTAGAATCTTTGTTGCTTTTAGGCTTTATACAGTTCCTGAAGTTACATTGGGAACTCTCTCTAGATTGGTTCTAGAAGCTAGAAATGTAACTTCGAAGCTTCAGTCTATTTCTACTACAAAGGCTGGTTCAAGGGTACGATGAAACAATTTGGCTATGATATATCATTTTTATCATACAATTAAACAAGTACATGTAACATTTTCATCGTTTTTTCGCGCAGAACGAGAACGATCGATCTTCAAGACCAACGAGAAGCGGTTCAACAACTCGTCCCTCCAACATTCCCTCTCTTAGATCTTCTTCTGTTCCTAAGAAGACAACAACAGCTTCAGCTTCAGCTTCACTTTCGGTTAATTCTCCAAAGAGAACAGTCTCTCGATCTTTAACTCCCTCATCACGCAAAACACCTTCACCTTCTTCAACTCCTTCAAGAATCAGTACTTCAACCACTCCTTCCTTGAAAAAAGCTGGAGACATCGCTCAAAGATCAAGATCGTTGACTCCAAGATCAAAGACTCAGATTGCAGCAAATTCAGCTCCACGGACCAAAGTGCGTTCTGCATCTGTGTCATCACATGGATGTGTTCGTCGAGATGGATGTACATCAGTTTCAGAAACACCTCAGACACCTCCAAGACTAAAAGAAAAAGTCACTCTAGCGTTTGGTAGACCAGTGGGAACAACAGGAAATGTAAATTCGCCTAAACGGAACACCTCGCCGGATGTTACAAGAACGAGGCCTAAAGGCCATTCTTCTTCTCTGATTCCTACTTTTTCAGGTGTCTCAAATACAGCAGCAACTCCAAAGTCTGTAAAGCCATCTACAACTGCTGCGGATTCAACGAGGTCAGGAAGGAAATTGTCAAAAGCTTCTGTTCAAATGGCTATCAATCACTTGGTAACACTCTCTTGTCACTAGTTAAAACTCTAAAAAGCTGATTTGAAATGTCTATAGTGGCCAAACAATGTGGTAATGTTCTTTATGAGGTGTTGCTTAACGATACTAGTGTCACTCCAATTGCAGGACGTTGCAAGAAATGGGAAAGTGAGTACAAAACCGTTTTCGAGCACAATGTTGTACCCACACAGCATCAGATCTTCTTCTTCAATAAGAAAGCGGTGTGGTAGTAGTGAAGGAAGCAGCAGCAGTAACCAGGAAGAAGAAGAAGGAAGAAGCTTAACAAAAGAAGGAGATACAGAGAATAAGAAGGATAGTGCACGGTACGATGCACTCTTGAATGTTAAAGATGTGAAAGATACAAACTGGCTACTTAACGTTGATGATGAATCTCATCCTTCTCTTATCTTCGACAATGCTTTCGACTCTCCTCCTGATCTATTCCCTCCTCTTTGACTCTTTTTTTTTTTCCTCTGTTTGTTATAGTTTTAAACAAGAGAGCTGCTTGGAAAACATTTCCTCATTTCACTCTTTTTAAAAAAAATTTATGCAATGAAAGAGAAAAACAAAGAAAAAATAGGGATTATTATACTCTTTGGTTTTCTCAAGTGTTTCTTGTATATTGATCAAAAGAAATATACAGCTTTGAGCTTTTTGTTGGAACCTTTTATGGTTTAAATCGAACTATTTGCAAGGAAAGACACTGGAGTTACCGGTTGGAAAAAAATCTCCTTGACAAGAATTTATTTTACACTCGTTAATCATGTTATCAATCCCCAAACCGGCTTTTACAAGAGTTTCATGTGGCTACCATTTCTCAGAAGCGGGTCAGGTCTATTCACATTTCACAAGGATACGACTTGTGATGGATAGTAACAAGGCATCCATTATCAAAAGCTTTACAGATAACAAACCAAATACTACATTGACGCGATTATGTTTAATGTTTTGTAGAAGAAAAAAAAATACATTATTTTTTACACTCCATTGTAGTAGTATCAAATACACAATCCAAAATTCTAAATAAATAACAGCAAAGAGAATTATAAATAGTTAAGAAAAAAATATAAGAGAAACGAACCCGTCTCCTTTGGATGGAGCCGGTTTAGCAAGGTAGTAGTGTGTACCGGGTTTTTAAGACTCTCTCTAACGTCCTTTAGGATTCATGATCTGAGAAAACACAGCACTTGGAGTGAGTCCTTCTGAATCTTCACTGGCCAAACTCCGACCACCGATGCTCATGTCTATTCCGCTGCTCCTCGAGTCCGTCACATTCCCTTCATACACATCAGAACTCATGTCGTTCTTTCCTTTACAGTTGCCATCATCGTACTTAATCTCATCCATGTTCATGTCACCGCCCACTCCTTTCCCGTTCTCCTCTGCGCTTTCCTGAAGCTGCAACGCAAATTCTAAGTTCCATAGAACATCTCCCATTGATGGTCTCTCAATGCCCTGGTCTAGTAAACACTTCATCGCGGTTTCAGCAAACTTCTTGAAGCATTCTGGTGTGATCTTGCCCTTGAGATATGGATCAACGATTTGATCAAGCATGCCTTTCTTGTAGCAGTATGGTGCCCACTCAGCTAAGCTCACTTGTTCCTTTGCCAGAGTCGGGTTCAAGGCTGGCCGTGCGCATAGGGCTTCGAATAGAACAACACCAAAGGAGTAGACATCAGATTTCTCAGTCAGTTGCTGCCGTCTGAAATACTCTGGGTCAAGATACCCGAAACTTCCTTTCACGACTGTGCTTACATGTGTATGGTCTAGTGTAGGACCAGTCTTTGACAGCCCGAAATCAGAGACCTTGGCCACCCATTTCTCATCCAATAGAATGTTTGTTGTCTTCACATCTCTATGGATGATAGTGTATTTTGCACCAGTGTGTAGATAGTGTAAGCCTCGGGCTGCCCCAATGCAAATCTCCAGACGTTGCTTCCACGGAAGAGGAGAATTCTGGGTTTTGTAGAGATGCTCTCGCATTGTCCCATGAGCCATGTAATCATACACTAGGATCATTTCGCAGTTCTCTTCACAGTATCCAATCAACGACACAAGGTGACGGTGTCTAAGCTTTGACAGCATTTCAATCTCAGTCTGGAACTCGTGTACACCTTGCTCAGACATTGGGTTGCCTCGCTTGATGGCTACCTTTGTAGTTCCGCCATCAATCTCTCCTCTGTAAACTTTGCCGAAACCACCAACACCAAGGACCCGGGACTCATCAAAGTTTTTAGTAGCTGCTTTGATCTCAGCAAACGAGAAGTGACGGCATAGATTTGACGGAAGGGAAGAGGCATAACTTCCTGTTGTGTTTGTCTTTGCCGAGCCAGCAGAATGTGAGTTTCCATACAGAGAAAGTGGAAGCCACCCTGATGTTGCATCACTAGCAGGCTGGTAATCACCACGGTGACGTCTGCGGTAAGCAACCAATACACATAAACCGATGATAAGGGCCAGAACAACCGCACCACTGGCTGCGCCTGCAACAATAGCTGTATGGTTCCGTGATTGACTAGTACGCGGGCGTAGGACTTTAGATGGATCTGCAGTCACCTTTGGACCAGGTATAGGATTGGGACCTGCCAGATTACCATCCGAGGTATTCACCTTGAATATTTCTACTCCATTAAGAATAGAATCATAATATTGCGGCTTGTTCCTTTGGTTTGGAGTAAGAGCAAGCCACAAATCTTGTTGTCCCTTTCCCTCTGGAGGATTCACAACATAATCCTTGTGAAACGCAATCCCGTTTCCTTGCGCCCAGGCAATCACATCAGCTTCAGGCTCAGCTGTTTGATTGTTGAGGTAGATTGTAAACACCCGTTGGTTGATCTTGGTAATAAGTGGAGAAACCTCACAAAAATGAAGCCTGACAAGGTAACTAAACCCAGAGTCAATGCTGAAAACCCAAGTCAGGTTGTAGTTGAGATTGATTTGAGGTGTTGGACCCATCGACCTAGCAGTCGAATAAACATCCACAGGAGCAACATATGTAGAAGTGCCAGTAGGATACTGAATAGTCATATTAGGATCAGCAGTTTCTGGAATTCCAAGGCCTGCAGCAAAAATATAAGGCTGATCACCATACCAAGATCTGTACAAACCCGTATCAGCAGAAGGCGAGATATCATTCCCTCCAACATTGAGCCTAAAAACATTCTCAAGAGCGGTACTGTTATCAATAGTGAAAGCACCAGAAGATCCCACCATAATCAAACTTCCATCAGTGCTACTGTAAATATCAGGCATTGAAGTCACCTCAATCCCATTCACAAACGCATAAGCATTAGGAGTTGATTCAGGTGTGAAAGTCATGTTCAATGATCCACCTTTAACATTCACAATAAACTCCTTAACGATGACAGCGTAAGTCAATGCCTCCGCCGTTTGAGCAGCACTAAAGTTCTTGAGGAGAGTGTAAGGACCAAAGGAGACAGAGAAGAGAGCGTTTGTTGCATTGAGTCCATCGTATGAGTTGGGATAGAAGTAAAGACGCACAAATTTACGACCTGCTGCTACAGGGAAAGAGTACGTGAAAGGAGATCGGAAAACTCTAGCCGTCATGTAAGGAACTTGGGAAACAGAAGGATCTTGTGTTGCCGCCTGTGAGGTTTTGGAGTCTCCTGATGAAGATAAGAACTTGGATTTGACGTCTGGAATCCATGTTCTGTTATCTGTGTCGACGAGATCAGAAGAACCACCACAGTTCAAGAGGATTTTCTCGGTGGGAGAGTAATCAGCAGCTGAGATTAGATGTGATGCTGATACGAGAAGAAGGAGAGATAGAAGGGAAACATGGAATCGTCCCTCCGTGATCATCGTCATCGATCAGAGAAGCTCCCGGAAGATCTGCTTCTCCGATCTACCAACAACAAATCAATCTACGAACTGCAAAGCAA
Source organism: Cardamine occulta (assembly GCA_028015245.1). Lineage (NCBI taxonomy): Eukaryota > Viridiplantae > Streptophyta > Magnoliopsida > Brassicales > Brassicaceae > Cardamine > Cardamine occulta. The sequence continues at coordinate 5,504,521 of CM051380.1, read as the reverse complement.
AAAAAGCAGATCTAAACAAATGGAGGAGCTAGAATTTTCCACAAGTAGTACATGTTCATTTGACAATAAAATTAACACCAGGAACTAGCTAGAACATTTACAGATCTAGCTAAAGTTTTCCATTTGAACGAAATTAACAACAGGAACAGATGATTTCAGAAATTGAAATTGATTTCAGTAGAAGGAGACTGAAGAATGAAGAAGATAACATACCTTAAGAATCGGGGAAGAAGAACCCTAAGCGATGAATTGGGAAAGTTTTGGGAGAAGACAGAGATTCAGATATTTGGAAGAAAGAGAGACGTGGGAAAATTAATAAATGAGTGTGTAATGGATGGAGTGTCTTATGCTCTGATAAGTTGGCTAAAGAGTGAAGAAGATAACATACTTTAAGAATTGGGGAAGAAGAACAAACCCTAAGCGATGAAATCGGAAAGTTTTGGGGAGAAGACAGAGATTGCGATATTTGAAAGAAGAAATAGAGAAGTGGGAAAAATTAATGAAACAAGGAGAAAGTGGAGGTAAGTATATAGTTAAAGATGGACTAAACGAGCATTGTTGCCTCCTTCTACGCGTGAACGTTATTTTAATTAGAGGAAATTTAAAGCCGGCTTGATGATAATTTAAGTGACGATAATGCCCTTGGAATAACAGCTGTAATTACCAAAATGGACCCCACTCTTCTACCTTTATATAATTATCGAAGTGGGATTTGTATAACGTTACAAGTTACAACTTGCATACAACCATTGATTAATTAATCAACCGTCAAACCTTACATAAAATCAGAAGCAGGTATACGATCATGAAAGCGTTAAAAGTGAAAAAACAAACTTTAGAAATATATATATACATATAATATGTATATGTTGAAAACATATACATATATATATACACATGTTGAAAGCATATAATATGTACATGTTGAAAACATATACGAAGGAGTTTTCAGTTATGCATTTCTCATCTCATTTTTTTTTATTAATTAAGGTTTTAACTTTTTGTGTTCATACTTCATAATAAAACGGGTTAAGTATCCTTTAAACCCAAAAGATAGTTGTTGAGTTGTTTTTTTTATTTTAATGTGAACCATTGTCGATGCTTTCAATCAACACCACCAGCGCTTCCAAATTCGAATTGTGCTTCCAAACACCTCAATTTTGGAAACGTGATTTTGAGACGATTCTTAGCAATTTCAAACGCTTCCGCTTTTGTTTCTAGAGCAAGAAAAACACACTACTACCGGCGATTGCATGCTTCTTAGCGGCCAAGTAAAGGATATTAACTCAAATAGAGAGACGAACAAACTCTTATTAACCCCAATTTTTTTTTGTTTTTTCGACACTTAGAAGCTTATATTCTATCAATTTTGTGTAGTAATGATTATAAAGACTGAAATTAAAAATGTAAGCGCTATCTTCTTGACGTTAATTGTTCATAAATATTCCACGCACAAATTGTTGGAATCATTATCTTCTTGACGTTAATTGTTCGTGAGTGCATGTATCCCACTCACAAAGTGTTGGTACAAAGAAATTTCCAAGAGAGTGCTAACAATGGAAAAGTAAGGGTCCTAAGGGAAAATACAAAACTAAAAGCACGAAGATTTTGGCTAATGGCGAATTTTCCAGATTCTTCTAGTTCTAATTGGTTACAAGTATTAACCCTCAATTTAACAAAATATGCCCAGACAGAAATGAGACTTTCATTGCGCGCAAATGATATCTATATGTTTGTGGGAGTCGAAATGGGCATGTTTTGCTTGTTGTGACTTCTAAGAACATCAATGAACAATGGAAGAAAATGATAGCTCAACACTAGAGAAGAGTAACCAAGAACTTTCAGTGACATCAAAGATTCTGAATTTTGGAATGTTTATAAGATGAAGTCAAAGAATGGAAATTTCCAAGACTTGGGACTTGGGATAAAGACTCTTTAATAGGGGTTTCATCTCTATCACTCTGCTATTCATAATGGTTTGTTTGTACCCACAAACATGACAATTTAGTTCTTTCGCTATTAGTTTATTTTGTGAACTCGTTTGTGACTTGAGTGACTGGGTTTCGTTAGTTTGAGCTTTATATTTTGATTTAATCACAGGTGCTATTAACTCAAATATAGACCAATAAAAAAAAAAATTCCGACTCTAACCCCTAATTTAAGAAATAAGAAGAGAAGTTAGCATCAATTAATTACTTATAGTAGTAGCAAAAACAGAAGTATAAAATTTATATCCTATCTTCTTGCCGTTAAGTGTTGGTACAAAAATTTCCAAGAAAAATGCTGAAAAGAAAGGGAACGTACAAAAGTAACTGTGTTCGTATAAATGATACAAAAGTAAGAAATTAAACATTTAAAAATAAAACACAAAGGTTCTGGTTGGGAGACTGACGTACAAAATTTCAACATAGTAAAAAAACGAATTTTAAAAGATATATATAGGCAAATTGCGTATACATTAACCATTTTTGTTTCTCTATCTTGTCTTCTTTGTAGGTAGGTATCTGTATCCAAGTGGTTTTGGTTCTTCTGTAATATTATCCCTCCACTGACAAAACACACAAAAATCTAGTCGTCCCAGTCATGATCCCAGCCATCTCGGCTCGGACCCCTAGCTGTTAAGCCGTTGGCAGAGATGCCGACACTTTTTGCTGCACTACCAGGCGATTTCACAGCATTATTTTCATCCCAATCATCATCCCAACCTTCGTCCCAGTCTGCTGTCTCCACGTCATGGACCCCCGACTCATTTTCTAAGCCTGACCCTCCGCTCAATTCTAGCTCACGGTAAGGCACTCCATTGCCAGCACGGCGATTCTTCCAGCACAGACAGAATGCCCAAGTTCCCCCAAAAATAACGACTGATACTATTAAGAAATAGGCGCCATTAATGGGCGTCACTAGCTTGTCATATGAGGGAAAGTGGATGAATAAGGTGTTTTCTTCTGATGGGTACATGTGAAGCAGACACTTTCCCTTCCCAGCATCTAGTATGATCTTGTTTGTGTCTCTACTAATGGATATGTTTACCTGTGCAAGTGAAAGAAGGTTGATTCAGTTTAGTACCATGGAATAACTAAGATCACAAAATAGTTCAGACTTCCAGAGATAAACATGTGCAAGATAGGGCTTTTTATCAAAGAACTCATCTCGGAAGCACATATAAATCATACCCTTTGACTCTGGTGTTTAGCCAGTGTCAGCTCTCGTATAACCGGAAGAACAATGTTTGCTTTTAGAGAATTTTCACCTTCGTTTTGAACTAGAATCAACCAGTTAGCAGAACCTGCAATGATAAAACACAACTTCAGAATCAAAATTCAATCCATTCAAGCAAGACCTACTGGAGAAAACAGAACATATAAAGCAGAGACCTTAAAAATTGTGGGGGAATCGCTATAATATGTAAGAAAGTAACATGTCATTGAGATCATAATCATTTGAAAACACAACACAAATCATGTCAAACATCTACTAGTTTGTGTCATTGATTCAGCAACCAGGCTTCCCAATAATGTAAAATGTCTGCTAGTTTAGTCCCTAAATTTCATAAAGACCATCATCCCCAATGAATAGTTATCTACATCTTATCCAACATTTTCATGGATATCTCTCTATGCTGCAAACAAAACCAGCCATATGGCTTTTACTCAAGAAGCTAAAACAACTTATATCATTGCATTGTTAAGCACATGCCCGAGATATTATTTCGAACGAACGAAAGTTGAAACCAATAGTACAGAAAACAAAGGAAATTGCACTACATAGAGGCGGAAATATACCTTTTTCGATACTTAGAGTGCACGCCACCAATGAATTCCCAGTTCTACATGTATTAGACTTTCCTTTTCCTGCACAGGTCTCTAAACTGGCAGACTCTGAGTTCCCATTAATGTCATTCACCTTATCAGTATCAGGCTCCGACCCATTTTTCCCACTCTCCACACCATTTGGAGGAGGCGGCGCCAATTTAGCTGGTAATTTTCCATTATCCTGGCTTTCCGTTTGATTCGCTGGAGGCGGACTTATCGGCACTGTTGTATTTAACACTTTTGTAGTTTCATTCTTCTCATTTAACACAGTCGCTGGAGGTGGATTCACAGAATCAGGCTCCTTAGGATTAGGATTCGTCGAATTATTAGTTGGCAGAGATGGTTCTGATGAGCTAACATTAGATTTTTCACCAATAGTACTAACAATAGGCAACGGAGACTTCTGAAACAGAAACATAGAGTAAAGTCAAACACACATTGCTCAAAATTCTATACAAGATCAAACGAAAAATGCAATTAAGGGGAAAAAGAAATCGAATTTACTTGTTGAGTGGTTGAATTTGAAATATCCTTTTGTGTTTCTTCATCAACTAACTCCCGAGATCTCCCAAACGACGAAGCATGGGAGATAAACAAAATCAATAGAAGAAGTGACAAGACCCAACTTCTATCCATCGCAATTAGGGTCAAACCCTAAATTATGACTCGATCGGTTGATTTATAAGCCAGTAGCAGTCTTGATTCGATCCAAAGATACTTGCCGGATTTGAAACTCTGCAGCAGAAGCTCATTTTCAGGGCATCGCAGATTTGCAGATCAAAGTCACGCGATTGCAAATCACTAAGCTTAAATTTCACGTTGAGGATTGATAAATCAGTGAGAGAGATTGATGATTGATGTAATCAGACTTGTTGGGGTTTGAAGATCGATGACAAGACGAAGGGTTGCTCTGGCTCGTGTTGGTCGCGGCTGAAATGGAATCGAGTCGCAGAGCCGAGAAGAGTTTGACAATCCACTCTCCACCCCACGGAGCCGTCCGACAAATATTTGGGTCGTAAGTTTTTAAAGCCCATTAGTTGTGAATGTCATATAAGTCTACGAGGCCCATCAACTAATTATTTTTACTGCCAACTTAACTAACCGAACCGGGTTATTGAACCAAACTTACCTGGACTGCCTTGGACTCATTTGTTGAGTTGTTTGATTAAGAAAATAAGAGTAAACTACTTAACCAGTTAAATGTTATATACATAACGTCATAAAATTACTTAACCCAATGTTTTTCTTACGTTTGTTGATTGATTAACGCACTGTATTCAGCTTATCATGTTTAAGTCTATCTATCATTCTAATGCTCCATCATTTCAGTGTTGATCTAAAAAAAAACCCTACAGTTATCAACCCTCTACCGATTTTACCACATTGCTAATATTAAGCAACAAACCCCAAGCCTACATGTATATAACCTTAAGCATTTCAGTTTCTAACATGCTTGGTCTTAAAACATCCACATCTTTTTTCATTCTTCTGGACTGTTATTTACATCATTAACAAAGCTATTGAGGCATATATGTGAAGTTGTTAGCTAGCAGTGATTGTTTTCGCGACCAATGTAAGTGGGCAACTATATATTTTTGGTAGATAGAGCTAAGCTAGTTTGTCTTTCTTCATTATCAAGAATTATGAGACAGACAGAGAGAGAATTCCATTGTCGTTATTAGGGTCGTTATTACCATGCATATGAAATTGTTCATTACATAATTAACTAAGAAAATGAAGTCGTAAAATGGGAAATAGCAGCAGAATACTTTTATTTAGGATAAAAGCTGGCAACTTTGATTAGTCGTACATCTGTTCACTATCCTCTTTTACACGCCAGTCGATATGCTGCAACATTCATACAACCAAAACAAATGTGTCATGACACTAGAAACCAATAAGTCAGAGAAACTCCAAATGGATATATTCATACAACCATTAAAACAAAACGTTATCCATCCTTCTAATTATCCACGGCTTTTGAATTGGTTACAAAACTTGTGTTAGGTACTATACAATTATGCCAAAATTTTAAACTGTATTATAAAGTTTTTTTTTTTAAATACATGTTTATCTTTTGTGAGTCTGAGTTATAATTATTATTGTTACCAATATTTTATGATTTTTCAAACTATTGTTAAAGTTTAAAATTGTGTATTTTATATGTAAAAAGGAATTGTATGTGTTTGGATTTTCAATTAGTCTCTTCCAAAAGTGTTTGTACATTACTTCTGTTGAAATATATAGTAACATAGAAAAGATTACGAACTACAAATTTAAAAGAAAAAGTGATATCTAGCTCCTAGTTTGATTAAATAACTGGCTTGAAGTTTTGTCCTTTGCATGTGGTAGTTTAATTTAGCTGAACTTATTAAATTTTATATAATTTTAAAAGCCAATTGTATAATGAATTTTAGTTTTACGGATATTTCCTTTGGATAGAAGTTTTTTTTAAATGATTTCCATATTCCAATATAAAACAAAAATAATTACTATAAAACAAAATTATTAGTTATAGAGACGTACTTGTCACAGTTAGAGCTGAAACTGATGGGGTATGCAATTGAAACACCACAAGTGGTAGGGAGAGAGGCCACAAGATCGGTATTGAGGCCTTTGATTTCCTTACCCGCTATTTTAAGGCACTCACATACTTGTCGGCGGTCCGGTGTGGTCTGAGCCAGGCGGTTCAATGACTGGACTCCCACGCAGCAACCTGATGGCAATGGACCACTGTTGGTTAAGTAGTTCACGCACTGAGCCAGTACACTCGTCACTGTCCCACACTTGATGTTTGACTCTGCTGGAGCTGCCATGTAGATCGTAATTAGGACGAGGAGGCATGTGATGATCTTTGGAGCGAACACCATTTTTGTTTTTTATTGCTTTTACTTTGTTGAGGTCGGTGAGGGTTTTATAATTGGGAAAACTCATGAACGTCATGCGTACCCGTTAATCATGCGTAGTTTCATATGCATGCAAATTTAATGAATATATAGAGAAGAAGACTATTTTTATTGTTACACATATTCCAATGTAAATACGTTGCTTTCCCAATCTTCGCTTAATTGAGTTTCAAGAATATGCAACATCAGAAATCTAGGCTTAAGCCCGAATTACATATCTCGTCAAATTAGACATTATAAATTTTGAGCATTTGTGATATTGAAGTATTCAAAATACCTTATGTACTATTTGTACATGTCAAAATACCTTATGTACTATACGGCTAAGCACAAATTTTGAGGTCATACGTGACACGATTCCAAGAGAGTAAGAAAACTCTTGGACATGTGGACCGGAATGGTGATCAAGTGGCAGTTCAAGGAAATAAATAAAAAGAGAAAAAGGGGAGATGGTCCAAGTAGAAGTTAAATGGACCAAAAATCAAATGGTAAAGAGTAGGAGATATTTTATCAAAAAAAAAAAAGTGTTGGAGAAATCAAAGGAAAAGGACAAGAGGAAAGCATGCATGGAAAACAAATCGAGATTTGTATGTTTTTTGAACAAGGACTCTTGGAGGCTATACGGTCACACGTACTTAGGAGAAATCCAAGAGGATCTCCACAAAGTCGTAGGCAAATATATTATATATTATAAATGGAAATTATCTGCATTATCTTGATCTACGTGATAAAATCCTTTTTTCGTTTTGTACATCTACATCAATTATAATGTAATGGATGAAATTTATTTTAGGGAAAATTCTAAAAAAAATGGACTATTTCACAATTTTATTGTAGAAAAGGATTCATATGTTCTAATTTCGGACTCTAAGAATCATTTTTTCACAATAAAATTGTGAGGGAGTCCATTTCAAAAATTGGTCTTTTATTTTATGCATGAAGAACACTGTGCAAACGCTTTTTGAGAAGAAAAAAAAGGCTTTAGGTCGATCGGCCTTTTGGGGGGGTGGTTTTCACTACAAAATAATGGTTAGAGCATCATTATTGCAAGAACCCCATATGGGGTTCATAGTAACTTGTTTATTATTATTTTGTTTTGATCGAAAAAGAGAGTTTCTTAAAATTAAGAAACTGTATCTAAAAGCTCTTAAATAAAAACCGGTTCTTAACGCACAATTACCGATGCAGTTTATAATATTTTAATGCTAAGAATCCCTCTTTAAGAACCCCTCTTTTCTTGCAATAATGATGCTCTTAGAATTGCATAAAATTAAGGTGCTTTAGGCTAGCAACGAAATGTAGGGTCGATCAACATATTATACACTCGGTCAGTCACCGACGAAAAAGATTACAAAATAGATTGAGAAGCGTAAAGGAGCAAGTTGTGATGGTGAACTAGATAAGGATTGACAAAGAAAGAGTGTGTATGTATCTTCTTCTTTTTTTGGTTTTATTAGAGTAAAGATCAACTGTTTTCCTCATACACGATGATCTTTTTTGGCAAACACAAACCAAATTTAGGATGTTATAGATTGAATGAATTCGAACCTTTAGAATTAATGGATAGTCTTTAGTTTTTGTTTTGTTTTTATGATCACCATGTATCAGGAATCGAAACATGCTTTGGAAGCATACTGATCAGTCCATTGAACTGTTTTAATGTTGATTATAAATTATTATTTCTCTCTAGTTAACTCAAATGATAAAAATTGGGTTAAAAGAACCTTGTAGTCGGTATTAGTTTGTTATACGTACCGCAGAATAAGAAGGGATGCAATAAAAGTAGTAGAATGTACGCGACCAAATGAATGGCAAGTATTTGAAAATAATACATATCGTAATTCAGAGGAGTACATAACACTAGAAGACCAATTAAATTGACCGTCATATATATGAAGAAAGACATGAAACACACATATTCTAAAACACAACAACAACAATAAAAGGATACACACTCTTATAGTGACATCATAATTATTTTAAATACTCTCTCGTAGATTATATGAAAAACCCTTCACTGTCTATCACCTCTTGTTCACCTCACGCTGCATAATCAACCAAATACATCAAACATATAGTTACTAACACTCCATTAAAATCCAAACAAAAATATAAGAAACTTAAAGAAAAATGGAATAAAATGTAGTGAGAAAATTATATTACTTGTTACAGTTGGTTCTGGCACTGATAGGGTAAGAGATCCTAACACGGCAAGCACCAGGGAGACGAGCAGCACGGCCTGGGTTAAGTCGGGAACCCAAGGCTCTAGCTGCTCCCTGGATACAACGACAAGCTTGTTGGCGGTCACGAGTGGTTCGAGCCATGCTGTTAAGCCTCTGAACGCCTAAGCAACACCCTCGAGGAATGAAACCACCTCGAAGCAGGTAGTTATAGCATTGACCTAAGTTGCTAGTGACTGCACCGCACGTGATCGCTGCCTCGGACGCCATTGGAGCGGCTACTAACATGCACACTATCATCAAAGTTGACAACTTCAAGAGTCCTTCCATGTCTTAAACTTTGTTTATCTCTTTTTAGTTAAGTAATGGATTTGGATGATGAAGAATGGTAATGGTGGTTGAGTTTATATAGAGACGGTTAAGAGCTCGGATGCCATGAGAGTGAGGGTATGAGGTTAGGTGGTAGTTGGTTTCATTTAATGCTTTGCCTCCTATTTATGTTTCTCTTCTCTTATCTTGGGTTTTCTAGTTTATTTAATCTAAGCCAATTACTATGTACTCTCCGTTTTGTTCTCCTTTTGTCAAATCTATACTAGTACTAAAATACTATATTAAAAATTCCATTTCATTCTATTATACACATATTTTTTTCGAAATGACCAATCATTGTTCTACATATGTCCAACTTAACGAAGCTTCAACGTCGGCGGTAATAGAAAATCAGGGGAGTGAAACAGAGTCAGCACTTCTCTTGTGAAATTATAAAGTTTTGTCTCGGATCCCTCAAATTACAGTATAGGCTATTTAAGATAGGCTCATCAATTAGCAAGTCCGGTGTAGTCAGTTAATATACTTTTAACAAATCCAGTTAATTCAATTGCGAAGCTGAAAAATCAAACATAAAAAATACTCTCTGATCTATTTTATAAGATGTTTTGAACTTTTTTTTGTTCTATTTTATTATAAGTTTTACAAATTTTTAGCTTAAGTTTTAAAATATTCCCTATGTTCCATTTAAGTTTAAAAATACTCTCTCTGTTTTAGCCCTTTTTATTTTATTTTAAAAATATTTTCTTTATTTCACATAAATTTTGATTGATTGAATGAATTTAAAATAAAATATTAAATAATAATTTTGTAAAAAAAAAAGTAAATATCTTAATACTGTATGCGTTTTTAGCCAAAAACTTATAATAAAATAGAGCGGAGGGATAATAAAATGTTACTAGTAAAACATAAAAATAGAAAATATGGAACATTTGAAGTCTAGTAATGCCGTAGTGGGATCAAAACTACAATAGCGCCTTTATAATCATCTTCGACATCAAAATTTGTCAAATTGTGACATAATTAAATCATATCACAAAAATCTAGAAATTACGATTTTAAGAATGTATGTAAATGTCATTGGTACTGTTGCAAAAGTAAAATCTATTCAACCAACCTATTACAAGGACAAAGTTTTGCTTTCGACTATTCATGTCTGATAAAAATCTCTTCTTTCGACTAGGGTTAATCCTAGATAGAGACAATTGTAACTAAAACAACAGCAACATACATAGTATTTGACAATGACTCATTCCACCTTGCCAATTTCTCCAGCATTCGAGCAGCTGCTCTCCACCACCGTCTCTCTTACAAACCTACAACAATATTTTCAACAATTAGGTTCAACCATACATCTGAATCGGAGAAGACAGGAACGTCATTTACCTCGCCAGCTTCTCTCGTGAAGATTGTAAGACGTAAATGGAGAGTACAAAAGAGAATGTGAGAGCTGATCACAATAAACACCAACGTGAGAATCTATAAGAGTGTATGAGCTTATTTCTCTCTTGACTAATTAATTATTTAGCAAGAAGAAAAAGGATTTACCTGAGCCGAAGAGGACATAAAATCCTGAGGAAACATCAATCTCTGATTGTTCCTTCCTGCATCACCATTGTGCAAGCTTCTCAGCAACGAGAGAGAGGATAAAGAAAAAAAAGATGAAAGAGGTCAACGAAATTAGTGTACCATGTATATCTAACAAGAACATGTTTTGGCCAATGTTGAGAATCCCAAAACTGTTTGCGGATCTCCGGGTGTGTATTCAGATCTGTAAATGGGTAAATTTCACCTCAGGTTAAACTCTGATGTTGTCTTTCAAATATTTGAAGTAACTGAGTACTACTACTCTATGAAAATGGAAGCAGAATTGCAAATTCAAAAATCAGAACAAAGAAAGTATGAGATTCATTCCTAACAAGAAATTTTCAAAGCCATTATTAACATAACCATGGTTCAGGCAACTTGTAAGAAATAAAGAAACCATGAGAAGATACATGACCATGAAAATATAAACTTATATTAGTAATGCTAGTAGACAGATGGATTGAATCAGTCTGTGTAATAGACATAATGATACAGCAGAACAAAAATGGGACTATAAAGCCAACTGCCAATATATTAGCACCCAGTGTCCCCAAGAATGTGAAGGTGTTTTAACTTTCACCTGATAATGTAAGACTCTGGATACAATAGAAAGTAGTGCAAAATTGAAGTCAGGTTAACTAAGGCCTAAGACATGGGCTTTGCAACCAACCATTACAAGCTTGAGAAGCTAGCACCTAATATGTCATATTCGCTCAGAAGACAAACAGTAATATAGAAGAGACACCTAAATCAGGACACAATATAGTTAGATAAGGAGTATCACGTACAGCTATGAGGCAAATCGATAACTTGAGCTGTGACTCCAAGCAGATCTCCTCCAGAATATCTCTATGAAAACAAAAAAAAATCAAGCCACATCGAAAGATCCAAAAACTGGTATTATACAAATCTGCCAGTTTTCCTGGGTAGCAAATTATCCAATCAACCGAAGCTTATAAATGACTCAAAAGCAATGCTAAACATACCAAATTTACATCGATCATCGGAACTTCTGAGCTCTTACGGTTTATCAACAAAAGCCAGTGAATTAAAAAGTTCTCACTCCCAACTTGGAATTTTCTGCAAGTAAAAATCACCCGTAACCAAACATCAGATGCCAAAAAAAATCTAACTTGAACGTAACTATGAACAAACAAGGAAAAATGTAGCCATATCAGCATGGTACTCCATGTTCAGCGCAGATAAGACATCACAAGAACACAGTCTGCAGAAAAATAGAACTAAAAACACCATAAAATGGCTTAATCTAATCAAAAACATCATTGTATCTTCATTATTTCCTTTTTGAGTAGCAACCATAGAATTAGCTGCTAATAGCTTGTAAATCCACTGATGAACTTAGCAGTAAACTAAAGACAAAACAATCTCAATTCCAAAGCAATCTCAATACAGCTAAACAACATTTTCATTTGAAATGTAATCAAAATTAAAAAAAAAAAAAAAAATTCTCACATCTTATAAGGATCAGTTCCTGTGTATCCAATTGGTTTCGCTATAGGGATCAACACCTACAAAATTGGCAAAGAATGACAAGATTCAATCTAATTTTCAAAATTACTCCATAAATGTCTTTAAGCAATTACACACAGTACCTCACGATTAACGGCGAAGATCGGGCAATGCTTTCCGATCACATCAAGCCAAGTCGTTCTCGACTGCCATTGGAATCAACAGATCCTTAAGTCTTCATCAAATTAGAAAGTAATCTCAGCTTAAATGTAAAGAGTAGGAGTACGAACAGAGTGATACTGCCCCATCTTGCTCATCCGGACGATATCTCCAGGTCGGTAAGCGCTGGAGAGAGCGGGAAATGATAGAGATATCAGCAGTAAAGCTTGAATAAAAGCATTCCAAGGTCGCAATCCGGCCACCGCAACCATGTCCGCCATAACTTTGATTCTTCGGCGACGTTCCTCCGCGAAATTTGCCGGTAATTTTATTTGCCAGAAGATATTAGAAATCGGAAGCGGAGGAAGAAAGATGGGAAGCGAGTCAAGCGACTGTAAGAACTCTCCTCCGCGTTATTATTGGGCCACACATACCAGCCCAACTTCTTTGTTGCCCAACTTACATGTGTTTTGAGTTTTTTTTTTTTTTTTTTTTTTTGGGTATCTGAAAAATGCTAAACGCAGTCTTTTAATAAGTGTCAAAATGATTTTATTTTCTGTTTTTACCATTTAACACTGTTAGTTTTGAACAGTTACATTTGCATCATTAAAATATGTTAAGTTCTTTTTTTTATACATAAAATTTGACATTTAATAGAGATGATAAACTTTTGTTATGTTATTATATTTCATACTATTATGTTTTCAAATTCATGCTTTATATGAAAAAGTATTTCTATATATAAGGAGATTCTAATTTCGTTTTTAAGATGGGACGGGAGCTGGAGATTTTGATATTTTTTTCAAAACAGAATGTTAATTAATATTTTTAAAACATAACCGTTTAAAGATTTTTCAAAATCCTATTTAGAATAAAATAAAATGTTAATTTGTATTATGTATATATATGTATATAATTGTTGGAAGATATTTTTTATTTTTAAACTATATTACGATACGTGGATATCACATCAAATAAAATCATATTCAGAGAAACTAACATGTGAATAATTTGTTGTTGTTTAATTATGTACACTAATATAATAAAATTTTCAAGATTTTTGATATTTATCAAATTATTTTTGATCCGGATGTAGTCAGGGCTTGATACTAGTATAACTTAATTCGAACAAAATGACTTTGAAATCAATGGTACCAAGTACCAAGTTACCTTTGCGGAAAGCCTTGATGCATATGTATTACAATTACATGGTCGAACTCCCAAATGTTATCTTTTTGTCTTCAAAACTATAGTCATTTCCATCAGACATGTTTAACATAAATATGAAAATGTAAATAAATGTGAAATTCATTATATTTTTTTTTACATCAAAAGACTCCATATTTTGTTAAGCTTGTGTGAAATTCATTATGTTTTATCAAATTAATCATCTAACTATATATGAAAATTTGTGACAAACAATATTTATATATATATGTATATATATATATATGAAAATTGAACTACATTAGCAAATTTACTTTTTACTAACAAAAAAATAACGGAAACTTAATTAAAAAGAATATATGGCAAATTATAAATATAACAAATTTCTATATATAAAAAACGCGCGCATACGTTAGTTATGTAGTTTTCTAATAATATAAAACTTCTATTTATGTTAATTAAAATAAACTGTGAATTTCAAGAAATCGAACAAAAGTGAAAAGAAAAGTTTACAACTTTTGCATGATTAAAGCTTAGATAATCCATGAACACACTTATAAAATCATTGACAGTTTTTCTTAAACATTCATAGCTCTTTAAAATTACAATGATAAATAGTCCAGCTCTTATAATTATTAACCAACTTTATTTAAATCAAATTCTTACAATAACTTCCAAATCACACTAACAAAACTCAAGTGATGATGTCTTTAGAATTTAATGCTGGTCGTTCTTTGTAAATTCTGCATCGTTAAGGTAAAAAAAGGTATAAGAAAAAGAGAGACACAAAAGGGTTTGAAGATGCATAGACAAAAGTACGACAAAAATTTGTTCTCGTTTTTTTTTCTCCTCTTATTGGTTGCAGTGAAAAAAAAAAAGAGAAGAAAGAACATCAATACACCAAATCGGTTCTCAACAGTAATCACTTGGGATCCTTTTCAAAACCTAGAAATCTCTTCTTCGTTGTCGATTCTTTGTTGCTTCTCTTGAACTCGATTGTTTCTGAACTTTAAATCAGATTCAATTTGAGGGCGTAGTTTACAACGAACTGATTCATCGTTTGATCAATCGGTTGCTCTTTTTATCAATCGATTTTTTTTTTATTGTTAGTTTTTTTTTCTTTAGGTTTTTTCGTTTTTGATGGCTGCGGATCTCGATGATTGGTCTGTAATGGAAGAAGAGAGTTCGTCCTCATTCTCACCGCTTCCGCCGCCTCGGTCACCGTCGAATCAGCCTGAGTTTTGGAAGAGAGTAGAGGAAGCCACCCGTGAAATTATAGAGCAGGTTCATCCAACACTTGTATCCGAGGATCGAAGAAGAGATGTGATTGATTATGTTCAAAGACTAATCAAAATGACACTTGGATGCGAGGTTACATTTCTTTTAATCATTCTGTTTTTTTTGCTCTGTTTGCATTAACATTTGGATTAAAAACTTAGACGTGGTTTAAATTTTGGAACTTGATTGAATCGACGATACGTTTTCTGTATTTTATTGAGTTCTCTAGATACTGGCTTAAACTTTTGATGCTTTAATCTCAATATTATCTGTCTTATTTTTCTTAAGTTGATGACTTTCTTTGTAAGATGTTTTAAAGTCATCAACTTGTTGTTTTCTATTTCGAAGTTGTGTGCTTTTTTGCACACACTTCTGACTGCCTAGAGATTCTGCGATGCTGTGGCATAAAAGTTTTTAACTTTAATTGACTATTGATGTGCTTTCCAGAGTTGTGATTTCTTTTTTCACTTGTATGTGTCTTTCAGGTACATTCTTTTGGATCGGTGCCATTGAAAACGTATCTTCCTGATGGAGACATTGATCTCACAGCTTTTGGTGGACTGTGTCACGAGGAAGAACTGGCTGCCAAAGTTTTCTCTGTACTTGAGAGGGAAGAGTATAATGGGGCTGCCCCGTTTGTGGTTAAGGATGTGCAGTTAATACGTGCTGAGGTTTGTTCACTCAATGTCTGTCTTATTCAATTCCAGAAACTGCCTTCTGCCATGAGTAGTCCAAGTATGTATATGGTGTTTATGCATCCCTATCATGTTGTTTGTTATTTCCTCAAGTACCGAACTTTCTTTTTCTTTGCAGGTTAAGCTTGTTAAGTGTCTGGTGCAAAACATCGTGGTTGATATCTCTTTTAATCAGATTGGTGGGATTTGTACTCTGTGCTTTCTTGAGAAGGTAATGTGTCTTCTTCAGTATGACCATGCTGTGTCAAACAAATTTAACTTAACTTTTTAAAAGGTAAATACAGTTTATCTGTTCGATATATGTATAGCAGAAGTTGAATGTCGTTAATCTGTCATAATGACATTGTTTTTACCCAATTTCATGATGGTATATTCTGGTTACCCAACGATTTGCTTCTCGAAAATTGACGTTGACCATTGTATTACGCAGATCGATCAGCACATTGGAAAAGACCATCTCTTCAAGCGAAGTATCATACTCATTAAAGCTTGGTGCTACTACGAGAGCCGTATTCTCGGGGCTTTCCATGGATTGATTTCAACATATGCTTTGGAGACGTTGGTCTTATATATCTTCCATCTCTTCCATTCATCACTAAATGGTCCACTAGCAGTAAGAGTCTTCAGAAATTTTGAGGGATGCTTCATGGTTTAGTCTCATCTTTATTTACTGAACTTTTTTTTTTCCATAGGTTCTATACAAATTCTTGGACTACTTCAGCAAGTTCGACTGGGATAACTACTGCATTAGCCTGAATGGTCCCGTATGCCTTTCCTCTCTACCAGAGATTGTTGGTAAGCATTTACTCTAGTGTATGTAAAATTTAGTTCTTTTTGTGATTTCAGTGTATGCAATTTTTTTTCTTTAATTTCTGTAGTTGAGACTCCACAAAATGGTGGGGAAGATCTTTTGTTGACCAGTCAGTTCCTCAAGGACTGTATGGAGATGTACTCTGTACCTTCACGAGGATTTGATACAAACCCGCGTGTGTTTCCATCAAAGCATCTTAATATAGTTGACCCGCTTAAAGAAAATAATAATCTTGGCCGCAGCGTAAGCAAAGGTTGACTGCTTTTCTTTTCTCCAACCATTGCAGTTTTTTTCTTTTTGTTCCTGCTGCTAACCCTCTCCTTATGGCTTTAGATGTTTGAGCAAGCTCAAGACAGTAGCTTCTGACCTGTCCTTGTCCAAAGTTTTAGCGTTATACAATATTTGTGGTGGTTCTTGGAACCTTTTGGACTAGGGTGTGTAGATTTTAAGTGGAGGCTAAACTTAAGATTGTGCTGTTCTGGCTTGTACATGAGATAACCCTCCAGACTTAGTTTGCTCTAGTAATTCCGTGGATTTTATGGTCTAGTTGACTTTCTTTGTTGGTAAAATTTTACTTTCTCTGACACAGGTAACTTTTATCGAATACGAAGTGCATTCACATATGGTGCTCGGAAACTTGGGCAAATCATTTTGCAGTCAGAAGAAGACATAAGTTTTGAGCTTCGTAAGTTCTTCTCTAATATGCTACACAGGCATGGGAGTGGCCAGAGGCCCGATGTCCTTGATGCTGTTCCATTTGTACGGTACAACAGGTACAGTGCTATATCGCCAGCTCCAACTGACAACCATTTCCAAGAAGGTCAAGTGGTTTGTGAATCAGAATCCTCCAGTTCATCTGGTGCTGCTGGAAATGGTAGACATGACCAGGAAGACTTGGGCGTCAGTATATCGAGTACAACTGGGCATGATTTAAGTGGATCACCTGGTGAAACACCCCCATCGGTTTCAGAGGTACGATTTGCAGGAGACGCAAATGGCTTGGCTACTTTGAGGATCCAAAAGCTTGAGATTTCCGATGATGCAATGAAATCTCCGAGCCTTAATGATAAGGAAAGTGTCTCTCCTTTGAATGGTAGGCATCATTCTCTTCATCCAATGAGAAATGGAGAAATTTTAAATGGAAATGGGGTGGATAAACAGCAAGAGACTCCCTGGCTTGCTGATTCCAGAAGAGTTAGAGATATAAATAGTAATGAGAACGAGAACGAGCATGTTGGTCATGAAGACCTGCCGTTTACAGGTTCAGTACACCAAAATTCACTCATGAACCTGGCAACTCGGCCACAGGAGGGCATGCAGCTCCATTACTCAGGTCGTGGTGTCTCTGGCACTCTGAATTTGCTGTCTGACCTCACAGGGGATTACGACAATCAGGTTAACAGTTTGCGATATGGGCGCTGGTGGTTGGAATATGTCCAAAATTCTCCTCTGCCTCCACTGTCTCCTCATGGGCTGCCTCAGCTTCCAAACAACAATTCATGGGAAGTTATTCGGCATGCTGTGCCATTCAGGCGGAATGCCCCCACTCCAGTAAATGCCAATGGAGTTGTTCCGAGACAGGTTTTCTTTCATGTGAACCCTCAGATGATTCCAGGTCCTGGGTTTGGTATCGAGGAATTACCTAAGCCACGAGGAACTGGAACATACTTCCCCAATGCGGTACATACTTATCCGCCTCTTTTACTTCTTTTACACACACCCCACAAAAATGTGACCTCTGAATGGCCAAGCTTCTAACGCCTCTTTTATGCAGAACCATTACAGGGATGGAGCATACTCCCAAAGAGGAAGAAACTCACACCAAGCTAGGTCGCCGCGTAACAACGGACGAAGCATGACACACCCTCACTTAGAAATGAATTTCCCTGACAGAAACACCCGTGAGAGACAGCTTCATTACCCCAACCAAACAAATGGTTCATGTGATATGAGCCAAACTGATTCACTTGAAAGCTTTCCTGATTCCAATGGCTCTGCAAATCATCCATATGAGAAGGCACCAGATTTTAGGTCTGCAGAGCCTCTACCAGCGGAACTAGTCTCCCCTCCTGAGGAAAGCAAGCAAAGAGAGAGCACTGGAGGTCAACATAATCGGTCACACCGCCCAAAATCTATTCCCTCCACCACACAGGAAGATCGGTATAGTCTACATATTGTCTTCATTGAATTGTTATCATTGATCATCAAAGCTACTATCTAATTCATTGTAGAATGTACATGTAGGGTAGCAACGCCTGTGCAGTCATACCATTTGACGGATGATCATGAGTTCCCTCCTTTGTAGCTCTGATCTGAGCACACAAAGACATGCTCTTTAGACCGTTATAGGAACAGGTATAGCTTGCTAACTTGGTTTGTCTCCTAAGTTCTTTGTTTTTCCTCCCAAAAAAAGAAAAAAAAAGATGGAGCAGATTGTTTTGGGCTGTGTTTTTATTTTTTTGTATGTTATTTCTGCTGCTATAGAATTATTATCTATATGTAACTTTATCAGAATCTCAAATTCTCTAGACAAAACCTTTGCAGAGCTTTGTATTTTCTACTTAGCCAGGTTTGCGAGTGTATTATAGGATGGCTTATTTCTTTCTCAACCTCACTATTCTATCTTCCTGTTTAACTATTCCGTTATCGTTTACTGTTATTTTTTCCCTCAAAATATTTTATGGTTTTATAGTTAGTTATCATTCATAAAACTGGAAAGAATTAACGATATTGGAAGCTATTCTATTGTTATATTTAGACACTTTCCGTGTTATTTTTGAGTGATCCAATCCATCTGATAAAATCGTAACGCCAATGTAAATTTTAAAAACAAAATGGTCAAGTTGTACATTTTGTAGAATCTTTATAAATTAATATTCTATAAATTAATAATCTCTTTAAATTAATAATTTCTTTCGATACCGAATTGGGCGAGTATAATAATTATCATAATTCGATAAAATAATAAGATAATAATTTTTTTAAAATCCTATATAATATGGTCCATCAATATCATAATTAATAATTATGTAAAACTATAAAATATAACTAAGATAATTTAGTGAAATATGACTCTAGTGTTATTTTTTTATTCATAAATTTGTATTTTTATGTAACTCATCTATAATTTTGTCATACTACATCAAAAAACATATGGTAGTATCTTCTCAAATTAAATCAAAAAATTATTAAAAATTACATATAATTTCCTAACATGTAATTGCTGCTAAAAATATTCAGATATTATTTTTAATTTCTTACTTTAAATATAATTTTTGTTTAAATTATGCAAATCTCTATATAAAATAATAATTAATTTATCTATAAATTATTATATCTTTTCTAAATTAATAAAATCTTTTGGTTCTAATATTATTAATTTATAGAAGTTTTACTGTAATGGTGTATATGTATGAATGTATTTATTTTCTATGTACAATAATTTTGTTAACCACCGATCTGACCATTTTGCAATTCACTTTCAAAATAATTGAATTAATATACAAATAAATACTGTGGGAAGGAAAATAGTCAAATAGATAAAAACAAAATGGGACTATGTCAAATAACGCAATCATCGGTTACATACAATTACACTGAAACCACTCGTCTCTTCAAGTTTCTACAGACATACTTGTTCATTCACGTTAATCAATCTCGTTTGACTTGTTAACACACAATCAATCATCAAAAGAAAAAAAAAGAAAAAAAATAGTAGAGCTAAAAGTGTAAAAGAAATTCGATTCTTGTTAGTTGGAATCCGAATCATCGATGGTGAATCCGAAGCGTGGGCATAGGTTTTTCAAATTCAGAATTGTTTAAAAGCTCGAGCGATCTCTTCTCTTCCAAATTCTCTTCTTCCTTTTGTTGCTTTATTTTCCCGAGGAAAAGGAGTAGAAAAATCAAGGAATTTTGGTTACTTTTTGGCCACTTTGATCGGCTGCAACCACATATTCTCTATCACTTTCCCCACCAAACTTCTTCTTTTTTAATTTTTTTGAATGAAGGTCCGTAAGGGAAGAAGACAGATGATTGCGAAAGAGCACGGATACAAAATACGTAATCAAGGTCTTGTGTTAGAAATGGCCTGGGTTTTTCTCTGCGTTGATTATTCCAGACTCTTTTGGTTGCTCTTTGGCGTCTTCTCCTACGAGAATCACGAAGGAAAACCTAGGATTTTCTAGCACGCTTCTCTCTTCTCTCTCCGATCTTCTTTTTTCTGCATCGCGATCTTCTTATTTTTTTTCCCTCAATTTTCGACTTTTTGTAAAATTTTCCCCAATTTGAGATTCTGATTTGATTAGATCCGGTACGGAGATATGTATTCGGCCGGAGCTTACAATGAATCGATCTCTTACGTCGAGACAGATCCTTCCGGTCGGTATGGCCGTGTAAGTTTGCTCTATCTTCTACGATTTGATTATGTGACTTTGTTCCTTGTGAATTTTATATCTTCTCAAAATCGAAGAAGCTCGTAATTTTGCTCAAAGCTTCGTTTAGAGATCATTTTTTAGCTCGTAATTGGATGTTGTTTCATTGGAATTCTCTGATGAACACTTGCTTTTTGATTGGAGCTTTTCCTCTGTTTGTTTGCATTTTTCTAGAGTTGTCCGTTGAAGATTTGATTTTGAACATTGGGTTATTGAGTTTGGATGCGTTTGATTTGTGTGCAGTTCAGAGAAGTACTTGGCAAAGGGGCAATGAAGACGGTTTACAAAGCATTTGATCAGGTTCTAGGAATGGAAGTTGCATGGAATCAGGTTAAGCTCAATGAGGTTTTCCGATCACCTGAGCCTTTACAACGCCTCTACTCTGAGGTTCATCTCCTCAAGAATCTCAATCACGAATCTATTATACGTTACTGCACTTCTTGGATCGATGTCAACCGCAGAACATTTAACTTCATCACTGAGCTTTTCACATCAGGAACCCTTAGAGAGTAATGAGAACCCTCTAACCTCAAGCTTTCTGCCAAACAATACTATAACCTTTAAGAGAACCTTGTCGTCTGTCTTTCATCTCCAGGTATCGAAGGAAGTATCAAAAGGTTGATATTCGGGCAATCAAAAGCTGGGCACGTCAGATCTTGAATGGTCTTGCTTACCTGCATGGACATGATCCTCCTGTCATCCACAGAGACCTCAAATGCGATAATATCTTCGTTAATGGTCACCTCGGACAAGTCAAGATTGGTGACCTGGGCTTAGCCGCAATTCTCCGTGAATCACAACATGCACACAGCGTGATAGGTAATCTCTTTTTTTCTGTTTCTTCCATGTTTTTCAATAGAATTTGGTATGTTCCTGTGCTAACATCTACCTATATTTATCATTAGGAACGCCTGAATTCATGGCACCAGAACTATATGAAGAAGATTACAACGAGCTTGTGGACATTTATTCATTTGGAATGTGTGTCCTAGAGATGCTAACTGGTGAGTATCCTTACAGTGAATGCACCAACCCTGCTCAAATATACAAGAAAGTTACATCGGTAAGCAAAGACCTGAGGCTCATCTCAATCATCATCATCTTCCAGAAAAATCTTTTGATATGCTAACTTTCTTTGATGTGGATTTGGTTCAGGGGAAGTTGCCTGAGTCTTTCCATCTAATCCAAAACACGGAGGCCCAATGTTTTGTTGGTAAATGCCTAGAAACTGTGTCAAAGAGATTACCTGCAAAGGAGCTCTTGGGGGACCCGTTCCTCGCCCCAACTGATGAGAGAGATTTGGTGCCTCTATGTAGATTGCCGCAACAACTGGCAATCCAGAATTTATCTGCAAATGGAACGGTGGTAGAGCATCTGCCTTCAACGAGTGATCCGACTAGAACGACAGATATGTCAATAACAGGAAGGATGAACTCAGAAGACCACACCATCTTTCTTCAAGTACAGATTTTAGATGGCGATGGTACGCTTTAAAGTTCTTCTACTTGCTAGAAACTTCTTGCTTAGTTTGTTTGGGACATGAAAACTGTTGGGTTGCTAGTAACTTGCTCAGCTGAACCGGGCTACAGGATTATGAAGCAGCTTTAGTATTAGCTGTTGATCATAGGAAATAAATGAATTATTGTAACCATAGCGACTGTTTTTTGGGTACCCTGAATGGTGAAACTTTGATTGAAGAATCACTGATGGAAAATGTTGTGATGAATCTGGTTGGCTGTGTCACAGGTCACATGAGGAACATTCAGTTCCCGTTCAACATTGTAAGCGACACACCTCTGGAAGTAGCTTTGGAGATGGTGAAAGAGCTTGAGATAACTGATTGGGATCCTATGGAAATCGCTGCAATGATTGAAAACGAGATATCTTTGCTCGTCCCCAACTGGAGGGCCCAAGACTCTTCTATCCGGCACCACAGCTTTGGTCATGAAGATGATGACGACAATGGCGACGGAGGGGGAAGAACGCACCCTCTCTCCTCTGCGTCTTCCTCTCACGACTCTCCTGTAGCAGGTAGTAACGGTACGAACCGAGATATAGATGATGGCAATAGAAACTCTAACAGTTGGTTGAATTCTTCAACATACCACTACTCACCTGCCACTGATGATGATGATCAAAGTCAGCAACAGCGGAGACGGTTAAGGCTACAGAAAATGAGATCGCTGGTGGACACGAAAACGCAGGTGCTGCACCGATCGCTCATGGAGTTGATCAACAAGCGGCGTGGGCGTGGCTTCGATACAAACGTGAACGAGCTACAACATCAACCGTCCACTGATTTCTTGAGACGATCTTGAGAAATGGATCCTGTGTAGCTCTTTCATGATAAAGACAGATATTTCATATTGGTATTAGCATTTTTTTCTTTGATGATATTATATCAAATCATTGCATATATATGATATTCTTAGGGAAGCTTTTACCTTTAGCTTTGACCTCGATTTGAATAGTAAGTGCGAAGGTATATTTTATTTTCGTGTCTGTAGGAGAGACAATTTAGAATGAATTTTATTAAGACACATATTCACTTGCGGATTACAACGCCCTAAGGTAAAACTTGAATCGGTCTTCCTCTACTACCAGTAAACGAGCTGAGATCCGAGATATATCCGATGTACATGCACATAAATATAGTTAATTTTTTAATATTTATGTATATTATTCAGCATTTTTGAAAGAAAAGATACGGAAGTTGTTTATCTTCTCGTATCAAACGTAGTGGCAGTTGAACAATTTAACAAACGAAAATGTAAAAGTAGCAATAAAGAGAGGGATTTGAGATGATAATAATAATACGTTTGATAAATATGATTGGCAAAACATATCTAATGATCAACTTATAATTTCTAGAACGAGGTATTTGGAATGTATTGAATCCGGTGATCTATTATATATTGTGGACTGAATCTATATTTGTAGCGAACTTAAAATATATATATATATATATATATATATATATTAAAAAGAAATTTGCGTTAATTAGGTTATCTAACCGCATGCATCCAAACAAATCACTTATTAAAAAAACTTCATTCCGATCTTCATTCAACACCAACTTGACTTTGTCACATAAGAATATAAAAGCAATTAAATGTAGAGTAGAGATTCTTAACCTTAAGGCAACATAAACACACAAAAACCTCAGGTCTAAGACAGAGAGGGGAATTATGGAGAACAAAGGACCATCGCCAATAGTTCCACTTGTGCTTGTGGTACTCTTCGGATGGTTCCTCTGCGGCTCATACCTTGTCTCACTACTGGAGGATTATATAATACCAATCTTACAAACCGGAACATTCATTGTAGGAATCCTTCTCTTACTTCTCCTTTTGCTTCTCCATGTCTTTTCTTCTTCATGGATCTCTCCATGGCTCCCTTCTCTTCTCATTTTACCATCTCCTGCGCCGACAACCTCCACTGACTCAGACAGCTTTGGTCTTGGCTCCTTTCTTTTGCTTTCACTTTTTTTCATCTCCTTCTGGCTGTTTCAATCACTCTAATGTTTATATTTCTACTTGTACATATATATGTGTGCTTTCTCTCCTGGGAATTCTATTTTTCCGAGTGTTTAACATAGTTGCTTTACATAGTTGTACATCTTATTGAAAGGACTATTTGATAAATCATGCAAGATTATAATGTTTCAAGAATTTAGTTTAGGTTTTTAATCATTAACTACTGCATGCATCAGTACTCTTACTCCATTTTCTGGATAATGAAACTCAATACAAAATATCTTATCTGTCAAAGCAACATATAAAGAAGTGGGGATGAAATTACAAATCAAACATTGCAAAAGAGACACCTAAAATTTGTAACAAGATAAAGTAATCTATATAAAATCTGAAGTCGATAGAAGATGTTATATAAGTCTCAGTGCAAACAACTTTGACGACGAACTAGAAATTGAGAGGTGACAACTTTGACAGTAATTACAGTGGTGACATGTTGAAGGAAAGACCACCCTCTCCAATTAGGAGGGTTTTGCCTCCTACTAGTTTACTGAAGGTTAGATTGATAAATTAATTATGAATTAATGTATTATAATATTTTTATAATAACACTAAAAAAATGCTATATTCGATCACTTATTTTGTGTATTTGCATCATTTATAAGTGATGTAAATTGATTTTACATTATTTATGTAAGTGATTCTAAAAAAATTGTATCATTTTTGCAATTGATGTTAATATGCATAATTTATAACTAAATGATGTTAAATTTGCATCAGTTACAAAGAAATGATGTTAATTTTGCATCAGTTAATATAATTGATGCTACATAGTTGTATCATTTGTTTATAATAATGTTATAATTACATTGGTAGTAAATAATTGATGCTAAAATTAATTAATTTTTATAATTAAATTTAACTAATCAAAATATTATTAAATTTATATGATAATATGTAAATTTATTGACAAAATCTTACATATTATTTAATATTTAATTAAAATAAATATGTTAAGATAATTACTTGGTGATGAAATTTGTTTAATCTAAAAACACTTATTAAATTTATTATAAAATGATGAGTTTATTATAAAGTAACTCAAACTAGTATCGTTTATTTGACTAATATAATATAACTGATGCAACAGATTTTTTTGTAGTGTAAGTATTATAACAACAGTGGTGACATGTGTGTCAAATTTTCTAGGATTTAATTTCAGGACTCATTCATGAGGATGTGTCGTACAAGGATCTTGATGAAAATTTAATGAAAGTTCTCCTATCTTATGGGCATGAAATTTGTACTAAAATTCACGCATATGGGAGAAAGGATCAAGTGTCCGGCAAAACTGAAGAAACCGGAAGCCGCAGGGATCGTGGTTACCATTGTGCCCCTTACTAAGTATATTTTGTTGTTTAAGATAGAAATTGTCAATATTTCAGTTACTAGATTGTTATATTATATATTCAATTCAGTGAAAAACCTTGATCGGAAGTATGTGGATATGACGATATCAAAAGACATGTATGTGTGTTTGCGCTCAAATCTATAAACTCAAATCTCCTCCATCTTTCTCATCTCGGATGATAAGAAACTTAAATTTGTGGCGAACGATTTTTACCTCATGTTAAATCAACATGATTATCTAATGGTTTAGTCTTGTTTCATACTATAATGCTTACATTTCTACTCTATTATTTATAACTTTGGGTTAATCAGACAATGACTCAAGTTTATGCAACATGAAATAGCTTGATGTGTTTTTATAATATAATTTGAGTTTCAAGAAATAGTTTCTTGGAGAAAGATAACACAAACGCAGACCTAAAACAATATATGATTTATCTACTCATTGGAATATGACTTTTAAACAAAAGTAACAAAAGAAAAAAACATTTGTTTACCTATATTTCAAAAACAAGAAAATAAAATTTTCCAAAGGTTTACATCATTTCTATCATTGTTCCAATATTTTTTGTGAACATGGCCAAAAGATTTTCAAAAATGATAATTTCACCAATTTGAAAAAAAATGATTGGATATGCTATAATCTTTATCTGTACTTAGATTGAACCATACTAATAAGGAAATTTCAATCATAATAGATAGTCTAGTGATTTGTATAAGTGTTGTCGCTGTGTCATTAGTTATATCTGCGGGATGTATGTTACTGACAGGAAAAAAAAACACATATAAATTTTATCATATCTTTTATATATAAAAAAGTACCATTTCTTATAATTCTTTTTTTTTTTTTGGTCATTTCTTTGATTTGGAAATTTGAATTACCCATTAGTCCATTACTAGTGGCAAGTGACCCAACAAACCGTTGGATAAATGGGTGGTGACGTTTTAGAGACACTGAACCGACCCGATTACCCACCCGGTTCGTTCCTTGTTTTCGCTTTTGCCTTGTAAGCATTCTTTCGCTTTTTTTTCCTCCTCAATTCTTTCGCGTTTACGGTTTCTAATTTCTTCGTTGACACGAATCCAACGAAAGCCACGGCCACGTTATTCAACCCGATTACGATCCGAATCGGGAAGCTCTATTCATATCCCTTCATCTTCATCCCCCAATTTCAAAGCTCCTTTTTTTTTTGCTGATGCTTTGCTTCAATGGCCTCTCTATCGGTAACTCTCCTTACCTCTCTCGATCGATTCACATTGCTCCGCAACTCAATCCGAACTCTGCGTATAAGGGTTCCGTTCATTACATGTTTTAACCAAATCGATTTCTAATTGATTTCATTGGTGCATTAGGTATTTTGTTGATTCTCGAAGGCTATAATAATCTGTTACTAAACTTGGTTGGAGCTGGGGACTTGTTTACTTCGATGGTGTGTAACCTGAAAATAAGATTAGGGTTTGTTTTTTTTTCTGTGTTGACCACATCCCTTGGGTTGACATTTTTCTGAGTCTTAAGGTTTTGATAAGGAGAAGATAAAGGTCTTAGCTTTGAGAGGATAATGTGTATATTGTGCGTTATACAAAAGTGGTCTCGCCAGGTTGCAACGATGCTGCCTTGGTTTGTTATACCTTTGATTGGACTATGGGCTCTCTCTCAGCTTCTTCCACCAGCTTTCCGTTTTGAAATCACTTCTCCCAGGCTTGCTTGTGTATTTGTGCTCTTGGTTACTTTGTTCTGGTACGAGGTTTTGATGCCTCAGCTGTCTACTTGGCGGGTGCGTAGAAATGCCCGACTTAGGGAGAGAGAGAGATTAGAAGCTATTGAACTGCAAAAGCTTAAGAAAAATGCGACAAGGTGTTGTCGTAACTGCTCAACACCTTACAGGGACCAAAATCCAGGTGGTGGGAGATTTCTGTGTTCCTATTGTGGGCATATATCAAAACGGCCTGTTTTGGAGATGCCCTTGTCTTCTGGATTAGAGGTTTCTGGTTCAGGGATTTTGAAGGATCTTGTTGGAAGAAGTGGAAAGATGTTGCATGGGAAGGGATGGAGTGAGAATGGATATTTGCACAGGCAAGAGTGGTCTGACAGTGGCATATGGACTAGTGGGTCAAGCTATTGGCAGAATAATATTGGTGGTACATTTGAAGAAGATGAAAATTGTTTGGTGGAAAAATCATATTCTGGTGGCGTTGTTTTTGCTTGCAGGTTGCTGATTTCTTTTTTCATGAGCATTAGGTGGCTTTGGAGAAAGGTTTTTAGATTTAGTTCATCAGTTGATGACTCATCACTTGACCCTGAGCAGAGGCGGTTGCTAGCTAGGCAGGGTGAGAACGGGACCAGCTATCATGAGAGTAGGCTTGAAAATGCACGTAGAAAAGCTGAGGAGAAAAGACAAGCTAGGCTGGAGAAGGAGCTTTCAGAGGAGGAAGAGAGAAAACAAAGAGAGGAAGTTGCAAGACTAGTGGAAGAACGGAGAAAGCTGAGAGATGAGATAAGTGAGGCCGAGAAATGCAGTAAATTATCGCTGGCTGCCAAGGAGAAATACACCAAGGAGGCAGAAAAGAAGCGTCAGGAGAGAAGGAAAGAGAGAGATAGGGCCTCAAGTAAGAGCAACTCTGATGGTGAAGAGTTTGACAAGAGACCAAGAAAGGAAACCAAGCAGAAGCGCGATTTTGATAAGAGTGATCATCTGGAACATGAGAGGCACGAGTCTGATAATTTTAGGGGTTCCAACATGGAAAGGAGACATGGACATGGTTTAGAGAATAATGGCACTAGTATCGGTACAAAATCTGGGGGTCGATACTCTGATCGAATGAAGGATACATTTTTGTCTTCTTCTAAGGCTTTTAGTGATAGCCGTTTATTTGGGAGAGGTGTTAATCCTTCTGCGACAATTTCAAAAGAAAACAAGCCCATTGGTTCTGCAGATAATTCTCATACATATGCTCATCCTAGTCAAATTAATCCTCCTGAATTTGTGGCTATGAAACCTGTACTTATTGAAGGGGAAAGGAACGCTAATACTCCAGTAAGTGCCCTTTCCAAAATTTCTCATATCTTTGTGGTCTACGATTTTGAGTAAATTAGTGTGTTTAAAGATACAAGTCTCACCTTAACTCCTCTGTTTCCTGTTTTATGATTTCAGGAGTTCACTTTCGTCTTTATAAATTTCAAGTAAAATCTGATTCAGTTTGCTTCATTTTGTTTTTATAATGTAAACTGAATGTCTGCTGCTCTTTCCTCAGGTTGTTTCTGAGCCAAAACCGAGTAGAGAACCTAGAAAATCGTGGCACCAACTCTTTACCCGTTCAACTTCTGTTCCTGCTTCCTCGAATGTTAATACTATGAGTAGACCTAGTACAAAGCCCCAG
Source organism: Cardamine occulta (assembly GCA_028015245.1). Lineage (NCBI taxonomy): Eukaryota > Viridiplantae > Streptophyta > Magnoliopsida > Brassicales > Brassicaceae > Cardamine > Cardamine occulta. The sequence goes on along the minus strand of CM051380.1, from coordinate 5,475,438 downwards.
GCAATTGTTCAGAGGCCACAGGTTTCCAGTCAAGTTTCCTCCATACGAACCTTTGACAATCCCATCAGTTTTGGGCTCCCATCACCATTTACCATACCAGTGCACTCTAGTGGAACCACTACCAGTAGTTTAGGTTTCTCAACTCCAACAGATATTGTTTTTCCTCAACCCAGTGAAGATGAGCGTTTTGAAGATCCTTGTTATGTTCCAGATCCGATATCTCTACTGGGACCTGTTTCAGAATCACTTAATTTAAGGGCTGGGTATGAAACTGGCATAGGACTGGTAAAACAGCATGTGATGAAGAGTACACCTAGTTATGAAGTTAACAAGCCATCTCCAATTGAATCTCCCTTGTCCAGATCACGGGCTGCGGATGAAAAACAAGCTAATGATGGAAGCTGGCAAATGTGGAAGAGTCCCTTTGGCCAAAACGGTCTCGGTTTAGTTGGTGGGTCAGGAAACTGGATTATACCTTGTGAGACAAGTACATCTAATGAGGAAAGTGCTATGCATCATGTGCCTCAGCCTAGAACATCATCATTATTTGCAAAAGAGGATTGTCAGCTTCATCAAGGTGCTTATTCACTCAGGAAGGACTCTTGAAAAAAATTGCCTTCTCAACCTTATTCACACAGTGTATTTACTTATCTAACTTTCATTACATTTTATAACTATAACAAAATTTCGCATGCCACGTTTTGACTCATTCTGCTAGACAAATCTGAATCTTTGAGATTTCCTAGAGACTAGAAATGGATTCAAGAGAGTAAAGTCTGAATCTTGAGACAGAGTTTGCCCTCGGTTTTTTATCAACTGTGATATAAAAGTTTATAACCCTATGAATCAATTAAAATCAATGTTCCCCTACCAATGGCTCTAAACCCTGAGGTAACTTATCGATGAATTTAGCCAAAAGTAATTAATCTAATAATTTTTATTTGTTTGGATCTGGATTTGGCTGCTATTACATTATTACATCCAAACTCATTAACATACCAAAATATCTTACTTCAATTACTTTTAAAATATAAGTCGTATGTCATATTATTCGATTGGACTTTTAAGGATTTTAGAAATTTTTATGTTTCTGACGTCCCATTACTTATAAGTTATAAGTCACATATATATTTATCCCCAGCAGGTAAAAAGGTGTGACATGTCAATTCCGGGGGTTTCTTAGTACGAGACGAATGCAGATTTTTATCTTTGGGATTTTACATTTCCTGTTTTCAGACTTGTGGTAGATAAGTTGGAGACTTGTTTGTTTATCTTTGGAATTTTATTTTTTTTGTTTTGTTTGGATTTTAATCAATAAAGGTAATTTAACTATTTTGTTCTAATAGTTTTTTTCGTTATTCCAAATAAAAAGATTTAGTGTATCTTGATAGGTAAAAAGATTGTTGATTACTTAGCCATGCTTGTCAGAAACGAAGAAACTTAATTTTGATTGAAACATTGGCTCTGTCATGTCCTTTTGCTCATGTTGTATTAGACCCGTCATTAGCATTGGTGACTGACTTCAAAAAACAGGCTAATTTTTGTCTCGAAATGCTAACATTTTTGGCACATGCATAGTTGGATTTTGCAATTCTCTGGATCTGTTTGATCAAACAGTGAAGATACCACTCTATATTTGTGGTACAAATCAAGAACGTGCATACCAATGGTTGATCGCAATCATAAGCTAATTAAGAAGAATTAATGTGTACGTCTAGTTTTATCCATTTCAGTTCTTATATAAAATTAGTGATGGAATCATAGATAATTCCAACTAATGTTGAGTAAGGAGACTACTTCTTCTCTAATAATTGTCTAGTAAATACAAGAAAATAAAATTATGACCAAGTCGAAAGACTTAGTCTATGTCTCTCGGATTAGGACATCTCTCAATATGTTTTGTTTCAAGTTTTATGTTAAGATTATATGATCTAATTGAATGATGATATAATAGTAAAAGCTTGTCAACATAAAAATAGAGAAGAATTAGTCTATGTCTCTCGGATTAAGACATCTCTCGGTACGTTTTGTTTCAAGTTTCATATTAAGATATAATAGTAAAAGCTTGTAAACAAAAATAGAAAAGACTCAGACGTTAAAAAAAAAAAGTCATTGAAGAAAACACAAAATATGTGACTGTGTGTATGTTACTTTACTCGATATAAATCAAGTTTGATAATTTGTGTGTGGTCAACAATATAAAGATCACAAACTATAGTTTAGAGGGAAGAGGCAAAGATGTGAGATATCAAAAACTTTAAAGATAAAACGAGAGGGATGAATAGAAAAGTGAGTGTGTAGAATAGATCCAATGGTCGAGATGAGATCTCTCTTAACTTGTTTGGTGATGCCTCCCATTGGCACGATCTCTGCATATGCAGCTGGGTCTTTGTTACCACCGAACACTATCTCTATGGACCCCTTCAACACCACCATCACCAACTGCAAATTCATATATTCGTTCCTTTTTAATTCAATAAATTAGGATTTGGAAGATTTCTAATCTCCAACATCTTCAGAACAAATATAATCAATTTTTATAGGAAAGAAAAGAGAAACTCTAATTTTTTTGCAGCAATTTTGAATGGCCTTAGAGTGGATCTTGGCCACGGTGTTGTTCTTTGGGTTCCAATAGACACCTATTAACCCACATTACAGGTAATAGCAATCGCTAGTCATAATCTCATAGGGATATATCAATTAACTTACATTTTGGGTCAGTTTTACATATAATGTTGGTTTTTTATAAATAGATATTTCGAAGCCATTACTTTGTTTTTTGGTCAAGAAGCCAATTTAAGGGAAACCTAGTAAACAATGCTTATAGTTGACCCCACAAAAGTGAAGTTCCTTATTATTGCATCTCAATAATTTAATTGCCTTCCTTTTTAAAGTATTTAGGGATATTCAAGGGAAACATGAGAGTACTACAAGATGCCTAAAATATCTTCTCTACCTTATTATTATTTTTTTAAACAAAAGAAAAAACTCTATCCATTTTACATAAGTGTTCTTTTGAAATTTTGTAAAATTTTATTATTAATAAAGAAAAAAAATAATATCTGAGTATAATTAGAAAATCTTGTCTTAATAATAAGAGATGTAATAGACATTACGAGAACTTTTAACTTTGTGTGAAAATTTCTAAAACAAAGCTTGCAACAAAATAAAACAGATGGAGTATTGAGTTCTACTTTAAAAAAACATGTGAGAAGTTTTTTTAAAAAGCATCTGCAAGTCTAAAACTTAAAAGGAGATTTCTAAAGGAAAGATGAATTAAACGTAATCTTACGTTCTGAGGCCGTCCGACTATGGAAGCGACGGCTTTGGTGACTTCCGAGTAGAACGGATCGGTGTTAACGCCGTCCAAATTGACGTTGGTTGTAATGTAAAGACAAGGCATTTTGTCACCGTCGACACAAACGGGCGTTTCTTGATTGTACCGTTAAGCTTATTTGCAAGAATATGAAGATACCAAAAAGGAATGATCAAGAGAGGATTTATGAAGTTAGGGAGTTGAGGAAGAAAAGATCTCAGATGGCCAATTAATATAGAGCATAAAATATCGCTTCGAAACTAATATTGAAATGTCTAAGAAATTATTATTTGAAAATGCGTTTGATGTGAACAGTATTTAAAATAATATCTTTCCTATTTCAAATCTGACAACTTGACGTGACTCAATCAATTACCGCAGATACGTCGCGTTCTCGAAGAAATTTGTTTTCATACCATATTGGACCACACACACAAAAAAAACAAGTTCCATATTTTTTTTCTTAAGATTGTAATTAAGGATAATCATTTGACGTTGCAATTGTTATTACATATTAGTATTTCTACCGTAAGTGATTAGAGGAAACTTTGAGAAATGTTGAACGATAGAATTAAGTTTAAGATATTCGTTTCAAATGTTGACCATTTAAAATTTTGTTCTTTTCATACATCAATGTGGGCGGATTAAGCGCCGCTACTTTTTTTTTTTTTTTTGATTAAAAAGCGCCGCTTACTTCATCCTAAGATATTTGTGTTTTTTGCTGTAACTTTTATAAAATTACTGACTAAAAAATTACACGTACTGTATCTTAAAGAACCTTCTACACTTTAAAAACATGGAAAAACGTTATACTATATATGGTTTTAAGTTATAACTAACGATTACACGTGTTTATTTCAAAGTTTGGTATAAGTTCGGTAAGGACTTAGAGCATGATCAATGCAAAGGTTGCTTATGGGATGCTTAGCATATATTTAATTATTAAAGTTGTTTTAAGCAACTTTGTTAAGAATTCGTTAATGTAACTGTTCCAATGGGGATCTTAATAAGGGTGCTTAAAACAAAAAAAAATTTAATTTTTTTTTATTGTAAGTTTTAATTTTATTTATGAATACAACATAAAATACATTGAAGTAAATGAAATTTGAAACATACTTGACATTAAAACATTGTTTTCTTTAAAGTGAAATACATGTTTATGTGACCTATGAAGAAATTAGAAATCTATGAACAAAAACTGAAAATAAACTTATATATTTTAGTTCTTGACCAAAAATAAAAACCTACAATCTTGATCTCACCGGAACATTTTAGTTCCAGTTTCTTCATATCTATTGATACCGGAAGCAGTACTTGACATGTATCTAACTTATTCATCATATTTATTACTAAACACACATTAACAAATGATCACACCCATTCATCACAACCTCAACCATATTCCTAAACCCAACCAAGTAATAAATACGGAAGCTAGTTATTGAGTTTACTGTTATGAAGTTAAATATCAATCAACAGTGAGAACCTGGAGCTGTTTGGATATTGGAAGAGCTAATTGCTTCAGACAACGAATCTAGAACAGTCTTCTCTTCCTCTTCCATCCCAGTGTCTGAAATGCCTACTGATTATTCATGAAAAGCAGTTAGTTTCATTTTGACAATTCAAAAACCCGCCAAGGTTGAGAAAGAATCAAATCAAATGAAAAGAAGAAAAAGAATCACCTTCAGGAACCGGCATATTGCTGGTAGATTCTGTTTCTTCATGACTGTTTGAATCCAGTCCAAGTAGCGGAGAGTAATCTTCTGAGCTGCACTGCTGAATCATTGGTTTCTCGGATATCTGATGACCAAGTGCCAAGGTCATTCTAGGACTGCTTTCAGTTTTGACTCATGTTAGACGACAATGCATCTGGATCAGGATCAGAGTCATGTTGAGCTTCACTCTCCTGAGACAACAACATAAACAATCTTCATCAGTTTTTTATTCCCTTACACCATTTAAGAAAAAAAACAAGTTTGATTCTTAAATCCAACAAAGACCTCACAGTCACAGTTACAGTCACAGGTAAGCTGCTTCTCAACCTTAGTCTCAAACATTCCACTGATACCTGCGTTGTTTCATCAAAACAACAAAGTGAGAATCTTTTTTTTTTTGTTACAGACACATTTTATTAAAAGGAAAGAAAAGAAAATAACCTATGATTCTTTTGCTTCCACGTTTCTTATCTGTCAAAAGCTTGTGGTTAGATCCACCATTCCTGAAATCAAACATGCTCATAAACACCCACACACATCCTATCCCTTCTCTTGAAATATGTCTTCTACAAATCTCTTTCTCCATTTGATTCCTCAATGCTTTTCTTCTTCTTCGCTCTTTCTTTTCCCCTCTTGAGCAAAATCTACATAAGAGTAATTATAAAAGCAGATATCAAAACTGTGATTACAATCAAAGAATATCATGTCTAGATCAAAAACTGGTCTTTATATGATTCATGCATTGTCGATTCCCACGAAAAAAGAAGGAAAAGACAAAGCATAAATACTTTTACCTTTAGAATCCGATCCAATGCTTCTTGCAAGAACAAGAAAATCGATAATGCAGATGAAAAAAAAGAAAAGAAAAAAAGGTACTGATAATACTTTACTCTACTCACTCAGAGTTTGACCTCCATTGAAAATTCATGAAAACTAATCAAAATGGACAAAAGAAAACCAGAATTACCTGAAGGTGCAGCTTGATCCGAGGGTTGATCATCAAAATCTAAATCCATCGACTTCGTTTTACGTTTCACAAATACTCTCCCTCCACCAAAGTGTCACCTCTTTCTTCAATACAAGATAAAAAAAAAGCTCTTTGTCAAACCAATTAATCTATCTAAGTGAGCAATACTAAGCTAAAAACAAGATCAATGACAGATCTCAAGGAAGTTTCAATATTTACATAAACTTTGTGAGAACATTTTCAAAGATCAATGTATATACATAAACTCACAAATTCATAGAAAAGGCAACAACAAGGACAATATTGTTATCAATCAGCGCATCAACAAAGCTTTGAAATTAGACAAATTGAACATCAATCCAGAAAAAATTCAAGTGCCATTGAATAAATGGATTTCTAAATTCAAGTCTTCGTAAACAGAAAATTCAACGGCGATTCGTCATTCAGGTTAACCACAGGAAGCAAAATTGAAACTTTCTAGTGGAGAATCGGAAACTGGAAATACCCGATAAACGACGAAACAATCGGTTGAATCTAGACCATAGTTGCAGTCACTAGGGTTTACGCTACTCGGGAAACTGGGTTTCAGATATTGGCTGGAAAGGTTTGCGTCTCTAATCGCGGAGGAGAGCAGGTGACGAGGCGGTGGTCATCGAAATTCTGATGCGGTGATTGAGATATTGATTTGGGAGAGTTTTGGAAAAGTTTTGGGAGAAGACACATTAAGAATCGATTCTTAAGTATCCCAAATAAGAATCGGTTCTTAAGAAAATTTATATTTAATCTTTATTTTAATTAATAAAATATCTAAGATACCCATTTAAAAACCTGCATTGCTCATGCTCTTAGGAGCCTATGTATATATCGAAAGCTACTTTTAATCCATATATATTAACTCATGGATATGCGCTTCGCCCAATTAACCTAATGTTTCGGAGTGTTGAGTGGAGGATATGCTGAAGCAACTGGGCTTGAAGTCTTTTCTTTAATTTAAAAAGTTGTTCAAAGATCATGTTTTACATGTTGAAATATCACGAGTAGCATATGAAAGTGTCTAACATGTTGATTGGTGACATGAGTTACCATTTATTTATGTTGAGTTATGAGGATAAGTCAAAGATAACTCAAAATGTTACCAATTATAAAGTTTTAAAAAACTTTGAAGTTAAGTTTGAGTTATCAATGTGTTATGGTTGATTTACAATTTTGAGGTATGTTTTTTGTAAAATTGTTAACTCAAATGATAACTCAACATCAAGAAAATTATCATGTGGTAGCTAGAAGTTGATTTCATAATTTTAATACATTTTTAATGAATCACACGATTCTTTTTTTTTGTTTTGTTATTTCCATTTTTAATATTTCCAACAAAGATTATTATAAGTTATTTTTCATTTCTCATTTTGTTTGTTTTTATTAAGACAAATCAGATTTGTCTTAATGGTCTAGTTGAATTCAGACAAATCAAACAAAAATGTTCAAATTATTTTAATTGTTGATTTTATTTGTTATTTTTAATTATTTAAAAATGTAAATGTACACATTTATTTCTAGTGCTTTTTCTTAATATTCATTGTCAAAATACAAAACTCTTCAAAATTTATGGTTTGATTTTATTTTTCTATTTAGTAAAGCCACTTTTGATCTAATAATTTAATTTAATAATAAAAAATTTAATAGTTGTTATTAATATTAATTTAAATTTATTTTTAATAACATATACTGCAACTAAACATCATAAAAATTATCAGTCAGTTGTTTTTGAAAAAATGTAACTCATCTTTCTATTGTAAACTTACAGTATAAATTTACAGTTTATACCACATACTTTTACTGCAAGTTACATCAAATTATAACACTTACTGCAACTCAACTTTAATACTACAGTAAAACCTTTATAAATTAATAATCTCTCTAAATTATTAAATTATCCTGATCCTAAGTTGGACCAGTGTAATAATTGATATATTTCGATAAGATAATAAGATAATAATTTTTTTGAAATCTCTATGTAAATATATGGTCTCATTAATATAATAAATTAATAATCATATAAGTTTATTATATATATAAAAGATATTTTAGTGAAATATGATTCTAATGTTGTTTATTTATTCATAAATTTGTAATTTTGTTAGAGTTCATCTCTATTTTTCTTAAAATATAAAAAATGTTTGATATTATCTTCTCAAATTGCATCAAAAATTCTTAAAAATTTTATATATGCAATGATTATTTCCTAATGTGTAAATGCATTAAAACACATCAAAGTATTGTCTTCATTTTTTTACTTTTTATATAATTATTTTTGAAATTCAGAAAAACTCTCTATAAATTAATAATTATTACTTTATCGATAAATTAATAACTTCTATAAATTAATAAAATTCTCTGGTCCCAACATTATTAATTTATAGAGGTTTTACTGTACATGTCACCAGAGCCTCAAAAACTTTTACGTGCACATTGTTTACTAAACTTGCAAAAGTTTCTGAAAAACTTGCAAAAGTTTCTGAAAACATTCCTAAGTTTTCCTTTCATAAAATCTCTTTCCATAAAAACTTTTAAAATGATTATTAGGAAACCAAAATAGATCACTCCAGCTAATTTTCATTTCGAATATATTTGTTTAATACGTCAACTAAATATTTTTTTTTTCTTTTTTTTTTTTGAGTTTTTTGTTGTTGTTTCATGATTTTAGCTGAAAATTTTCAGTTTTTTCATATCCCAATACTAAACTGGTCTATCGGAATTCAGTAAACCCGAAATCCACTAAGCAATATGGTCTAAATCTGATAAAAAAAACCCAAAAAAGTTTTGGATAAATCTGATAAAAAAAAACTGATCGGTTTTCAGTTTTTGTCTCTGAATAGTTGGATATCCTTGCCCATTAACTTTATCAATTGTTTATTTTCCAGATGTGTTCTTATTTTTTCAAAAAGTGATGGAACATAAAGTTTTTGGTTTTGGAATGAAATTACGAAGAAGAAGACGAAATTGAATATGGAATAAGTTGGAGTGTTTTAACCAAAAAAAATGACTTAGTTTGGTTCGATGCTGGCGCGGTCCTTAGCGCAAGCCAAACCAAGTTAGAGTTAGGACCACTAGACGTATGATACAATTTGGAATAAGAATTTAGTGGCTGCTTTGGTTGAAAACACTAAGGGAGATGTATTCGATCAAGGAAGGATTTAGAGTGAATTGTCTTTCTTTTTTTTAATCAATTAAAGTGATTTTTCTTAAAATGAAAAATTCTATGTTATATTATTCACAAAGTCAAGTGTTATTGAATTAATAATTTAAAAATATACAATCAAATTCACTGTTATTGTAAATATTTTAAATAATAGATTTTAAGTTATTTGAAGGTGTTTTAGTGGAGTTTCTTACTTAAAAATATAAATATCTAAATTTGATGATTCTAGCTATTTTTAATAAAAAAAATTCTAATTCACTAAAACTTATCAAAATCATTTCAAAACTTATTAAAAACCAAATCATTTTAAATATCCAATCTTATACATCCCTTAAAGATAAATTCGAAGTTTTCATTCCATGGAATTTTACAAATTTCTTAAACTAATGGACGACCAAAATATTTTTGCGTGGGGCCTCACAAACACATGGGCCGGCCCTGCTGATACATAATCAAATTGTTGTTTTAAGTTATTTAATATATTTCTTGGTCTATGATAAAAGGATAAAATAAGTCGTTGGAAGGAAACCAAATTGATATAGAATAGAGAATAAGTTAAACGTAAAAATAGCAAATTGTCGCAACAGGGATATAGGCTGTCTTTTTAAGGCAAATCCCATATGATTAAAGTGGACTTAATCGATTAGTGTTCCACTGTAGAAATAAGTCAAAAGTAACCTCGAAAGCCAAAGGTTTCAAACATTGTTAAAGCAAAGTATGTCCACGAGAATTAGCACATTAGAGGTCCACCATGTTATCAAGAAACGCCAAAACATTTTGATAATTTTTAGTTTTTGGATTATATAGAGAAATAGAATAGTATATTTATTTGATATATATATATAGATTTACAATAAGAATTAAATGCAGAAGAAGATAATATTTAAAATCTTGAAAAAACCCTGAAAAACGGTGGGGGGTATCAAAAGTACTTTACAAAAAGTGAAAGAAAATGTTAAAATTCGAAACTAAAAACTGTAGCAATTTATCAAAACAATTCTGCTCTTTATAAAATTAGTTTATGATATGTATTTATAAGTATTTTTTAATTAATAAGCCATTTAAGAACATCATATCAGAGAAATTTTGTACTAGTGTTCATATTTAGTTTTCTAGAAAAGCGAAAGTGGCATGTCATTAGCTTTGTATATTTTCTTTGAAACGTATGATCATAAATATTATGTTAAGGTAAAAAAACACTCATTAACAAGGTAAGGAATAATGATGGACTATTTAGATGAAACTATATAATTGCAAATTCCAGTTATATATGTGGTCCAGAGCTACTATAGCATTACACACACATAATGGATAATAATAATTCGATTAGTTAGTTACAATTTGTGTTATTTAAAATGTACTATATTATTGAGGTTATGGGAATGAACTGGAAAGTAAAATAAAGTTAAGCCGCATGGGTGGAAAGATGATTGTTTTTGGCTAAGTAATGTTATTTAATATGGTAATTGATCAGATCCCCAAATATTCTCATAATTTCTCCCCTCTTATTTTGTTGAAACTTGAAACAAAGTGCTAAACTCCTTTCGCTTTTTTGAATCTAGAGGAGAGAACAAAAAAAAATGTTAACGGAAAGGAATAAATTTGCGATAACCAAAACAATGTATGTGACTGTGAGTTTTTTTTTTCCTTTGCCTATAGTTTATAACTATGAGTAAATGCCTTAGGTTTGGGTCTCATTTAAGTTGTAGTATTAAATGGAGCGGTCAACATCTTCTGGTAATTGAGATTTGAGTCCATTGGTAGTCATTAGTTAGCGTGGTATAGCATTGCTTTGCATTGGAAAAGAGAAACAGACAGGTCTAAAACGGTACGAGAGAAGATGGTTTAATAGAAAGAAATGATTGAGCGATACTTGTGATTTGTGAAAACGGTTTGGTAATGCCTAGTCTTTCATTACGCAAGAGGTTTAAACAATACACACGACAAAACCTAGTTCACTTCAAAATAAGATATCTAGAACGTGTTTGAACGTAGATGCGACTTGAAGTGAGGAAAGTTAGGTGGGACCCAGTGGACCCAAACACGAACCCCATCCCTTCTTCTCATTATTATCACCTCTTTCACACGTTACCCCTCCTCACGCTCCACCCTAAAGCACGTGACTCTCACGCTCCTCCACCACCACCTCCAATCTCTTTCTTCTATTGTCCCTAAAAAGATATTTTCCGATTTTGCTTGAATCAATTCATATTCCACCAAAACATATTTTCCTCACTTACTTTTCTATCAAAATTTAAACATTTCTTCATTGATATTAGACATATTTTGTATGGTTACGATTTTAATCTTTATGTAAAATATTTATTAAAAATAAAAAGACGTTGGAATTGGAATAGACTATAGAGTCGATTGCTTTATCAGAATTGTAAAAAGCCGCGTTATCTGTTCAAATTCAGAAAAATCAGAGTCACGCCTATTTCTTTCTCTCTCTCTCCCGTCACTCTCACTCTTCCCCCCTCCTCTCTGCTCCTTATTATTACATCGATCCTCCTAGTCTCTCTATCTCTTTCTTTCAAACCAATAACAAAAGAAAAAGAAAAAAAAACTCAAACAAACAATGGACTCTTCTTCATTGTCTCCAAACTCATTTGATCATCAAAAACCCCAAAACAATGAGCCAAAGAAAAGCTTCATATCCTCACTCATTACCCTCCGTTCACAACACTTGAAAGAAGACACTTACTTTGTCTCAGAACTCAAACCCACCGAGCAAAAATCACTTCAAGAACTCAAAGAAAAGCTAGCAGCTTCATCTTCCAAAGCCACTTCAATGTGGGGAGTCTCACTTCTCGGTGGAGACGACAAAGCTGACGTAATCCTCCTCAAGTTCCTCAGAGCAAGAGATTTCAAAGTTGGTGACTCTTTAAGAATGCTGGAGAAGTGTTTGGAGTGGAGAGAAGAGTTTAAAGCAGAGAAATTAACAGAAGAAGATCTTGGTTTCAAAGACTTAGAAGGTAAAGTTGCTTACATGAGAGGTTACGACAAAGAAGGTCATCCAGTGTGTTACAATGCTTACGGTTTGTTTAAAGAGAAAGAGATGTATGAGAGAGTGTTTGGTGATGAAGAGAAGCTTAATAAGTTTCTGAGATGGAGAGTTCAGGTTTTAGAGAGAGGTGTTAAGATGCTTCATTTTAAACCTGGTGGTGTTAATTCCATTATTCAAGTTACAGATCTTAAGGATATGCCTAAGAGAGAGCTTAGAGTTGCTTCTAATCAGATTCTTTCTCTGTTTCAAGATAATTACCCTGAAATGGTTGCTACTAAGGTATGATTTTTTTTGGTCTAATTTTCTTGGTTTTGTTTCTTTTGAAGACAATAAATTGAATTTCGAAATTATGTTTCTGTACTTGTTTGTTACATGTGCGTTTGCTCTGTTTTGCGTGTTGAGTTGCTTGCTACATTAGCGAATCTCATTCAAGAAAATTTGAAATGTCTTAAATGCTTTGTAACTGACTATTAGAGAATCTCAATCTCATTCATGACATCTGTTCCTTTGTGGGTGTGTTTTTTTTTTTAAATCTTCTTAACATGATTTGCTCTAAATCTTTTGACAATTGTTGGTTTATGTGTGTGTGTGTGTGTATGGTTTTTTGTTTAACTTCCGTTCAAATTTTCAAAAAATGGGTTGAAGAAATATGAAAACTTTTAGATGTTTCTGTGTGACGTTATTCTTTCTATGTCTTGTCCATTTTGATTCCTTTTCTTGTCTTACGTTTCGTAAGATTTACATCATAGATTTGTCTTATATTGCCACAGTTAAATTGAAGCATTCTTTGTGTGGCCGTACATTGAAGTTATTATAATCAATCATTATTTAAATTTTTTTAACAAATACATTACATAGTCTTTCATATTGAAATTTGAGACAAAACCAATATTTTAATATCTACAAGGTACGATACATGATACATTACTCAATTTCATAACCAGCTCTTCAAGTTTTGATGAATATATTTTTCGATATTTCAGATATTCATCAACGTGCCTTGGTACTTCAGCGTAATCTACTCAATGTTCAGCCCATTCCTTACTCAAAGAACAAAGAGCAAATTTGTAATGTCCAAAGAAGGAAATGCAGCTGAAACACTCTACAAGTAAACTAACAACTCTTTTCATTCTAGTTTCTTTTTTGCTAATTGTACCCTTTTTGTTTTAAATATGAATACCATTGTTGTTATTTCAGGTTCATAAGGCCAGAAGATATTCCAGTGCAATACGGTGGCCTTAGCCGTCCTACTGATTCGCAAAACGGACCGCCAAAACCAGCCTCTGAATTCTCCATCAAGGGTGGTGAAAAAGTTAACATTCAGATTGAAGGCATCGAGGTAATATTATTAAGCATTTTACATATGGCCGGCCAAGTGAGTGAAAATTGGATTTGATGATTTCTGAAATGTGTGTGGATTATAATATTACAGGGTGGAGCAACCATAACATGGGATATAGTAGTTGGAGGATGGGATTTAGAGTACACTGCAGAGTTTGTTCCAAATGCTGAAGACAGTTACGCGATTGTTGTCGAGAAACCGAAGAAGATGAAAGCTTCAGATGAAGCTGTTTCCAACTCTTTCACTACAGTAGAAGCAGGGAAACTCATTCTCTCTGTTGATAACACTTTGTCTCGCAAGAAGAAGGTCGCTGCTTACCGTTACACTGTCCGGAAATCTACTACAGTCGCCTAAAACCGGTTTTTCGAAAGATGAGTTTCTTTCTTACTACTTTTTTGGATGTGTTGAGGGTTGGTTTTCTTTGGGTTTGGGTACTAGGTTTGTTTGTTTCCTCAACCTTCGTGTTGAACCGATATCGGATATCGAAAAGAAAATGCGAGGAGATGCGAGGGAGATCATATGTATGAAAACAATGATCGTATGACATTTGATGATGTTTGGCTTAATAGTTAATTAGAGATTGAGAAGTAGCAATCAGAGAACACATGTTTGTAAGTGTAAGCTTATTTACTCTGTTTGTACCATGTTTGACTATTTGAAGAGCAGTGCTTATGTTTGCTACATTGTTGATACTTTTGAGTTTTTTTTTATTCAGAAGCTGAACTAAACTATGGAATTCAAAAGAAAAGTCTGAATCTTTAACGGCCAAGTAGGCACCCAACCTTCAAGAATCAATGTATATCTACATTTCCCAAATGAGCTGTTTCCATTTTTTTTAGTAGCAAACCTTCTTGAAGAGGATATATCGAATTGAGTCAATATATGATCGTTGTCCCCTCAAAGATAATCATTGGTGCGATTTAAAGTCTCCTGGTGGATTCACATATCCTGAGTTCCAAGTCAATTTCTAACATTTCCACCCCTAAGTGGTAAAGATTGAGAAAACTCACTCGGTTTAGTCTTGGCTACTCTTTCAAGCAAAACTTCTGGATCATCCTTATAGGCGCCTCGATAGAGCTTTGGTTGTACTAATCCTTTCTTGCTCTCACAGCGTCAATGGTTATTACCCAATGCTTCTTCAATGGCAGAGATCAGAAACAACAACAACAGAAAAACAAAACAATCTGAGCAGATCAAATAATAATACAGTGGAAAGTGAAAGCAGGTTAGTATGGCCCAACCCAAAACCCATGTAATTTTTACTTAGGTGCGGTGTGGCCCATTTGTTCGGGACATTAAAATAAGTTTGGCTAAACCCAAACAGACCCTACAAATTAAGTCCGTATCTTTTTGGGTTTAAAATTTTGTTCTTGCGATGGACATTTGTGATCGATCAACCTCATTTACTATTTTTGTATTCAATCTCTCCTATATTTTGGTTTTATCCTCTCAAATATTTTTGTGTGTGCATGTTTAGTCTTGTTGACTATAGAGTGTAAGGCTAGCGTACGAAAGCAAGCTCTTATTAATGAGATGGTTTTAAGAATTTTACTTTGACTTTTCATTACCTAAAATATAAAGCTAAATGAGAACAAATGAATTTAGTGGAATGTAGAAGGAAAAATGATTCTCACTTTTTTAAAAAAAAATAAAAAAAAAAAAATAAAAATTTATTAAGAAAATAATAATAAAAAAAAAAATAAAATAAAAAAAAAAAAAAAAAAAAAAAAAAAAAAAAAAAAAAAAAAAAAAATAAAAAAAAAAAAAAAAAAAAAAAAAAAAAAAAAAAAAAAAAAAAAAAAAAAAAAAAAAAAAAAAAAATATTTAAAAAAAAAAAAAAAAAAAAAAAAAAAAAAAAAAAAAAAAAAAAAAAAAAAAAAAAAAAAAAAAAAAAAAAAAAAAAAAAAAAAAAAAAAAAAAAAAAAAAAAAAAAAAAAAAAATAAAATAATTAAAAAAAAATACAATAAATTTGTTCTAAAATTGAACCCATTAACAAAAATATGCTCTAAATCTTTATAAAAATCAACTTGAAATGTTTTATATTAACATTTTTAATATTTTTAAAATAAATATATATTAATATTTTAATTTATATATACTGTAGGAGCGGACACTGATTTCATATTCTAAAATTTTAGAATACAAAATTTTGTCCGTTAGATCCAAGAAAGTTACTCGAATATATCCAAATTATTTAAAAATTAGAATAGTTACTATTGATGTTCTGCCTTATAAGCGTCCATCAGAGAGACCTAGGACAAAAAAAAATTCATATCACTATTTAATTTTGACATATTTTGGACATATCCGAGTAACTTTTCTTAAAAATATAAAAAATGTTAATATAAAACATTTCAAGTTGATTTTTATAAAGATTTAGAACATATTTTTTTGTTAATGGGTTCAATTTTTAGAACATATTTATTGTATGATTTCTAAAATAATACACAAAGTTTTTTGTTGAAACTTATTTTTGTTGATATTTTGATCAATTATTCTATTAATTATATAATATACAAAATAATATATATATATATGTAAAAGTTATTTTAAATTAAAATCATAAAAATGTTATTAAGATGATATTTATACAACATTAAATATTTATATGATATAACATTATATTATCAATAGTATGTAGTTATAAGAACATTAAATTATTTATAATGTACTTATATTAGTAATAAATCATTTTTCCAATGTAGAAACAAATAAAGAACTTTAACACACAAAAAAAACAAAAAAAACAATGCGGTATTTGAACCAAAAATAAAAGAGAACGCAGCAATTAATTTGATAACTTTTTTTTTAAAATCACTTATTTGTTTAATTAAGGTTATATATATTAAATTTTTGGAGAAAATAATTTATCAGATTATGGTATGCTTTAACTCGTTAAAATAATTCATCTTCTTGACGGTTATTTTTAAGAAATCAGAGTTAACAACAAAATCAATCGAAAGCAATAAATAGTCTTATATTTCCTAACAAGAACAATAGGTAATTCTAAATGAAGGCTTGGACTATTGTACAATGGTTTATTTCTAACATGATCTCAAATTCTCAACTCTTTGGTTAGGAATAGGAGGTTTCCACGATATAACATCTTAAAACTGTTAGTTAGGATACATAATATCCTTCGTATATTTGTATTACCTTATCTCCTAGGTATAATCTTGTGTATCTTGTGTATATATACCCCTTCATATCATTAATGATAATGATCAAGTATTATACACTTACATGGTATCAGCCTAAAATCTCGATCCCTAACTTGATCTCGCCATCATTTTTCAACACCTCACCTGTCTCATCTCATCTTCGTTCCCTCTTTTCTTCTTCGTCTCTGCGCTACTTTTTTTTTTTTTTTTTCCACACCTAAATTCTCCTCTTGTCTTCTTCTTTGTCTCGGTGGCTGCTCAAACCACCAACCCTACCACATCTGACAAACCTTTCGGCATCAGTCAGATTCGGGCATATATTCCAATCACCCTTGATCTCGAGAAGATGAATTATGACATCTGGCGTGAGCTGTTTGAGACACACTGTACCACCTTTGGTGTCATCGAACACCTCGAAGGTACCTCCGTCTCCAAAAGCTGGAAAGAATGAGATGGTCTCGTTAAAATGTGGATCTATGGAACTATCACCGATTCGCTAGTTGAAACAATTCTCAAACCCAAAAGCACCGCTCATGATCTGTGGCTCTCAATCGAGTCTATGTTTCGAGACAACAAGGAGAATCGCACCATTCAACTTGAGAACGAGCTTCGCACCATCACCATCGGAGACATGTCCATCCAGGAATACTGCCGCAAGTTGAAGCACATCTCTGACCTTCTCGCCAATGTTGACTCCCCCGTCTCCGATCGAGCACTAGTCATGATTTGTCTCAATGGCCTCACCGAAAAATTTGACGGGATCCATAACGTTATCCATCACCGTTTGCCATTCCCGTCATTTCCCACCACTCTATCTATGTTTATTGCTGAAAAGAGTCGTCTGCTCCAGCAGAATCGCACAGTCGCCACCCACACTCAGACGTCGTCTTCCCCATATGTGTTGTATGCTTCCGGTCACCCGAACTCATCCAAGTAACAACCATAGACCAGCGACTACAACAACAGCGGCTCCAATTACAGCGGCACCGGAAACAGCGGCGGTCACAAATGTGGAGGACGTGGCGGTGGTCGTGGCAACAAGGGAAGAGGCCGATACAACAACTCCGGTGGATACAACAACTTTGGTGGCTCCGGTTATGGGTACAACAGCACCGCCGCTTTCCCACAAACTAAGGTTTGGCCATTTGGTCAACCTTAATTCGGCCATTTTTACCCTGGCCCATATACTATAATGCCAAATCAGAGTTTCAACCCGGCCCAACAAGCCTACTCTTATAGACCGATGCCACAACCACGACCTACTAGCATCTTGGGCCCTTATCAGCCGAGACCATCATCATCACCACATGAAGCTCATCTCGTACATGATTCCGCAGTAACATCTGCTAGACCGGCCATGATTCTGACTGCTCTTGCTCATGCGATCAACACTATATCGCTCCAGGACCCTGCAGATGCCGCCTGGTACATGGACAATGGCGCCACCAATCATATCACCTCGCAGCCAGGTACACTCACTTCTACGTTTAACTCCAGCATAACTTCTTCGGTCCGTGTCGGTAATGGTTCTCTTGCCCCTGTTACACATATCGGTCATAGCTCCATTATTTCTAAATCTCGTCCTCTTCTCCTTAAAAACGTGCTTGTTTGCCCATCTATT
This sequence comes from Cardamine occulta, assembly GCA_028015245.1. NCBI lineage: Eukaryota > Viridiplantae > Streptophyta > Magnoliopsida > Brassicales > Brassicaceae > Cardamine > Cardamine occulta. The sequence goes on along the minus strand of CM051380.1, from coordinate 5,457,112 downwards.
ATTAAAAACCTTATTTACGTTCGCCGTTTTGTCACCGATAATAATTATTCCGTTGAATTTGATCCATTTGGTTTTTCTATTAAAGACTTCTAAACCAGGACAATGCTTCTCCGATGTGACAGCTCGGACCCTCTCTATTCATTCACCACTTCCGCTCCATCCACTTCTCCACTTGCTTTCACCGCGGATAGCTCTCTTTGGCTCCGCCGATTAGGTCATCCGGGTAGCTCCGTTAGTCGTTCTCTACATTCTTTGGGTTTTTCTCGTAATAATGCCGACTTGACTTCTTTTTGTCATGCGTGCAAATTGGGTAAATATGTTCGTCTTCCTTTTACATCATCGTCCTCTATTGTTACTGAACCTTTCCAGATCATTCATTATGATATTTGGACATCGCCTGTGTTAAGCAACAATGGTCTTAAATATTATCTTTTATTTATGGATCATTTTACTCATTTCATTTAGGTTGATCCTTTATACAAGAAAAGTGACACATTTGGGAAATTCCTACATTTTTCTGCATACGTTCGCACTCAATTCAACAGGTCTATCCGCGCTCTTCAGTGTGATAATGAAGGTGAATACACCAGCCGAGAATTTCTCGTTCATCTCGCTGCCACTGGCACTGAAGTTTGCCTCTCTTGTCCTCACACGTCCCAGCAAAATGACGCTCCGAACGTATGCTCCGCACCAATAGTAATCTCGTTTGTACCCTTCTCGTTCAAGCGCACCTTCCATACTCTTTCTGGGCCAAAGCCCTTCACACTCTTAACATTCTTCCGTCTTCATCTATTCATAACTCTACTCTTTTTTCTCATTTGTTTAACAAGCCAGCCAATTACTCTCATTTACGTGTTTTTGGTTGTTTATGTTATCCAAACATGTCGTCTACCTCCTCTCACAAGTTGGCTCCCCGGTCCTCCGCTTGTGTGTTCCTAGGATACCCCTCCAATCATCGCGGGTATCATTGTCTAGACCTTACCACCCGTAAAATCATTATCTCTCTGCATGTCACTTTCATGGAGGACATCTTCCCTTTTTCAGCACTCCCTCCTGTGCCCTCTCCACCACCCGTGTCGTGTCCTCCCCCTCCCATTTCACCCCCACCAGCCATTTTAATTCCATCTCCTGTTGACACTCCTCCGTCGACAGCCACCGCTCTAGCCCCAAAACCACGTTTGGGTCCTCATCCCATGACTACTCGGTCCCAAAACGGGATCACCAAACCCCGTGTTCCTCTTTGCCTTCACACCGATATTGTTTCTCCTATTCCGTTTTCTCATGTGCAGGCAGCTAAGGACCCTTACTGGAACGATGCCATAAATGAGGAGTATAATGCTATTGTTAAACGTGGAACATTTGAGTTAGTACCTAGGCCTGCTAACACTAATATTGTGTGTTCCATGTGGCTTTTTCGACATAAGTTTGGTGCAGATGGAAAACTTACCAGGTACAAAGCACGCTTAGTGGCCAACGGCAAGTCCCAACAACTTGGCGTCGATTGTGATGAAATGTTCAGCCCTATTGTCAAACCAGCAACCATCCGGTCGGTATTACATGTGGCTCTAGCTCGGGACTGACCTATTCATCAACTCGATGTCAAGAATGCATTCCTTCACGGTGATCTCGATGAAACCGTCTACATGCACCAGTCACCCGGCTTCGTAGACAAGACCAAGCCTCACCACATCTGCTTACTCAAGCGCTCTTTCTATGGCCTTAAACAGGCCCCCCTCGCTTGGTACAATCGTTTTGCATCGGTGGCTAAGCGTATTGGTTTCCGTCAAAGCCGATGTGATCCATCTCTCTTTGTCTATGGCCGCGGCTCAACCATGGCATATCTCTTCTTGTATGTTGACAACATTGCCCTCACCGCTTCCACGCCAACTCTGTTGCAACAAATTATCAATGGCCTTGCCTCTGACTTTGAGCTTTCGAATCTTGGCAAACTACATTACTTCCTGGGGGTCGCCATTACTCATAACACCGAGGGTCTCCTCATGAGTCAACATAATTATGTTGCTTACATTCTTCACTGCACCTCCATGACAAACTGCAATCCGTGCTCCACCCTCATCGACACCAAAGCCAAACTAGCAGCAGATGATGGTCCTCCCATCGCCGATCCTTCTCTTTACCGCAGCCTAGCAGGAGCTTTGCAATACCTCACTTTCACGCATCCGGATATTTCTTTTGCTGTTCAACAAGTGTGTCTGTTTATGCATGAACCTCGTGAGACCCATTTTACCGCTCTTAAGCGCATCCTCCAATATATCAAGGGCACTATCACTCATGGGTTACAGCTCAAGAAATCATCAATCATGGATTTAGTGGCATACTCTAACGCAGATTGGGCAGGGTGTCCTTCTACTCGCCGTTCCACCTCTGGATACTGTGTGTTTCTCGGTGACAGTCTCATATCGTGGTCCTCCAAGCGCCAACATACCATTTCTCGGTCTAGTGCCGAAGCCAAATATCGAGGTGTCGCCAATGTTGTTGCCAAAGCGTCTTGGCTACGGAATCTGTTTTTGGAGTTGGGCTGTCCCTTATCAAAAGCTACTCTGGTTTACTGTGATAATGTCTCCACCATATATCTTTCCACCAACCCGGTCCAACATCAGCGAACTAAACATGTGGAAATCGATATTCATTTCGTACGGGAGCGCGTTGCGTTAGGTCAAATCCGTGTTCTCCATGTCCCCTCAGCATCCCAGTATGCCGATATTTTCACCAAGGTCTACCAACACCATTATTCACAGAGTTTCGCTCCAGTCTAAGCGTTCGTCCTCCTCCGCTCCAACTGCGGGAGGGTGTTAGTTAGGATACATAATATCCTTTGTATATTTGTATTACCTTATCTCCTAGGTATAATCTTGTGTATCTTGTGTATATATACCCCTTCATATCATCAATGATAATGATCAAGTATTATACACTTACATTTTGGACTGTCACGGTTGCCCTCCTGCTTTTAGGGATGGAGATGGTGAGCCCGGCCATGTATCAACCGTAGTGAGAGGAACACCGGTGAGTTCCAAACTGGTACACTAGTCGATATGTGATCCTATATAACCAGTGGGTTTTGACATAACTATATATGACATTTGAGAAAAAAATTATATATGAATAGGGATATCTGGATCCAGAGTACTTCATGACTCAGAAACTGACGGTGAAGAGCGATGTGTACAGCTTTGGAGTAGTGTTGCTTGAGCTCTTGACTGGAATGCACCCATTCTTTGAGGGTACACATATTATCCGCGAGGTACTTTTCTTGACTGATCTCCCACGCAAACTCTGGGACCTATTGGGGATTATTGTTTCCTTAATAAATCAACACTTTTGTTAAGAAGTTTTTCTGTACAATGTGATACAGGTGAGAATGGCGAATGAATGTGGAACGGTTCTGTCAGTGGCGGATAGTCGTATGGGACAATGTTCGCCTGATAAAGTGAACAAGTTGGCAGAATTGGCGTTATGGTGTTGTGAGGATAGACCAGAGATGAGACCATCGATGTCAAAAGTGGTGAAAGAACTTGAAAGTATTTGCCAATCTGTGCGAGAACCAGATATGTTCTCAGAAAAAAGGAAATTGCTCTGTACCAAAACATCGTCGTCTTCTTCTCCTGTACCCTCGCCATTGTCTTTACTTCCTGGAAGGACTTGGACAGTGGCTTTTTCCATCCTGTAAAACCTCGTTGACATATCTTTATGTGAAATAGGCTAACATCAGACTAATGAGAGTTGTGTTATTATTATTTAGCCTCTGTTGTGCTGATTCCTAACCATAGTAAAAAGCTTAAAACTTACTAAGTTACTACTATCTATGCAGATATGGAAACTACGCATTCTACGCAATTTTGGGTCGATATCAAAATTCTTATTCATTGTGCATTTTCTGTATTCACTTTGGGTGTTATTTGTTTAGTCATTCTTTACAGTTCTAAATTCCATGTCTTTTTATGCAACCACGGCCTATGACAATTCTGGTCTGCCTGCATATACAAGTTTACCATCGTAGAAGAGAGTTATATTCCGAGAAAAAGATGATTTATATATATGAACATAGACGCAAATATTTGAAAGGTTTGGAATTTTACTCTGAAAACAAAACAAGTACATAAACAAGTTCATGAATCCGTTCCATGAAACACACTCAAGGTGGCACAGGTCACAGCTAAGAGCCTAGCACGTTTGGATTAGAACACACAGACTCCTAAAGAACAACAACAGTAACAGGCAAGTCATTAACCGTGAAGGCCCATTAGAGCAGCGCTGAACCGTAGAATACAGCTTCCGCAGGACCCGTCATGTAGATATGGTTGTCTTCTTGTTTCCACTCTATCTCCAATGGTCCACCCGGTAGATCCACCGTACATTTCTGTTCCACCATAACCAATACAAAAATTATATTAAGAGCTCAAGGTCAACATGTATATATATAACCTCGTGCAGCTAATCTCAGCTCATGTCAATCTTGTTAATGTAAAAATTAGTGTCTTGTCACATCTCTTTCGAGGTATAAACTATAGCATAACTCTTTGTTGATAGAACAAAACGAATACAAGATTCTTCCACAAGAGATGAAGCTCAAATGAATATACAAGAAAAGAAAATTATTTAGTATGACCATAATCTCAACAATGGCCAAATCAAATAATCTAACCATTCATTGCAACAGTAAGGTTTCAAATTTTTTTAAGAAAATAAGCTTAAAAAACGCTAATCCAGTTCTGTTTATCTACACACAACGTCTTTCTACCCCAAACTATCATGATTCATGTAGATATATGGAAGACTAGGAGCTGTATACTATTCTTTAATCTGAAAATGTACCATTTTGCAAACTAATATCTAGTTTTTTTTGTTCTCAGAATTCCAAACTTACCCTGTCGGTTCGACCTTCAAGGACTGCTGCAACAACCAGAGCACAAGCTCCAGTTCCACAGGCCAACGTTGCTCCTGGAGTTTTAAGTATGGTTAAGCATATAAGGATACAGAGACTGTTGATAATCGACTAGGAAATAGATTCCAAGATTTGGGGAAATTAGCTGACCTGCTCCGCGCTCCCACACACGCATTTTCAAATGAGAACGTGATAAGACCTCAACAAATTCTGCAGAAAAATACAAAGAACTATAAGAAAACTGAAGTGATATAAATCCAAACATGATAGAGAAGTCTTGCTGTATCTATCCATGGAAATCTGGATAGATCTGCAGATGAATCTCCACTAACCTGTGTTAGTTCGAGCTGGGAACATTTCATGATGCTCGAACTTTGGACCAATCTCAGGCAAGTTCAAATCATCAACTTTCAGATTCTGTTAGACGCAAAGGAAAATTACAAATGATGGGGACTTCCATGTGTCGATGAATAATAGAGTTTGAAATGCAGCAAGTAAACACGCACCGGTCCACCCTTTTTACCAAATGTGATGCAGTGAGGATTACCCATACTAACACACGTCACATTCCAGCTTACTCCATCAACAACTAGCTCTGCCTGAACAACAGCTTCACCTTTGTTTCCTGGCAACTTCGTGGGAACATCTTGCGCTTTAAGGATCGGTATGCCCATGTCAACCTTAACCTGTATCCATGTCAATCACAATGCAGTAAACAACTTGCAAACAACAAGAAATATGAGATAAAAATCCAAGATTTACCTTACCCATCATCATGAAATTCACTAAACCTAATACGAGACATCAATCCGAATGATTTACCTGTCCGTCATCTTGAATTTCTGGAACAATCAGACCAGCACCGGTATGTATTGTAAAACTACAAAAAAAAAAGAGACATTAGAGATTATATAACAAGCATGAATGAATCCAGAACTCTCAACAAATATAACAAATATATATACCTATGTTTTCCCTGCAAATTCTCAATCTCGGCAATGAACCTAGCAAAGCATCGAACTCCATTGCCACACATCTACAAGAACAATATCAAAAGCCAATGACTTGGAGCACAACAACAATTTACTCATACATATCAACTAAAAATCAAACATTCTAAAAGCCCACCTCTGGTTCACTACCATCTGAATTGAATATCCGCATGGTGTAATCAGTACCATTGATTCCTGGCATTGCAAAGATCACTCCATCGGCACCAACACCAAAATTTCGATCGCACAACTTCGCCGCCTGCTCTTGAGTAATCTTAGGTTCCGATGAGTCTCTGTTATCGACCTATCAAAACCCAATTTACAAAATAAAATAAAAAAAGATTTTTTGATGTAAGAATTCGATACATTTCGGACAAATTTCATTCTCATTCTATTGAGAATTCAATGGAGAACAAAATTACCAAAATGAAGTCATTTCCGAGGCCATGGTACTTCACAAAATGGAGAACTCCAGTTTCTCTCTTGTCGAGAAAACTCGCCGGCGAGATTCTCTCGGCAGTGACGGCGTCCATGGAAGCTGCTGCAGACACGCGAAGCCCAGAGCTCTTAAAGCAATATTCTCTCTCAAAGAAACCGAACGAAAGAGAAGATACGGATCCTATCTTCCTGGAGAAGGCATTCAACAGTCGGCGCGATTGCTGCGGCGCGACGGAGACATTGCTAGTTGCGGCGGCTATCTCCATGGCTGCTTTGAGATTATTTTCTTCTTCGACTCTCTTCCAAATTGTAAGACTTTGGCCAAAACATCGCGTCGTTTTAATGTCTGAACAATAATAGACATCATGTCGTTTTTTAGTCGACGGATATTTTAATAAAATGGCCTGAATAAAAAAAAGCCCATTAAAACTTTCAAAGCCTCTCTATCTCTCCGTCCCCATTCTCTTCTTCGTCAGGTTTCGCTTTCTCTTCCTTCAATTCAGTCTTTTTCACTGTTAAATATTTTTCTCCTGAGATTTTTCATAATTTCAATTGAATTGGCATTTTGTATCTCCGATCTGAATTCCAGCGATTAAATTTTTTACAGTGTATAATTTTGTTTATTAACTACATTAAATCTACGGTTAGTTTATTTGCTACTCTACTTCTGCTTTTTTTTTGTTTTCTGTTACTTTTCCCACCTTTTTTAGTTATCTTTTTGAGATATATCCCCCAAATCAAAGATTATTAGGGTTTCGAATTTCGGAATCTTATCCGCCTAATTCGATTCGAATTCACCCACAATTCTCTCTTTGTTCATATCGGAGTTTTTGATTTCAGCTCTGGATTTGCATTTTATAACCCTTTATGCAAAGCAGTCTACATCGTGACAAAGGTAGCTCGATCGCGATGATCTTGGAATCTCAGCGGAATGTTGAATTCCCTCATAGGATCGTCGATAAGCGTCCGAGGAAACGGCCGCGATTGGCTTGGGATGCTGCGCCTCTTCTTCCTCCTCCTCCTCCTCCTCCACCCACGGTAACGAATTGTTCAAAGAGCTATTCTTTTGTAGTTTACATAGCTCTAATTCCTTTGAAAATTTCATCTTATTCAATTCTCAATTGTGTTAATTACATAAAAAGTTTCGATATTTTTTTGTTGTGTGTACTTGAGCTAAGTAGGTAATGTTATCGAAATTTTCAGCTGGTGTTTTTTTTTTTGTTTTTTTCCTCAGGTCTTTAATCCTCCGGTGAACTATGGTCCAGAGTTTGCGGGTGGAGGAGTAATTCCCAATTTTGTTTACCCAAACATGTTCTACAATGGCCTTCCTCGTCAGGGCTCTCCTCCCTGGAGACCAGATGATAAAAACGGCCATTATGTCTTTGTGGTTGGAGATACTCTGACTCCACGATGTAAGTCTTATGTTACAGAGTCTATCGACATCTTATCTTTTTTACCAGCTTTATCCTTGGAAGGTTAACTATGTTACACTGACATGCCTCTTCTTTTGTGCGTGCAGATCAAATTCTCAGCAAAATGGGTGAAGGTTAGTTACCTCTTTCTTAAATGTTTATATAATCCTTATCATTTTGTTCAATATGGATGCCCTAAGCCTCCTTATATCAAAGTATAAGTGAAATATGATATTTTTGGTTGCCAATTATCTTTTGGGAGAGGTTTGGTAATTTCATAATCCATTGGATTGTATTCTGGCAGGTACATTTGGACAAGTATTGGAATGTTTTGATAATAAAAACAAAGAAGTCGTGGCAATCAAAGTTATACGGTCCATAAACAAATATCGTGAAGCTGCCATGATAGAAATTGATGTGCTGCAAAGGCTGACAAGGCATGATGTTGGTGGTTCTCGGTAAGAATATTTCTCTCTTACCAATTCTTTGTTAGTGTTAAATTTACTGCATTTGGTATAAGCTTTTCAATTCCTTGCAGTTGTGTGCAAATACGGAATTGGTTTGACTATCGTAATCATATTTGTATTGTAAGTACTGTTACCTTTATTTGATAAGTTTGAGGGGAGTATACAATTTCCTTCATGCCCATGTATTAAGTGAGTTAAAAGAACTTGCGTATGGGTTTAAATGGTTGCAACAGGTATTTGAGAAGCTTGGACCAAGCTTATATGATTTTCTCCGCAAAAACAGCTACCGTTCATTTCCTATTGACCTTGTTCGGGAGCTTGGCAGACAACTTTTGGAGTCTGTAGCATGTGTGTGGACTATTCTTGACCCACTCTTCTATATAGTCCATTAGTGCCATGAATCATTTTACTTTTTGGAACTTTTGATGCAAGACTTAGGAGTTGATAGCTATTACTTAATGTTTCTCTTTTGATACTGCAATTTCCATGGAATCCAAATTGCTCAGATAGTTATTTCTGGAGACTTTTGTTTACTAGTATACTGAGACTTTGTTCATTCTATTTTTGACAGATATGCACGATTTACGGCTGATTCACACAGATTTGAAGCCGGAGAACATTCTTCTGGTATCATCTGAATATATCAAAATACCTGATTATAAGGTGAGTAATCAATCATCTCCAAGCTGGACTCATTTAGGTTCATGCTTTATATGATATCCATCCATGAAAGAACTTGTATAACTCTAGTTGGTTGACTTTTTTCCTTTGTGGTCATGAAAATCTAGTTTCTGTCACGGCCCACAAAAGATGGGTCATATTTCAAGAATCTGCCTAAGTCAAGTGCCATCAAGCTCATTGATTTCGGAAGTACAACTTTTGAACATCAAGACCATAACTACATTGTATCCACAAGGCATTATCGTGCGCCAGAAGTTATCCTAGGTAAAACATTTATTACACTTTGGCACATCTGTCTAGAAGAATACTCTTGTATAGCTATCGTCATTTAATATTGTGGTATGTTATCGCAGGTGTAGGATGGAACTATCCATGTGATCTGTGGAGTATTGGTTGCATACTTGTTGAACTTTGTTCGGTGAGTAACTTTTCTTTACATGTTTTTCGGTACACCTGGATTCATCTCACCATGTCTCCATAAACGTTTCTCCTGGATAAAACTTGCAGGGAGAGGCGCTTTTCCAAACACATGAAAACTTGGAGCATTTGGCCATGATGGAAAGGGTCCTAGGACCATTACCACCTCATATGGTGCTCAGAGCCGAGTAAGAACAACAAGATCATCCTATTAGCAGCATCAGATACCAGCGGAAATATAAATTGAACTGTAGTTTCTTATATCAAAATCAAAACGGTTCTTGCAGCCGGCGTTCTGAGAAATACTTCAGGCGAGGTGCTAAGTTAGACTGGCCTGAAGGTGCGACATCAAGAGACAGCTTAAAAGCAGTATGGAAACTTCCCCGGTTACCGGTAAATAATTTCTCTGCGAAATCAATTAAGTAACTTTGTAGTTGACATTCGCTTATCTGCAATATTGAAATTAAGGACACCATTTTTTGGCACTTTGCAGAATCTGATAATGCAGCATGTGGATCACTCAGCCGGTGACCTGATAGATCTATTACAAGGGCTGCTTCGTTATGATCCAACGGAGAGACTCAAGGCAAGAGATGCACTGAACCATCCCTTCTTCACAAGAAGCCGGGAACAGAGTATTCCCTTTAACCCGAGCCCTCATCCATTTTTTTGTAACCACAAGAATTAAAAAAGAAGAAACAGCAGATGATGTTTGGATAAATCTGCAGTGTCTGTGTTTCTTCCCTTTTCTTTGGTTTTTGTATCCTTTTATATTATATATTTTCATGTATAGAAAAATGAAAGAAAGAGAGAGGTTTGTGCCTTATTTTGTCTTCTCTATTGTTGTTATTGGTTTCTTGGGTTCGTTTTTCCGACCACGTCCATGATCACGGTTGTTCCATGGCGGTTTAAAGAGTTGTCACAATTACTTACACCTCAAACAAAGTGAATGTTACAAATTATAATGTGTAATCTTTGCAAAGTAAAAGCCGGTTTTGGTACTCAACTGAAAACATTCTTCGCTTTTGGATAAAATGCAGCGTGAGGCCCATTGAAGACCAAAACGATGTCGTAATATCTGCAGCAAGGAGAGCATTCGGAATCCAAGGCTTGATCTTCTTCCTCAGTTATCTCTTTACTCAACAGTGTTAGGGGTTTTAGGGTTTATCTCTATCCGCAATCATGGAATCTCTGGGGAAGCTACAGCTCAATCACCAACCATTTCACCTTTCCTTCACTCACACCTCTTCTTCATCGTTTCCGAAAAACCCCTTCAGATCCTCCATCCGACCAATTTCATCTCTCAAATGTGCTTCAATCAAAGCTTCGTCCTCCAAATTTGAAGCTTCTATCATTCCTCTCAAACAATCCACACCTTTCCGTCTCTTCAAATCCACATGCATCACTCTAACAACCGCCGCAGCCCTGCTCTGTATCAATCTCCAGCTCAAATCGCCGGCGATTGCTGCTCCAGTCTCGCCTCCTTCGTCTATGGAAAGCAAAGAACACGTTTCGTTAGAAGAAGAAGAGAAAGCGCTTGATGAGCATTTGATTACTCACCCTTCTGATGTCGACGCTCTTCGTTCCTTGGTGGAGGTAAAGATCAAATCTCGAAAGCTTATAGAAGCTGTAGAAGTGATTGATCGTTTAATAAAATTGGAACCTGATGAATCAGAATGGCCAGTTTTGAAAGCTAACATCTTTACCTACAGTGGAGATTTAGATTCAGCTAAAACTGGATTTGAAGAGATTCTGGCTAAAGATCCGCTTCGTGTTGAAGCTTATCACGGATTGCTCATGGCTTATTCAGATGCAGGTCTTGATTTGAAAGATGTAGAGAATAGAATTGAGGAAGCAATGTTGAAGTGCAAAAAAGAGAATAATCACAACGATTTTCGAGATTTTAAGCTACTAGTAGCGCAAATTCGGGTCATTGAAGGAAAGCATAGTGAAGCATTGAAGCTTTATCAAGAGCTTGTGAAAGAGGAACCAAGAGATTTCAGGCCGTATCTCTGTCAGGGGATTATATACACATTGCTGAAGAAGAAAGATAAGGCAGAGGAACAGTTTGACAAGTTTCGGAAACTTGTACCCAAGAATCATCCTTACAGCGAGTATTTTATGGATAATATGATAGCAACAAAGCTTTTTTCAGAGAAGGCGCAGCGAGAGATGGCTGATGAGATGGCTGCATCAACTAGTTGATGGGAATATGTGTGATGTTTTAACAAATCGTAATGAGGTGAATAATGATGCTTAGAAGACTTGAAATGTGATTTTGAGGATTTTCTGTCGCAGGCTTTTCTTGATCGTCTTAAGATGTCTCTTTGGTTGTTTTATTTAAGTTCATAAGTCGAATACTTAATTTAATGATGCATTTGAATAACAATCCCTGTGCACATGGTCTAAATGCTTATGTACATCTTGCTCTTTAGGTCGAAAAGTAGGGTGAATCCTCATATTTTCGCTATATCATTCAGGCAACTTAATTCATTGCTTAGTTGTTGCTTTGGGGCACAATTGCTTTCTTTATATTATCGCCATCTCTTGTGAGAGTTTCACTTAAAGACCGATGGGTCCTATTTGTTACTCATCATTGGTTTTGGTGAACTAAAGATCGGTTTGATGACGAACTCCTCGCAAATTCTTTGATTATCTTACCAAAAAGTACCAGAAAAGTAAAGTAAAATGTTTCATGTTGAGTTTGATATTTCAATCCAAGGTTCGACATTGAGTGTATTATCTTTCTGAAACTAGGTCCAAATGCACAAATCACATGCATACACATGCTTATGTTGCTTGTTGAACTATTAGTTCTGGATAATCCGGAAATCGACTTCTAATTTATACTGCATAAGATTGTGGCAAAATTGCAAGCACCATACAACTAAACTCAACTCCGGTTAGTTTGGAAAGGTTTAATAGAGAAGATGAGATTTTGAATGTAATTTCAGTTGCAAAGTGGGTTTGAGTAAGAGTTGAGGGTCTCTTGTTAATCTCAGTCTCTTTCGGTGAAAACATAAATGAGTTCGAGTAAGTTACTGCTTGTATCATATTCAAATAACCAAAATTTAAAAAGCAAATACACATGCTTAGATCGCTTGCATCTATTAGTTGTAAATCATAATGGAGTCATAAGACTTTTCTTAGAACTTTGATTTTAGTTCTGTTGTAGGATTCCTTTTTTTTTTTTCTGTTTAGGATTCATAATTATACGTATTAATTAGCTCATGATGCATTAATTCATCTTTTTACGTTGATTTGACTTTGGGGATCTTTGAGTTTTTATCTTTGTGAAACTTGAATCATGCAGCTATGAAACAACAATTCCGTAACATTGGAATTCAAATACCTTATAACGTTAATATATAGCTTGACTATAATGGAACATGATCCATATGAATCTATGATATAAGATTAGTCACTCATCATTTCTTTTTCAAGGCTCACATATTCTAATTGAGTAGAGAATAGAATTTGGGATGATGTCGAAACCCTAGACATAGATTCTAAGTCTTTCCTCATCTGATGGTTGTAGGTTGATTTCAAGGAGATTCCAGCTCTCTTTAAACACTTAGAATTGGCAAGGATATATCTTACCATTTCTTTCTCTTCACTTCTTCCTCCATATCTTTTCCACTCAAAGATCTCGAGATGAGTTGACAAACATCCGGGAACGGAACTCGGTTGGTTCCATGAAAGTGGCAACTCATTCTCAAGTTGTTTGATCGTCTGTGGAGCAACAACAACAACAAGGAATATAAATAATAAACACACTTACTTTTGCTTTTATTAAAACTGCATGAATGAATGAAGGAATGTACAAACCTGGTCGATGAAAAGAACTTTTAGATTAGGAGAATTTTGAAGCAAACCCATTAGTGGTTCCAACCAGTCTAACTCGTTTAGAATAATTATCTTACACTCTATAAGCCGAGAGAAGTTAATAGCGTTAAACCATGCAAGCTGCAATGAACACAACACCACATAAGTATATAAACCCTACAAATTTGATCATACCAATAAAAGAAAGAAAAAAAATGAAACTGAAAGAGAGCTACAAACCGTTTCAGCGTTCAAAACGATTTCGAGACCCATGATTGTGGAAAGAGATCTCATAAACTTGTCATTAGGGTAGTAAAAAAAGTTGATCATTGCCTTATCAAGATGAGGCTTACTCTCGAACGAGCAAGAATCTCCAGAATAATCTATGATGAAGATTTTCTTTAAAACCGGGGAATCTATAACCAAAGTACCCACAGTACCTTCGTTTTGTGCTCCCAATTTCACATAATCATAAGATAAGTATTCCAAAGATGGAACTTTTATATTAAAAATGTTCACGTTGTCTTGGTGATGTCGATCCACGATCAAATATTTGAGAATAGGACAACTAGATAAAAGCCTAACGAGAGAATCTTCATCTTTATATACCACAAAGTAAAGGCCAAGACCTTTGAGGGATGGGAGGTAAGCCGAAGAAGGAACATCAACGAGAATCTTGTCGGAAAGACCGAGAGAGACAAGAGTATCGCATGTGTAAAGGCTCTTAGGCAAGCTGGTTGGCTCGGCGGCCCATGTAAGCTTGAAACATAGCTCGCGCACCTTACGATCAACAGCATTTTCAATCCACTTTCCCACATTAACATCAACATGACATCGTGGACCGAGTTCTATATGCAATGATTCTAACACAGGTGCCTTGTGGACTTGTAATGAATCATCAATCAACCGTCGTTGCTTGTCACTCTTGCCAATAAATTGGTCAAGTAAACGACCAAGTAAACCACCAATAACTAGAGTAGTATTGGTCTCAGGGAAAGCGAGTTTTGGCAACATCGTCCAAACAGACCGCCATCGTTTTGATAAAATCATGGTAGCCACAGCATCTTTAGTTGGGACATGCGACAATATCTGCACGAGCAAATCATCCGACAACGCACTGATCCTGTCTTCACCTCCAATACTCCAACAGCTTTTGGGTTTTTTCTTCTCAAAAAGTATGGATAGATCTCCTAATAGCCATCCTATCGCAGCCCCAACATGCATTACGCTCAAATGTAACAAAATCTGTCGCAACATATTTTCTCCTTGAAACTTCATCATCAACAACGATTCTGCTAACTACACCAACAACGCTAAGGGTCTTAATTTAGGAGATATTTTATAGCCTTGACATACACGCATCTCCTTAAGCGTTTTGATTTGGGATATATATACACCTACGTGGGTTTAATTTTTATTCTTTGATTTGTTTTTGTAAGTAAAAAAAATATTTTTTTTTTCTTTTTTCGTTTTGTTTTTATTTAAAAACTAGATTAGGACGATTTTTTATTTTTATAGGAAATTTTTTTATTGTAGATAATGGTATTCATAAATATTTTTATTTTTATAGGAAAAAGGTAGTTATCACTTATCACTCTCAATATTATTGTTAAGTATAAAAAAGGTGATTTCTTAATCCAACTGCATAAGATTGTGGCGAAATTGCGAGGACCATACAACTAAACTCAACTCCGGTTAGTTTGGAAAGGTTTAATAAAGAAGAAGAGATTTTGAAAGTAATTTCAGTTGTAAAGTGGGTTTGAGTGAGAGTTGAGGGTCTCTTGTTAATCTCAGTCTCTTTCGGTGAAAACATAAAGAGTTTATATTGGTTTAGTTTTACCAATAACATACATAATATTGAAATTAGGCAACTATTATATTCGTATATCATAAGTGATAGGTTTGGACTATACAATCAAATCATTATATTCAAAAGATTTGGAAGTACATGAAAGTATAAAAAATCAGAATCCTATCTACTCTGAGCTAAAACAAGCAGTCTATCAAAATGTAAATAAGAATCCATTGAACATAAATTTAGAAATGTCGTTTTGGGATTTCATCCCCTATAGTTTTTCATTTCTCGGGTGTTAGTGTAGCAAACGGATAGTGGGGGTTTTAATGTAAGAAAATATTCTTAAGGGGTTTAAAAATGAAAAAGGTGGAAGTTTAGGGGTTCGTTCGTTAAATTCACGAAAATGTTTAGCTTCTATAATAGAGTAAGAGAAACAGAGCGGGAGAAATCTTTATCATTCTCAAGAATCAAATCCAAAAATGCTCTTCGGGTTTGCGTTGGGGAGAAAGGAAAGAACTGCTCCCAACCGTGTGAACTCAGTGAGTTTCCCGATCTTGAAGAAGAATCTGCGTCTGGTAGCAACAACAACAAAACCGAAACCTTCATCATCATCAGCAACACCGATTCTCATCGGTGGAGCCATTGTTGTTGCTGCACTTCTTCTTAAACGATTTCTTCGTAGAGATTGAGATATCTTTCGTTTTTCTCTTCACTTTGACATCTTTCTTTTCTCTTTTTTCGACTTCTTGTCTTTCTTCTTGCGCTCTGTTCTTGCTCCATCTTCTTTAACCCCCCCCCCCAAAATCTCAAATCTCTGCAATCCGATCATACTTTTCAAATCTTTTTGTTCTACAAAATCTCAAGAGATATGAAGGTATCGCAACTAATTACTCTTCAAATGGTATTATAATTTTGCTTTTCCTGCGGACAGTTTTCCTGGAAAACCAAATCTAATTTCTGATGTTGAATCTTTTGCTTGTAATCGCAGCAATACTTGAAATCTGTTGTCCCTTCCCTTCTCAGCTTGTACTGTATAATCCAGGTAACGAAACAATATCTTCTTGTACACGGAACATTACCACTCCAATAAGTCTCATAGGGGCTGGTTTTATTAGTAGTTTCTGCAAATTTTAGTACTTGGATTGGCTAAACAGAGCAAAATATCCAATGTTTCTCATTAGTCAGTGCATTGCTCGGAAATAAAACGTTCTTGATCAAGTTTCTTAATTTTTGCGTAATTTGCATGTGCTTCTTCGTTTCCGTTCAATGAATCTGATGGAGTCTTCTTTATAAACCCCAGATGCTTAACACTCAGGTCATCATGAGTCAACACGTTGAACTTGAGACTGCTTACAATAGTGTAAGAAAACTATCTAATTTTTGCTTTGTTTGCTCTTTCACTAGAATTACTTGTTGGTGTTGATTTTTTTTACTTTTTTTTCCTTTTTTATGTTGAAGATACCATACCTAGACGAAAATGCTTCTTTTGTCTCTGTATCACACAAGGTAAGTTGAATACTTTGCTGATGATACGTTTTTGGTTGGATCTTCTTACAACCTCAACAAGGTTTTAATCTATAAACTTGAGTAATGATTGTTTTTGCTTTTTATTTGGTTACAAACCTATATGCAGATGGGTAAAATCTACGGATACAATCAACAGAGTAGTACAAAGAAAGATACAGTCTTTACTTGGACTAACGTATTCACAATAGGTGTCATTCTAATTCTTTCTTCTTCAACTTTTCCCCTCTTTGCTTGTACATGGCAGTAGTGGATTCTTGTTTATCAACTACACATATAGAGAGACTCGTGTCTGCTACAAACAGTTGTGTAAAATGGTATTTCTCTGTACATACACATTCTGTGTGTCAATGTTTATATTTCTTATGTGCAGAAACTTCTGCTGATGCAAGTGAGGTCAGCGCAATGAGAGTAGCTCCTGATGTTACTGAATCTAAGGATACTACTGAGACTAAGCGCAAGTACTGGAAGATGATTTTTGGTGAAGAAGCTATGACAATATCTACAAAAGAGCTATATTACATGCACCGTGCTATTGGTAAGGGTCACTTCAATGCTTCACCACATTATTCAGCGCAACAGGTATATAATTTTCATGTATTACTTTCCTTGAAAATATGTTAATGCTCCCTTATGTTTTCTAGTCTTGAAAATCTTTCCTTTGGTTATTTCAGGTTCCACCGATGGGTCTGTTTTACCCTAACCCTTCTTGTTCCTCAAGTGTTTCCCCAGCCAACACATACACGATCAGAGTCACTATTGCACTTTATACCATTCTTGATTTTGAGCATGGCACTGATATGGTGTATGTAAAATTGAAGACAGATATTGGGAATGCTGCAATTTGGGAGGGAGGCTTGGATTCACAGAAACGAATGGATGCAAAATGGGATTCGCCTAAGGAGTGGAAAGACTCTTATTACATAGTAACACAAGCAATGTGTTTAACCAACTCTTAGTGTGTGTTAAGGCTTCCTCTGTTTCTTTCTATTTCAACATATCTCTCTGATAGAATCTAAGGATTCGAGACTCTTATTATATTGTAGCATAAGCAATGTGTTTTACCAACTCTTAGTGTGTGTTAAGGCTTCCTCTGTTTCTTTCTATTTCAACATATCTCTCTGATAGAAATATAAGGATCCACTCTGTACATGACAAAACAAACCGACAAGATAATAGTTTTCAAAAGGGTATTTTTCCTTTTTCTTTTATAGCCAAAACAAATAAGTCCTTATTGATTGTCTTAGACTTCCAAAAGTGACGACTATTCCCTAGTTGAGCAAATTCACAAAGCACACACACATGCTTAGATCGCTTGCATCTATTAGTTGTAGATTATAATGGAGTCATAATTCTTAATTATACGTATTAGCTCATGATGTATTAATTTTATCTTTTTACGTTAATTTGACTTTGGGGATCTTTGAGTTTTTATCTTTTTGGAACTTGAATCATGCAGCTAAGAAACAACAATATTTTGTAACATTGTAAGATAAATATCTTAATAACCTTAATAGATTGACTATTATGGCACATGATCCATATGATATAAGGTTAGTCACTCATCATTTCTTTTTTAAGGCTCACATATTCTAACTGAGTAGAGAATAGAAGCTGGGATGATGTCAAAACCCTAGACATAGATTCTAAGTCTTTCATCATCTGATAGTTGTAGGTTGATTTCAAGGAGATTCCAGCTCTCTTTAAACACTTAGAGTTGGCAAGGATGTACTTTACCATTTCTTTCTCTTCACTTCTTCCTCCATATCTTTTCCACTCAAAGATCTTGAGATGGGTTAACAAACATCCGGGAATGGAACTCGGTTGGTTCCATGAAAGTGGCAACTCCTGCTCAAGTTGTTTAAACGTCTGTGGACCAACAACAACAACAACAACAATGGATATATATAATAAACACATTTACTTTTGCTTTTATCAGTCCATGAAAACTGCATGAATGAAGAACGAAGGTACAAACCTGGTCGATGAAAAGTACTTTTAGATTAGGAGAATTTTGAAGCAAACCCGTTAGTGGTTCCAACCAGTCTAACTCGTTTAGAATAATTATCTTACACTCTATAAGCCGAGAGAAGTTAATAGCGTTAAACCATGCAAGCTGCAATGGAGACAACACCACATAAGTATAAACCCTACAAATATAATCATACCAATAAAAGAAAGAAAAAAATGAAACTGAAAAGAGAGCTACAAACCGTTGCAATGCTTAAAACGATTTCAAGACTAATAATGGTGGACAGAGATCTCATAAACTTGTCATTAGGGTAGTAATAAAAGTTGATCGTTGCTTTATCAAGGCGATCGGCTTACTCTCGAACGAGCAAGAATTTCCAAAATAATCTATGATTAAGATTTTCTTTAAAACCGGGGAATCTATAACCAAAGTCTGGGCAATACCGTCGTCTTGTGCTCCCAATTTCACATAATCATAGGATAAATATTCCAAAGATGGAACTTTTTATATTAAAAGTGTTCACGTTGTCTTGGTGATGTCGATCCACGATCAAATATTTGAGAATAGGACAACTAGATAAAAGCCTAACGAGAGAATCTTCATCTTTATATACCACTAAGTAAAGGCCAAGACGTTTGAGGGATGGGAAGCAAGCCGAAGAAGGAACATCGACCAGAATCTTGTTGGAAAGACTCAGAGAGACAAGAGTATCGCATGTGTAAAGGCTCTTAGGCAAGCTGGTTGGCTCGGCGGCCCATGTAAGCTTGAAACATAGCTCGCGCACCTTACGATCAACAGCATTTTCAATCCACTTTCCCACATTAACATCAACAGGACATCGTGGACCGAGTTCTATATGGAATGTTTCTAACACATGTGCCTTGTGGACTTGTAATGAATCGTCAATAAACCGTCGATGCTTATCACTTTTGCCAATAAAACGGTCAAGTAAACGACCAAGTAAACCACCAATAACTAGAGTAGTATTGGTCTCAGGGAAAGCGAGTTTTGGCAACATCGTCCAAACAGACCGCCATCGTTTTGATAAAATCATGGTAGCCACAGCATCTTTAGTTGGGACATGCGACAATATCTGCACGAGCAAATCATCCGACAACGCACTGATCCTGTCTTCACCTCCAATACTCCAACAGCTTTTGGGTTTTTTCTTCTCAAAAAGTATGGATAGATCTTCTAATAGCTATCCTACCGTAGCCCCAACATGCATTGCGCTCAAATGTAACAAAATCTGTCGCAATATATTTGCTCCTTGAAACTGCATCATCAACAACGATTCTCAGATTCTGCTAACTACACCAACAACGCTTTAGGGTCTTAATTTAGGATATATTTATAGCTTGACATACACGCATCTCCTTCAGGATACACATACGTGTGTTTTGATTTTTATTCTTTGATTTTTTTTTTATGTTAGTAAAAAATTATATATATTTTTATTTTTTATGTTTTTTATTTATTTAAAACTAGATTGGGACCCGCTGTGCAGATTTTTTTATTTAATTTTCAAAAAAAAATTAACAAAAAGTTGATTAACAAATTTATTGTAGATAATGGTATTTATAAATATTTTTTATAGGAAAAAGGTAGTTATCAGTTATCACTATCAATATTATTGTCATATATATATATAATGAGATTTCTTAATTCTTGTCTAAAAAATTATTTCATAATCATAATATTATCCCGAAATTTCAAAATAAATATTCAAATAATTTAATTTCCATGTTTTTAAAAATTTCCTCTAATTAACTAATTATTTCTAAATATGATGATAAAGTTATTACAAACAAACTTATGTGTCCATAGGTATTTTTAACAATTTAATGAGTGTAAGATGTTGTTAAGTGTTAACCATACGTTTCTTTTTAATTTCTACGGATAAGCAAGTTTTTCTTTCATTTAACTTTTAATTTTATTCGTAGTTTTATATATCGTAAAATATATACATTTAAATAATGAATTTTGAATTTTCAATGTGTTTTCGATCGAATATGCTTTATGCTTTATGTGTGCTTCATGTTTATTTACTTTGGAAATTTACTGTTGAGCTATGTCGATTAGGGGTTCATTTTTTTGTATAGGCATTGCTGTTTCTTTTCCCTGTTAATTAACTGAAGTTACGTGGACCAACTTACGATAACATCTATCTGTAGATACGTTTCCTCTTATTATGTTTGGGCAAATTTTTGAGACAATATTAATTTGCATTAATAAATTAATTTTTTATCAAGAGCTTGTGAAGAAATAATTAAGAGATTTCAGTATGCCGAGATGGCTGGATCAAAGAGTTGAATGGAAACATGTGTAATGCTCTTCGTAATTAATGAGGTGAAGAATGTAACTTTAGATTTTCTTGATGGTCTTAAGATGTCTCCTTAGTTGGTCTATACAAAGTTGTTGCTTATTCAAGTAAGTAACCTATTAGAGATAACTTAGAGAGTAAGATGTGTATCTTGCGGATAAAATAGTGTGGGCCATCAAAAGCCGGTTATCAAGTGAAGTCAGTAAAATTCAAAAGAAAAATATTATTGACATATCTATATTATTTCTTGTACAAGTTATTTCCATTATGAATTAGAGTTGAATTATAAAAGTTTACATAATGTGAGTGTTAGCATTATGTTAATGTTACCACTATATATATATATGTATGTTAGGACTTCATATTAAACACAACTTAATAAACTATTCAATTCTATTATATTTGTCATGCTAGCAAAGCATTCGATTAAATCCTATAGTGAGTCGGTGTTTAAATTCCGCATTAAAAGTTTCGTGATTAAAAATAGATCATGGAGACGGTGCTCTTTGCAGGAGAAGGGAGATGGCGAAGGCGATCTAGATGATGGCGTGAAGTACCTTTCCTCACGTGCTTTTGTACCTACCTCTTAATATTATTAGGTTTTCTTTCTTTTTGGTACGTTATTTAAGTTAAGTCAAAGGGTCTTGAAGAAGTTTTTATAGTTTGGTTTTGGTGAGTACAAGAATTATTTTTGGTCGTAAACTCTAAACCCTAAATCTCAAACCCTAAACCATAAACTTTAAACCGTAAACTTTAAACTCTAAACTCTAAACCCTTAACCTTAAACTCTAAACTCGTAAATCCTAAACCCTAAATCTCAAACCCTAAACCCTAAACCCTAAACCCCAAACACCGATCCACTAGGATTTGATCGAATGCTCTGCTACCATGACACAAACGATGGTCCATTCCCCCGAGACCAATGTCCAATAACATCTTATTGAGTCTCGCAAATTTACTACCTGGAAAAATTCATGCATATATATTAAAGGAGATGTAGATTACATATATACATAAATAAGTAATAAAAAGAGTTAAGAAAATCACTTTTTACTTCGAAGGCGCTTAAAGCATCTAGATTGTCCTCACGTTTCTCGACACCATAAGCCTTGACCATAACCACTATTCTTAAGAGCTAATTTGATACTCTCACAAACCCAATTTATCGAACTACCATTAGGGACTGGGAAATCTTCCACGTCCCAGAACACGGTTGTGTTAGCATCTGCCAAACAATTACAAAACAATTGATTAGAATCCGCTTGTTTAGCATGCATGACAGATCGATCAGATCAAATACAAACAATTTCGAGCAAGAGGTATATCTTACTGGAGAAATCTGAGGGCATGATTTCGACGTAGATCGAGCAAATTAGATACTGGACACTTGCAAAGAAAAAAATAAAAAGTAGGGTCGGATCATTTGAAAGGGTATGGGGTTTTATAGCCAGAGAATATCTTATAGGGCTAGGCCTTACAGATATCAAATAGGCCCATTTGTAATTACTTTGCAATTTTACTGTGAGCTATGTCGATTAGGGATTCACTTTTGAACAACCTTTGTTGTTTATTTTTCCTCTTAACTTAAGCTAAGTGGACCAACTTACGACAACATCTTGTCTGATATATGTTGATTTGGTTCCTCGTGTTATGTTTGGGAAAATTTTTGAGACAATATTAATTTGCATTAATAAATTTTTTATCAAGAGCTTGTGAAGGAAGAATTAAGAGATTTCAGTGTCCCGAGATGGCTGGATCAAAGAGTTGAATGGGAACATGTGTAATGCTCTTCCTAATGTAACTATTGATGATTTTGTCGTCTTATGACGCAGGCTTTTCTTGATGGTCTTAAGATGTCTCTTTAGTTGGTTTATATAAAGTTGATATGTTGAATACTTGATTTGATTTAATGATGCCTTTGAATCACAATCCCTGTGCAAATGATATCAATCTCTAATCTCTGCTTATTCAAGTATTTAAATACACAAAGCACATACACATGCTTTTTTATGTTGCGTGCATCTACTAGCTGTGGATAATCCCGAAATCGACGTCTAATATCCAAGATTCCAAGTTGTGATTTATAATGGAGCCATAAGTTTTGATAGATAGATCTCTTCGTCCATGAAGTTGTCATGCCATTTTTTAACTGGACCACACTTTTGACAAATCACAAACCATCATCTTCTTCTGCTGTAGGTGAAATTTATAAATGCTATGTTCAATCACACATGTTCTTGCATCATTTTGGCCTCGGTAAGGTCCCCACTTTCCCATCAAATCGATAGGGAAATGACTGGTTCGTTCGGTTCTCTAAACCAAGATTGTAATTCCCGGTTATCGATAAACCGAACAGAGAGTAGATTCTTTGGGGTATGATTGTCTTCATGGTCCCAACCCCAGTAGATTTCGAAGCTAATTGCAATAGCCTTATCTCTGTCTGTCTCTCTCGATGTAATCTAACACATTCTTTGGTTCTGATTCTCAGTTTCTTGAAACCAGTTTTGCTTACGTGTCTGTGTGATGCAAGTGGGATCAATCTCTGTCATTTTTAGTCTCATATCTACGACTTTATCAATTAACGCACCTAACACTCAATCTTCGCATTATTGTACAACCTTGTGCTACTCAAGTTCCGAGGAGATGTATGAAATCAAAATGAGAAAATTTAGATTTAGGTTTTGATTTAAAAAAATAAAGCAAAATGAAATCAATCATTTTTGTATTTTTACTTAATTAGTATCACAGATTTCATAGCTTTAGTAAATAAATTTCATGAAATACGTTAATAAAAATTTGCTATCTAATAGTATATATTTATTTTCTAAATGCATATGTAGTCCAACTGTTTACATTATCTTTATCAAACCAAAAAAAAAAAAGAGATATATTCCATTTATGCTCAGGTTCTTGTTGGTAAAATTGCATTTATAAAATAAAATAATATGGTACGTATTTGCTTCATACTCAGATTTAGTGATTCTTGTTCTAAATTGTCTAATTATATATGAGTAAAGTATACGTTGTTGGCCGCTGATCATAGGTTAAGTAAATAATTATGCTGCATTTAGAAGAAAAAAAAAACATTTTATGTTTGCGTCAATGATAGAGTCATTGTCACCTAGAAGCCAAACAAATTGCGTAATATTTGATAATAGGTTATAAATGTGTTATTTGACCTACTCTTCTTTGAGTCGTAGACTTCGATTCTTTTCCTCGTTGATTATGAAAAATTATGAACCGTATGGACAGCCCCGGCCCAAGGATATTACAAGCCCTAGGGCTAGATACAAAAAAGGTCCCCGAACACCGGCTACAAAACACATTCGCTTCATGCTTTAAGCTTCTGAATATCTTTAAAGTTGCATCTTATAACCTGAAACAAAATAAAGCCTAATAGTTATTTCAAAAAGAAGAAAATGATCATAAAAAACGTTGTTTCCGAGCTTTCTTAGTTGCAAACTCATGAATAACAGTTTCAAAATCAATGTCCTCTAACATATTTTTCTCAATGCATAAAATTGTTAAACCATTTAAGCGTTCTTGAGACATTGAAGACCTCATATAATTTTTCAATAGCTTCAATTTCGAGAAGCTCCTCTCGGCTGATGCGATAGTGACTGGTGTAGTTAATAGAAGTCTATAAGCAATTGACACATTTGGATAACAATGTTGATCTTCAACCAACTCAAGCACTTCAATAGGTGTCATAGGCACATCTAGTAAATTCATTTGCAAAATTTTCAATTCAGAATAAAAGTCCTCTAAATCAACATCAGATGCAATGCCATCAGAAAATGTCTTGTGAAAGTTAATGCAATGTTCTCTTAACTCATTTTCATCAAGTGACTTTAATTTCAGTGAATCAAACAAAAATCCAAAGACACTTTTAAAAGTAGTCATTTGCTCAAACCTGTTTTTCACGGAAGCAATTGCCATGTCCACAACAACAAGAAAATAATTAACTCTAAAAGACTCTTCACCTGATAGTGCTTCTTCATCAGAATTATTTTCATCAAATTGCTTTTTTCTAAAAACACGACGCTTACTTGGAAATATAGGATCAACAGACATTTCATGAGCAAGACCTTGAGCTACTTTCAAACAAGAACTAAACCCCTCATCTCTAAACTTATTAAAAAACAACATTATACTTTCCAATTGTTTTAAAGCACTATCAATGCATACAGACTTGGATTGTAAATTCTTGCTTACCGTGTTTATGACAAAGAGAATTTCATACCAAATAGTCATGCCAAATAAAAACTCAAAATTCTCAAGCGAACCAACTAAACTTTCAGCGTCACTTTTTGTTATGGCATCATCACAAGTTTCATATAAATCACACAAAGCTGATCGCATTGAGGAGCTTGAAACCTAATAAGCTTTAACACTTTTGATCTGACTCTCCCAACGAGTATTAGACAAACACTTAACAGTCAAGTAAGGAACATGATCACATAGAATTTTCCATCTTTTTGTAGAACCAGAAAATAGTTTATATATACGTTGCAAAATTCCAAAAAAAGAAATAGCTTTCACACAAGAATGTGCCATATCACTAACCACAAGATTGAGGCTGTGACAGGCACATGGCATATATAATGCTTTTGGATTAATTTCAAGTAATCTCTTTTGAACCCCTTGATGTTTTCCTTTCATATTTGAACCATTGTCATAACCTTGACCTCTCACATTATTAACATCAAGACCAAGAGATTGTAGAGCATCTATTACTTTAGCAAAGAGACCTAATCCAGATGTGTCATCTACAATTAGAAACTCTAAAAAGTACTCTTCTACTTTAACCTTTTTTCATACAACCTTGCACATCTTACTATTAAAGTCATTTGCTCTTGATGACTCACATCTGGTGTACAATCAAGAATGATAGAAAAATATTTGGCCTCTTTGATTATATTAACTATAGAAACTTGAACTTTATGTGCCAAAAGAGAAATTAACTCATTCTGAATTCTATGACCAAGATAATGATGATGTATTTCATGACTTTGGATACGCCTAATATGATCTTGCATTATCAAATCAAATTCAGCAATTGATTCAATCATCCCTAGAAAATTACCATTACTATCTTGATACAGTTTTTCATTTGACCCACGAAAAGCTAAATTCTGTTTAGCAAGATATTTCACAACAACAATAATTCTAACTAAAACTAGCCTCCATCGTTCTTTCTCTTTTGCAATATCTTTTTGCAGTTCTTTATCAACAGTTTTGTTTTTCTCAAATCTAACTTTCAGTTCATTCCAAGTTTTCATGTTGGCCATATGCACTACACTTCTCTCATGTTGCTTAAGTCTCTCACTAAGATGCTTCCAATCACTAAATCCATCATTTGCTAACACACTGGAATAACCACGAGATTTAAACAACTTGCAACAAAAACAATAAACTCTATTCACATGTTTAGAATAAACCAACTAATTTCTATCAAAAGTCTCCCCATTACTCAACTTTCTAGAATAATACTCATATGAGAAATGTCTATTGTTCTTATCAAGAGGAAATTCCAAATTCAATTCTCTTTTAGGTCCAAATTCGATTAATGTATCTCTCTTCTTATTATCAAGATTTTCCCAATATCTAGGATCATAAATATCAATTAAAAATGCACTTTCAAGCATAGATTCATTTGGAACACGATTATCATGCTCACTTTGAAGACTTGGACCATGACCATCATCAAAAGCATGATTATCATGCTCATTTTGAAGACTTGGACCATGGCCATCATCAAAAGCATGATCATCATCCATGTTTTCAGTTGATTGAGGAATATTTGCATCTAGTTTTGTAAAAAATTTATCTAATGAACCTCTTAAAGATTGAACAACCAATTCATCTGCTTTTCTTTTCTTCCGTTTTGCCAGCCAGATGTCATGATATCAAGTAAAAGAAGAAATAGCACCTGGATATATTATCTGAACGACAGAATTAGTCTAATAGTATGAGTGTGCAGTGTTGTGTTTGTGTAACAGCTCCTGTCTCCTGAAACAAAATTTTAAAATTCATTAGAAACAAAAAAAATCTTGAAATTAGAACCAAAACAAAAGGCATCTTCTTTACAAGATCACTCATCAGTGAACCAATTGATATTAATATTCTATTAACTATTAAGAAGACTAGAAGAGTTACAGCAGAAAATAAATCAAAACTTACGGTGAACTAAATTAACTAATGACGATGAACTAATGATGATGGTGAAATTGGAAGAAATAAACCAAGATCGCTAGAACATAACAAAATCAAAGCAAAGGAATGAAGGAATTTGGTGTCGTAGATTATTCTAGAAGAACAATTGGGAGAATAATTTTTTTTTTTCTGTAATTCCTAAATTTTTTACGGCTGTAACGGTTCTAAATGCTTTTGTACTAGTAACACAGTCTGTAAAACAAAAAAAAAACGCAAACGTTATTTAAAAAGAAAAAAAATTTTGGGCCCTTTTTATTTTGGGCCCCTGGGCGGTCGCACCTCTGCTCTACCTATTTGGGCCGGGGCTGCGTATGGAATATATATGGATCCTAATTACATGTTAAAACATTTTCTAAGTATCTTAAACTCTAAAATGCATCTATTTTTTGTTAGTTTATTGCGGTTCCTACGTAAAAGCACACCTTGTAATGTACATAACCTACATATGCATCCTAGCTACAATTAACTAGATTATTGTGGAAACTGGAATGATCGATTAGCATAAATCATTAAACATAAACCGTTGATGAAAACGTTAATAAGAACTATGGCGTTTTTTCTTGGAGATGTTATTTCTGCTAATTAAAGACAACAAAAAAAGAGATTTTGTGGTGAAAATTGCTACAATAAGTGATCAAAGATCCTTCTTAGGTAAGACTAATTAATTTGTGATAGCAAGATTTTATAAGAGATGGATTGCTATTCAATGAATGATATATTTTTGTTAACTGGTAAAAGCCATATTAAGAGTGCTGGCCGTTAAGTAAAGGAATAGCAAGATTAAATATTTTAACGAAAACGAGTAAAATAGAAGAAAATTGAGTTGTTAGAAGATCGACTAATTAAGATTAGACATAAGGTGGGTGTAAAAGAGTGTTCAAGATGAACAAGTAATTACTCACATTGTCGTCTTCTTCTTCCTCTCCGCTTTTTCTTCAACTTTTCCACGAAAGTTTGGTTCATTTCCACTCTCAAAACTAAATTAATAGCTTAATTTTCACTAAACCGACACATATTTATCCTTTTTTATATTAGATACATGGGATGCATCCTAATTATATCATACTCAATACTATGTTATTATAATAACATCTTACAAACTACGACTTTTTACCGTAAATAATCTAATCACGACAAAATTACTATATAATTTAATAGTGTATATGAGACTACAATGAATGACAAAACTTATAGGCTTATAGCGCAGCATATTGAATTCTCCGACATATACATGATTTAGATTTTTAATTGTAAATCTAATATAATGTGAGAACCCTTTATATCTAAGTGACCATTAAATTCATGGCAATTTGCCACCAATTTATAGTTTTCTTTTTTCTAATTGAAATTTAGGATAGACATTGGCTGAAACCCCCTCTAATCCCTAAAAAACCCGAGTATTATTGTCAAGAGGACAAGATGAAACCACAGCCATTTTATTACTTTAGGTTAGAACTTTCATATCTTTAGGAGTTTGAAGACATGATTGGTAACATTGTTATGTTAATTATAAATAAGATTTTTTTATTCATGTACTAATTAATACCAAATAATTTTTTAGTGTCTAATACAAAAATATCCTTTTTTAAAATCACAATTTCATATACACTTTAAAGTTAATTTGTGGAGATTTTTACAGAACTGATACACTGATACACACAACAAAATCTAAAAAGATTGTGAGTATTAGAAAATATTAGATTATGTTCGTCGTGTTATTTCATGGAGAAAGACGTTTGACACATCAGTAAGCCGAAGACAAAATCTGTAACATGGACAAAACAAAAATAATGATATTTTATATTCCTTTTATATACATATATATTATTAAACTAATTTATAGTGGTATAAATCTTTACGTAATTTAAAGATACTACAGGTATTTTATGTGACTCTCATCCAACACTCAGATTCTTTATAATCTTATTTATTTTGTTTCTCTGTGTTTGATTTTGTTTTCTAAAAAAATTTATGTATGGTTATAGATTTCTTTCTTATAGACTTAATAGTATTTAATTTTTTTATAAAATAGTATTTAAAATGACATCCATCATGAATCGAACGCATAACCGTTATAATAGTTTTAATGAGCAGCGACTACATAGGTCAAGGAATCTGCTTTACCTTTTTTATTTTCTTTGTCTTTTGTTACTGTTTTCTTTTGTATTTTTTTCTACGCCTGCAAACTTTTCCCACAATTAAATATTACAACTTACATGTTTATTTTTTGCATACATTGACTTACGAGTTACTACTAGTTAACGAACAAGAATCTTAGCTTTTCCTATGCAGGCTGTATTTAACTCTAAACATTGGTTTTTGTCAACAACGTTTTTCTAAAAGTTTGTTCATTCATTATATAATAAAATGTAAACTGCTAATCAGAGAAAATTATTTATTTCCTACAAATATACTAGTATTATCGGATCCTAAAGTTCATAACTTAAGTCACACAAAAAAAAAGAACTTCATAACTTGTAGAACTTACGAATATTTTCACGACCTTAAAAAAATAAAAGATGTGTTGTTTCATGAAGATTACGTTTTCTTTTGTTTAATTAACAAAAATAATACAAAATTTGCGAACGCATAATCCTTTCTTGTAGTTTTGGAAACATTCCAAATTTAGTACACTTGATACAAAAGTAGGAAAAACGTTTAGTTTTGTCCCCAGAAATATACTTTTTTCTTAACTTTAAGAAAATATGTTATTTCAAATTGTAAAAATAACATGTGTGTAAAAATAACAATCATAGAAGCAATGATGTGGTGCGTAGGCATGTAGGTGATCTATAGTCGCATCAACGTCTAAAAAAAACCCATAAATCAAGGGAAGTTTATGGGAAACAAAAAATCAAAGTTAAAGATTCATTTGCTTTTAATTTTGTTTCGGGACAAAAATTTGAATATACTTATATTTCTATATATACATGCGCGCGCACAGACTCCCACAGATGTATAGGACCTTCTTATCTTTAGATTCTTCTCTAAGAAATGAATGGAGACCGACTCCCACAATGGTCGATGTTAGCTCTTCATTAGTAAACGCAATTAGTGCAGGCAATAGCAAGTGATAAACTAGTAAAACTTTATGCATTTAAATGAGCAAAACATGAAACACCAATACTAGAATAGTAATACTCCTGATCTAACCGTAAATTTAATGACTACGGTTTGAGTGTGGGAAAAATGTTTCAGTCATTAAACATGTTTTCGAGCAACGTGTGAAATTAATTAGCTTGAAAGTGAAGGTTGTAAGAATTTCTGTCGTTTTCTAGTTAGTCGTATGCGGTGAGCTCACGAACTAATCCTTTATTAAGGACTAATTGTCAATGTAAACACATTTAAAAAAAAAAAAAAAACTATAACCGTACGGGTTTTTGGAGGAAAATAAATGAGTATTTCAGAAGGAATTTTTAGCCGTACTTATTGATCTTAAGTTAATAAGAACAATGCAAATATATAGTATGCAACATAGATGTTTATAATATCACCATGAGTATATTACCTATCTATTTGTGCTTGGTTTATCCCTATAAATATACATATATATGGCAATACTACATGATGATACAAAAGTCATAGTGTGGTGAGCAATTCACACTTAAGCTTACCATTTTAAAAATATATCCCAAACATGCGACTACGTGTAACCCCAAGAGGTATTTGTGTTTATTTGTACCAAACTAATCTATATCTTTTTACCCAACACAAGACTCTGACTCTAGTGTAAACTATTTTATTTGAGAAAAATATCGTTGGCTCTAACCAAACCAAAGAAACTATCGTGGCGTGGGATAAATAATTCCAATGTGTTGATGTTTTTTTTTGTCAAATCTTAAAAAACGAAAAAGAAAGAAAGAAAAAAAGAAAAAGAAAATGGAAGCGGAGGGACAAGTGGCAGCGATTCACGGATGCACAGAACTCAGTAAGTTTAATATCTTTTTTTTTATTATTTTTTTTTACTTTTATAATATGTTTTTTTTAATTTTTAACATTTTGAACTTTCAAATGACTCAGAAGCCTTCTTCGTCTTCTTCCTCCTCTCTTTTTCTCACTATCACTTTCTTTCTGTAATCATTTAGTTTCTTCTCTTCTGTAGATCTCCCTCTAATCTGAGACAATCGTGTGCATTTCCCTTTTTTTTGTTCATTTCTTCTCAGTAGAATATGATTTCTCGGATTCTTCTTCTGATTTTATCTAATCTAGTAAATTCCCACAGCTACCCGATCTAGATTCATCTCTTCGTGTTTTTTCTTTTACCTCCAAAGCTCTGTCAAATGTTTTCCCCGAAGAAATTTTCCTCCGATTTCGAGTGAGTGAAAGATGAACAGATTTCGTTTCGGCGACTTGAGCTCTCGAGATCGGTCAGCTTCTTCTTCTTCTCATCAAGGTTACAGTTTCTCCTCTCTCTCTCTCTTTTCCGTTTCCTCTTTTTGTTTCCGTTTCTGTTTTGGTTGTCAAAAAAAAAAAAACGATTTGAGAGCGAATAAATTTGTTTTTTTTTTTGGTTCGTGAATTTTACAAATCTTTTAGCAAATCTTTTGTTCGCCTTCTTCTGGTTGTTCTAGAATCTTGTAATGGAGGTCCACAATGCCACTGTTTGGTTACTACTACTACGAATTTTTTGTAACAATCTCGAAAATTAAAGAAATTTTAGTAATTTTGAAAAGTTGTGGTTTTTGGAGATAAAAACAAAGATATGCTAATTTGTTTCCTGTGGAAAAACTACAGTTAAAGCAGTGGGTAGAGAAGATGAGATAGCTGCTTTTTCCATAAAGTAAAGAGAAATTTTTTTAAAATTCTCTGGGCAGTGTTTGTTGGGTAGTGTCATGATTTGGTTTGTTTGTTAATTTTCATTTTTCAACAGAGTTAATGATTTTAATTTACATGTAATGAGTGCTCTTAACCTCCTTGCCTTTTTTTTTTTAATGTTTTTATGTTCTTCCACCACATTTTGTGCTACAATTTACTCTTTCTGTCTCCCAAATTTTTATTTTTTATATTTGTCTAAGCTTCTTCCGTTGTAAAGTTGATTGCTTTATTAATTGAGAACCCTAAAAAGGTTACCTTGTTCTCGTTACTGGATTCGTTTTTCAGGAAAGAAACAGAGTCAGAAAGTCAAGTCTCCAAGGTCATCTTCTGAATTCAATTCTTGTCTCTGTGAAGCTTTGAGTGAAAACAAGGTAATGTATACTCTTTTAAGAGGAAATAAATGTTTGGTTCTAGCTGTTGTTTGAAAGTGACTTATTGCTTATAATTTTAGTTGCAGCAAGACTTTCCTCATCAAAGCACTGGAGTACCAATGAAAAGTTTGTTAGCGCAAGAAATGTCAAAGCAAAAAGAATCTAAAAAGAGATCACCAAGCATTATAGCGAGATTGATGGGTCTTGATGTTTTGCCTCCTCAGAGTTCTTCTCACAGACAACACAAGTCTGTGGAGAATCAGCAAGGCAGGAGTGGTGGAGGTAGTTCTTATGATGGTAATAAATCTCTTAGAAGGAGCTCAAAGGGTGATCAAAAGTTTAAAGATGTTTTTGAAGTTTTGGATGCAAAGAAAGCAGAGAGTCATAGAAACTTATATCATCAGGAGAGGGTGAATGCTAATAATCTAACCCAGGCAGAGATGGCATTTATACGGCAGAAGTTCATGGAGGCTAAGCGGCTGTCAACCGATGATAAACTTCGTCATTCTAAAGAGTTTAATGATGCGCTTGAGACTTTAGACTCTAACAAGGAACTCTTACTAAAGTTTCTTCAGCAGCCTGATTCATTATTTACAAAACATGTGCATGATCTTCAAAGCATACCTCACAAGTCACAGTACGGTCAAGCCCCATCTTTGAAGTCGCCTAACAGCCAGAGGTATGTGGATAATCTGAAAACTCAGAAAGTTGATAGGGACTTGTTAAGAAAGAGTCATAGGTCGCCTCATCAGCATGGTGGTGGTGGTGGTTTTTCTAGCCGTTCTCATACTAGGCATGTTTCTTATGACACACTTGACTTATCAAATGAGGAGCTGGGAAAGAGAAGTGAGTTGCAGCCAACCAAGATTGTTGTTCTGAAACCTAACCTCGGGGAGCCACGCTATGCTGGTAGAACTTTTGCATCGCCAAGCTCGTCTTCCGATGAATTCAGAGCAGATCGTAGGCTTCCATGTACCAGCAATCATAGCAGGCAGAAAAGTAATGAAGATATCCGCCATTCAAGACAGAATTCAAGGGATTCAGGAGAATTTTCCAAAATAATGTCAATGCAAAGGAAGGCGAGCTGGAGAAATGGTCGTGGCATGACTTTTGAGACTTCAGGTTTTAGAGGATATGCAGGGGATGAAAGCTCATCAGGGAGTGATTCTGCAAGTGAATCAGAGTTAATGCCAGTAACTTCAATAACAAGAACCGCCTTTAACCGCAAGAACTCCCATCGATCTTTGCCTTCCAAGTCAACAACATCATCTGTGAGTAGGGAAGCCAAGCGGAGACTGTCAGAGAGATGGAAGCTGACACA
Source organism: Cardamine occulta (assembly GCA_028015245.1). NCBI lineage: Eukaryota > Viridiplantae > Streptophyta > Magnoliopsida > Brassicales > Brassicaceae > Cardamine > Cardamine occulta. The sequence goes on along the minus strand of CM051380.1, from coordinate 5,423,637 downwards.
CAAGTATGAGCAAGAGATAGAAATTAGTAGAAGCGGAACATTAGCTGAAATGCTTGCAACTTCAGATAGGGAGGCAAGGCCAGCAAGTTTTAATGGACTCATTTTTGAAGAAGGGATTAGTAAAAGATTTGAGAACAATGTTCAGTGGTCTGAATTGCCAGAACCGGTTGGAATTAGCAGTAGGGATGGTTTGAAAGGATCCTGCTCAAGAAGTTTTTCAAAATCCAAAACCATTATGAATCATGAAAGCACTTGTGCTTACACTATAGTGTTACCGAAAGGGTTGATCAATCGAGATGGATTAGTGAAGGGGAATTCTTCTTATCACGGGGAGTCTTTCTTGCCAAGCAAATCTAGACCAGGCAGTCATAAATCTCATTCATCATACAATAGTTCGCCAGAGGTCAATATCAGCCCAAGTTTAATTAGCAAAATTCTCTACATGAATGATGGGATTCCAAAAGAGAAGCTCTCTCCTTTTAAAGCACGTAGCAGTTTCTCAGTAGATGCAGATTCAGACTCTGAGGATAGTTCAGCTTCTGATGATATCAAGACAGCAATGTCTTCTGAAGCTCCAGATTTGTCAACTGTCACCTCAGTAACTGACCCTGTAAGTGAGCATGATGTTTTCAAGATCATGCGTCTGTGTTCTAGAGCATCGGCTTACATTTCAATCCATAAACTAGTATATACAGGTTGTTGTAATGACATATATTTTATTGTTTACTGATGTTCTAGGATATCTCGATGAGGACAACTGAGGATGTGAATCATTCTTCGGTTCCTGAACCGCAGTCTCGTGAAAGCTCAAAGGAAGGAGATCAACCAAGTCCGGTTTCAGTTCTAGAAGCTTCTTTTAACGATGATGTTTCATCAAGTTCTGAATGCTTTGAGAGTGTTAGCGCGGATCTCCAAGGTAGTCAATCAGTGCTTGCATTAGAATATTTCTGTATCATGAAAATTGTTTTAAGGTGCTAGTGTAACCATCAATTGACAATTGGTGCTAGTCTAACTTATTGCTTCGGGTAGATCAAAGATCCGGGGTAACTATAAATGTTTTGACGTGTTAAGCGTTATCTCTATGTTCCAGGACTCAGAATGCAACTTCAGCTCCTCAAACTAGAGTCAGCTACTTACAATGAAGGTGCCATGCTCGTTTCGACTGATGAAGACACAGATCAAGAGGAGTCATCCACAATAACTGATGAGACTATGATCAACCAGGAGCTCGGAGAAGAAGACTGGAAGTCATTATACTTGGTTGATCTCCTAGCCAACTCCAGGTTCAGTGAGTCAGACCACAACATTGTCATGACAACAGCACCTGTAGATCCATCCTTGTTTGAGGATCTCGAAAAGAAGTACTCCAGCGTGGAAACATCAACCCGGTTAGAAAGGAAGTTCCTGTTTGACCAGATCAGCAGAGAGCTTATACTGATATTAAAGCAGTTTTCTGATCCTCACCCTTGGGTTAAATCCACAAGGATCTGCCCTAAATGGGATACAAACAAGATACAAGATACTCTGCGCGATTTGGTGACAAGAAAAGACGAGAAACCAAGCAAAGATGATGTGGAGGAGAAGGGGTTGCAGTGGCTGAGCTTGGAAGATGACATTGAAATAATAGGTAGAGAGATTGAGAAAATGCTGACAGATGAACTCATAGCAGAGTTTGTGGTAGGTGCAAACTTCTAGAAAGTTAAATAATAATAAGCCTCTAATATCTCTGTTACATACTTTGGAGGGAAGAAAAAAACAGGTAAAATGCAATATGTAATGAGTCTAATGACAATTTCATCATAAAGAAGCATGTGTCCCTGAACAAACGTTTTGGTCTTTCTTAATGAACACTGAAACTGGAATAGGAAAGTCCCAAACAAATGAGAGGCAGAGAATAGAGAAATACACAAAAGTGTGCGTGTGTGTTTTAGATTTCCAGATTTGCCCTTGGGAGAGATGGTTAAGGTGGTGTCCAGAATTGGGCATTTTTGACCTTTGAGAGGCAACCCAATACTTCCAAGGGAGTGATGTCTCCGGTCACAGTTACCTTCTTTGAAGCAAAATCTATGTTGAAAGATGTCACACCTACTTATTAACAAAACCATTATCAGTAGCTTAAACACATTTACAATGGTATAACAAACCGGTTCCAAAAGGATATATAATACGTACATTTCGATAGTTCTTAATCTTCTTATCCCAATTTACTGGCTTTTTCAAGCTAAAGCTAAATACATAATTGAATTAAATTCTTATTCCCTAAACCAATTTGGCAGATACCCAAATCTAACTAAATCCAGAAGTATAAGACAAACAAAACTCAGGGTTATATTTTTAATATAAAATCACATGTTTGGTTAACAAACCGCTTGTACTATGACTTTGTTTGTTTAAATTAATATAATTTACTAACCGTAAAAAAAACCCAGCTAGTTCATAACTTTATATATATAACTCTCTGTAAGCTATCTCAACCAATTCGTTGTTTGTTCTAAATTGTTCTAAATTTTGGGATACTAAAAACATCTCCAATGGGGGTCTCTAATTGAGAGACTTCCATTACAATAATAATAAAACTATGAACCGAAAGAGAGAGAATGAGAGACACATGACAAAAATTTCTCATTTGAGAGATCCATGGTTAATCCATTTCACAATTGTTTCCATGTAATTGGTTCAATTAATTTTTCTAATATTAATTTTAATGACATATAATTAAATCTTACTAAAGTAGCAATATTAAATTGGTAAAAAATTCTCAAGGTATCTCAATGATATACCATTAATGAAAGTGCTATGATATCTCCACATATACGAGTAATGAAAGTTTTGGATTTGGATATTAATACACGACCAAAATATTATATACATTATCTTAATATCATAGACAATTAGACATATAATATGTTTAGGATAATGTAAAATTTCCTGATATTTTATAGAAATTATAAAAGGAAATATAGTAATATACTATCATTTGCACATATTGGAAAAAAAACTATTAAATAATATTTAGAAACATTATTATTTCACAACCAAGTGGTGGTACAGTGGCTTGAGGTTGGGTATGTGCCTGCCTAGGGGATTAATTTGGGCTTAAGGTCCGGAGAAACCTCCGGATTATCAAAAAAAAAAAAAAAAAAATTTATCATTTTAGGTACAAGAATACCAAAAATGTTTGGATCACTTACCCGACCCGTTCCTCCCCTAAATCTTTTATACCAATGGATCTTTAAACTCGAAAATATGTGCTTCGCAAAACTTGTAGTGTGGTAATTTAATCTATATCTTATACTAACGAGTCGACGACAAGTGTAACCTCAGTAAAAAATATTTATATATATTGTAAAAATAGAGGGTTAGAAAATCAAAAAGAAGGAATTTACCTTGCATTTTGGATAGATGTTTCTTCACTTTGCCTTGACAGCCTCTGCAATGACAGTGAAGAGACACTCTTAGAACAACCACCTGCAGTCCAAAAAAGGCACACAACACAATCACCCACAAATCTCTCTTTATTTTACATTCATGCACTCATGTACGGTTAAACGACAACTTTACTTGCCTGGTCTGAACCAGAAGTCATCTTCTTCTTCTCTTCGACGGCACCAGAGCCTCTTTTTGTTCCAGAAGCTTCACCCTCCTCAGTTCTAACCGTATCCTGACGCTTAGACCCTGATAAAGAAACCGGGTAGGATCCCAGAAGATACCTAGTAGAACCAGGAGGAGTTTTGGGTGTCGCAACAACACAGCCAAAACTCTTCCTCGCTAAGCTAACGTCACTGCTAATTAGCTTCAAAAACGACCCTGAGTTGCTTCTCCTTCCCTTGTCCACCTGAACAATCTTCCCGACGTCGCTGGAGCCGGAGGAGGAGGAGGGTATTCTCGTAATTTTAGAAAGCTGACGGTAGGGAGCAACGTAGTCGTCTTCGGAGGAGCACGGTGCCGTGAAAGATCTCCGACCATCTTTGATTATGGGATTATGGCGGTCGATGGCTCGGGCCGTGGTGTTCCGTTCGTCCGTAGCCGTCGATGCTTGCGATGCACAAAACATATTGCCTTTCATGTGTGTTTCCTTTGTTGTGAGTTGTGACTGAAAAACAAAAGCTCATTAATATATACAAAACAGTCTCAAAATATACGTTATGTAATTGATAATGCGTCAGTGCGTCACATGAGTATGTAAAGTTGTAAGGTCAGACTTAACAGAGAGTTGAGTTGAAACGCTCTTGTATTGTCCACATACACGTATTAGAAGTTGAGATGTCACTGTTGCGATATTTATGTACTACATTACATTATTCTCTTGGATATATTCAAATGTTGTGTATTGAATTCGACCGATCAGTTTTATGTTCAGAAACTGCAATTAATAGAAAAGGAAAGACTTTAAATACAAGTTTTAATTTTAACTAGGTAGAAGTTGAACAGATATAGAAATTTATTCACTAAAGCAATTGATTCCTTAGACCATGTCCATTGCACATTTAAACATGCTATTTTTAAATGAGGGTCGCCACGTGTCACAAAGACACTGACCCTTTCCCGACATCGTCTTCGTGTCTTCGCGAAGACACTTGGATCTTTCCAGTTATATATGACTTAATCACGTCGCGACAATAAAAAATTAATTAAAATAAATAAATAAATAAATAAGTAAAAAAAAAAAAGGAAAACGCCTAGGGGTCTCCGATAATGATGCTCTTACATCTCAAGTTCTAGCATACTGAATAACTCTATCAAACAAAACCTGAAGCGGAAACATAAATGCCCACCGCTAAACTTTGTAGCTCAGTTGCCATTTGGATTTGCATACATGCAATTATATAGTATAAAACCTTTTTCATTTAAAATATTGCAAAGGCAACACAGTAAACATAGTTTAGAGCAATTTTTTCGTTTCAGATTGTAATTAGCAAATAATTTTTAAAATATAAAACTATGGGTTCACTTAAAATAAACTTACAATAAATGCAAAACGCAAACAAACAAACGTGTCATATTTTACACAAGAACGGGTCCATCAGATGTTTGTTTGGTAAAATAAGGGTCCATTATACAGTATGTCTTTTTAAAATCGAGAGAGAAAAAACTGAGGCCAAATGTGAAGAGGAAGTACAATGGCTAATCTTTGTATGAACCGAGAGAAATATAACAATATATTCCACTAAAATTGAGCCCAGTGGGCACTTGTGACTCGCCCTACGGCCCTATAGCCAAATCCATTCAATAGAAGCTAATAAGTGTCTGGGTGAAAGAACAAAAAAACAGAGAAACAAGAAAAAGAAAAAGAGTAGGGGGAACAAAAAGACTTAGCAGAGCTCTTGAAAAAGAGACTATACATATTATAAAATCAAACGGGTAATACTATCTCTGTGTGACTGACTTAGAGACCTTTGCCTTCGTCTTCGTTCAAGATTCGGTTACGGAAGTCACTGACCATGCGAGGCAGACCCTCTCTTAGAGGTATCATTGGTTCCCAGTTCAGTAGTTCCTTTGCTTTGCTTATGTCTGGTTTCCTCTTGTGAGGATCATCAGCTGTGTTTGGTCTGAACTCTATGGTCGCGCTTGGGTCGATCACCTCCTTGACCACCTGCACACAAATTCCCATTTCATACACGGGATTCAGCGTTTCTTGCGGATTATCGTAGTAAGATCCCAAAACAAATTGAGTTGCTTTATAAGAACATCTGAATTGTTGATGCAATTTTCTAAGGATGGATATAGAAACCAAACCAAATCATATCGAAAACTGAAAGATAAGGTCTAATTTTTTTTCATTTGGGTTTCATTTCTCTTTTTGCAGGCAAGAAAAAGGAAGATCGCAAGAGTAAAGCAAACCTCTGCAAGCTCAAGCATTGTGAATTCTCCTGGGTTACCAAGATTGAAAGGTCCTACGTGATCATTTTCCATTAAGGCTACAAGTCCTTCCACCTACAAAGAGAGATCTTAGTTAAATATCAAGGCAATATATCTTTTTCACTGCTTGGGGGAAATCAATCATACAGCCGAATGGATTGAAACAGAGGTTGTTATTTACCAGGTCAGAAACATATTGAAAGCTTCGAGTTTGTTTTCCATCACCATAAACAGTCATTGGGTGTTTGCGGATGGTCTGCATAGGTATAAAACATAGTTCTGTCATAGTGTTTTTAAAAGGCTTCATTGGAAAAGAGTTTCCTTTGTGTTTTGATGAAAGAACTAAACCTGTGCAACAAAGTTACTAACAACACGCCCATCATCGAGGCACATTCTGGGTCCATATGTGTTGAAAATACGAGCAATTCTAACCTGAAAATTTGAAAAAGTAGTTAGAGACCACTCATATACCATTGGTTCCTACAAATACTCATCAGTTGTAAACGTTCCAACATATAAAACAAAAAGAAGAAACAACACCATCAAATGTAAACATCTTGATAATCAGCAAGGAGATGGTCTGGAAACTAATGGATACAAAACTCCATGTGAATATGAGTATGTGTTGGGAAATTGTTTAATTTCTCCATCAAGTGAGCTAAGAGCTTTGAAATACACAATCCATGGGATGATTATCAGAATTTACCTCCACACCTGCCCCTCGGTGATAATCCATGGCCAGGGTTTCTGCAGTACGCTTTCCTTCATCATAGCAACTCCTCTCACCTTTAAAAACATATCAGCAATTAGTGATCAACCTATTGTTTATACATATCCCAAGAACTCAGGAACGAATACAGAATTTTCCAACTCACCGATTGGGTTCACATTTCCCCAATACGTCTCTTTCTGTGGATGCTCAAGAGGATCTCCATAGACTTCACTTGTGCTGGTGAGCAAAAACCTTGCCCCAACTCTCTTTGCAAGACCCAACATATTGAGAGTGCCCATTACATTTGTCTTGTAAAATCATCGTCAAGGATCAGCCAATATCCTCATTTATCACGAAATCACATTCCCAAAGGAAGAAGCATTTCATCACGAAATATCACAATAACTATAACAAATTCTCAAACAGTTTCCCGGAAAAAACAACTATTACTTATATGCAAGAAATTTATCAAAAATTGCCAAAATCGAAACAGTAGATTTGGAATCAGAACTGGCATTTTAGGAAGCAAATCATGATCCGAAGCAACAAAACGAAGCAGAATATATAAAAGTAACCAAAAGGATATGATAGTCTTCACTGGATTATACTTGTAATGAACAGGTGAAGCTGGGCAAGCTAAATGGTAAATCTGATCAACCTCGAGAAGGATTGGCTCAACCACATCGTGTCGAATAAGCTCAAACCTGGGATTCGAGAATAGATGAACCAAATTCTCCTTTCTACCAGTGAAGAAGTTATCAATCACGATCACTTCATCTCCCCTCCCTATAAGCTTATCAACGAGATGACTACCGACGAATCCAGCTCCACCGGTGACCACGATTCTCAGTCTCCGCCGTCCGATACCGACGGGAACACGACCGGTTTTACCTCCGCCGCCGGAATTGAAAGTCGTCCTGGAAAGCGAGGAATCGCCAACGGCGTAGGAAACAGATCTGGTGATGAGGGAGGTGGACTCAGCGGCGCCTAAACGGGAGAGAGAAGGCTGCAGGATGAAGAAGGTGGATCCGATTAAGATCCCAACGAGGATGAAGAGGAGTCTCTGTTCACGGAAGAGGTAGTGAAGCGATCTAGGAAGAGATCTGGGATGCTTTAAGGCCTTGGGAGAGTAAGGACTAGATTGGCTCATTGGAATCGTCTCATCGTCGCGTTTCGAGCTCATTTGCTTGTGAAGCTGCTTCATCGTTCGTCTCCGATTGAGCTCTTCGCCGGTAAAAATGAGATCTCAGAAACGCCGGAAAAAAGCGCTTTGGATCTGGACAGATTCAACCGTAAGAGCGATGGTGATGAGAAGGTAGTTACACGGCGATTACTTGATGCAATATTTCGCTCTCTTTTTTTTTCTTTATATATTTTTTAGTTAGAGAGCAATATATATGTTTCGCTTCTAGATTTGATTGTCGTCAAATCTGATTATGATATGATTTAATCTAATAAACTAACTTCACTATAATATGTACAATTTTTAGATATTGTTTATGTGAAGGGATCATTAACGTGATTTGTGTTTGATTTGAATATACTAGAGGTTATGAGGTTAGTAATCTATATATATAAAGTAAAATATGCTATTTTCCTACGTTACATGGAATCGGAAGTTGGTATATGAAACTGGAAGCGTTTGGAAGCGAGATTTAAAAAAAAATTAGGAAGCGGATACGTGTTGGAAGCGTATACATATAATATATATATATAATATAATGTAATAATAAAACGTAAAGACTAATTTAAATAAAATATTTTAAGTAACAATAAAATCCAATACATAATTTAAAAGTAACTAAAAATAATATTTGAAGTCACTTGTTGAGACCTTCTTCATCATTCTTATTTTCATCAACTCCATCAAACACAACCGCTTCCAACTCTGGTTCATCAAGAGAAAGATCTGAAAACTCAAGTCTCCCTACATTAATCTCATCCAATGAATCAAACTGGTCACCTCCAACATCCCACATATGATTTAGTCATTCTTTATAAATAAAACTCTTTCTAGATAGAAGACGAAGGTTAGTGTGCACAAATACCAAATCTTCAGCTCTTTGTGGAATAATCTTGTTTCTTGTTGCAGAATGAATGAACTTGTATGTACTCCAATTCCTTTCACACCATGAGGACGAAGACGGTTGTCCAAGCAACTTAAATGCTAAGCCTTGAAGTTTTGGTGCGGAAGATCCATGAACTGTCCACCATCTCAAAGGTTCTAGAATAAACCTATCATGAATTGCATCGACACTTCCAAAATCTTCCAAGCATAAAGAGAAATTAGAATATTCAACATTAACCTCCCTCCTTTCATCTTGATTTGGAAAATACTTCATGATGCAATTTTTTCTTTCTCTAGTAACCTCAAGGTCTTGATGTGGAACTTTTCTATTGTTCTCTTCTCCAAGCCACTCTGAACTATAATATCTGCATCCAAAAAAATATACAATAATTATGGTTAACGTAAAAAGCCATAAACCGAAAAACATTCATGTAAACGAGAGAGTTTGCTAATGTTACAGTTCATATAGCATGATAAACTAAGTAACTTACTTGGGATTTAGAGAGTGTGCAATACAATGAAGAGGAGTGTTACTCTTGCTCCAACGAGATGTCAAAATAAAATGTATTGCATTCCAAAAAACAGAGTCATCATCAAGTTGTTTTCTTTCTCTTTTAAAGATAGCCTTCTTCACCTCCTGAATCATATTTTCCCACCATTCATAGACTAGATGAAGAGAAGGTCTATCAGTATCAGCAGCTCTAATCACGCTATAGATAGGCAAAGTGAAAGATAAAGCATATTCAATCTCATCCCAAAAAATCTCATCTAATATTTTTTTTCTTCACTGTCGATGCTCTCTCCGCAACATCTTCTTTATAATCATCTCATTTAGGACTGATCACCATTTGCTGCAACCCGGTTTTTATTCTTTTGAATCTTTTCAACATCACAACTGTGGAGGCAATCCTATGAAATAAAAATTAATGATCTTAGACTTCATATTTAATAATATAAGTAATATATAATTTAACAAAAGAGATTACAAACCTTGTAGAAGCAATGGTAAGGAGTTTAAGATCACAATGCTCGGTGAACATTACAAGCTTCAATCCATGGTTCATAATAAATTTTTTGATCCAATTCACATCTTCGCTAAGAGACTTTATCCAATAACAAGCTTCATACACATCTTCATTGTTTCTTTTGGTCAATGATGGTGCATATATATTCTTCAAAGCAAGGTTCAAGGTATGAACCACACATGGTGTCCAAAAGATACTAGGAAACTTGGCTGTAATAAGGGCACCAGCGTTTACACAATTCGAAGCATTGTCGGTGACTATCTGAACCACATTGTCATGCCCCACCTCCTTTATGCATTCTATGAGCAAATCTGCAATCATCTCACTGGATTTTGTTTCACCTTGACTATTGATTGCTCTTAACATCTTGGACCACTCTCATTTGCAGCGATCAAGTTAAATATCGGTCTTCGTTGTGGATATGACCAACCATCGCTACATATACTAACTCCTTTTTGTTTCCATGTGTTATTCAAAGGCTGCAAGTGCATGTCAATATTCTTTTTTTCTCTTTGAAAAAGAGTAGTTCTCAATGAATTATATCCAGGTGGAACATATCCAGGAAGTTTTGATGCACGCACATATGAGCTACGATAATGAGGATTTCTTGCAAGGTTAAAAGACAAACCACCTGTATAGAACATTCTAGCTATCTCACCATCACATTGCTCCCTAGCTTCAATCTGAAATGTTTTCACCACAAGACCCATTCCCTTTCTCTTCTTTGGATCAGACCCACTTGGACTAAAATCTTTATAACTCATATCATAATCAAGAGAAGAACTCGATGGTTTCCTTGATGACGAAGGCAATGGAACTGCTTTAGGAGCTGCATGTTTGATTCTCTTCTTGCATTCATTAACCAAGTTTTTCATTTTATCTCTTTGTTGAGGTGTAACCTTCAAGCATCCTTTAATTCTCTTAATTCCCTCTTGTAACAAATGAGTCATGACTCTAGTATGAGATCCAACATATGAATTATTGCAAAATTTGCATTCAAACCTCCAAGATCCTCTTCCAGCCAGCTTCTCAATTTTTTCACATAAATCCACAAAAGAGCTTTATCATCCACAATAGAAGAGTCATCTTTATTTAAAGGATCTTGAGACATATTAGATGTCCTTGTATTCTTGGAAAACTAATGATTTGAAAAATTAAGAACAATAAGTCAATAACACTAGCAGATTTATAATTTTCATAATTAAAAAAATACACACATATATATATATATATATATTCATGTCTAGATTGAATAATAAGAACAAAAACACCACACCATAAAGGATATATATATCCTTTATACTCCGGAAGCACAAAACCTCACCATTTGTCTCATTACCCACACTAGCGTATTAGATGTTATACTTTTTCGTCTTAATTTTATATGGATCAGGTCACACACAGTACAAGTTGCCATACAAAGCCTGATATATATATATCCTAACTATATTAGCTGTACAAAACTTTGATATTCTATAAATCACTTAAGATTCCTACGATATTCATAGATTACTCCATATTCAAATTGACTGGGTTTGATATTATTTATCTCAGTGTTATTTTCTTTTCTTCAAGAGATTACGTGATGAGTCCTGAGAAAATCAATCGAATGTTAGAGAGGGATAGATTCGTGGTCGATGAGGAACAAGGTTTCTTTGGAGAATAGTTAACAAAAAAAAAACTTTTCACATTCTAAACTTCTCATCTCTTTTGTATCTTTATTAACTAAGGTTTTTAAGAGTTATGCAATTAAATCTTAAGAAAATGGGCTAAAAAGCCCACAAGTTATATGTTTTTTTTCTTTTTTTACCAATGTCGCTTCTGATCACCTCCGTCGTCGCTTCCACCTCGGAGTCACCGCTTCCTTGCCGCTTCCAAATACCATATTCTCGAAATCGCGATTCTGAGACGATTTCGGGCGATTCCGCTCCCACTTCTGATTCCGGAGCGAGAAACGTTGCTCCATACACGATTCCATGCAACGTAGCTTTCTTCACATGATGCCACATTAGCTTCTCAATCTCTAAAATTTTTACACATCAGCATCATTAAACTAATTACATTCTCTTCTATTCTAATTTTTACTAATCTTTTAAATAGGCCTACCCACTTATGAACCTACATCCCCAATTTTAAAAGTCCAAAACACCATATCTATATATAAAATCCACACATCTATATATAGAAAAATCAAAAATGAAAAAATGCTTAAAATATTTACTAAAAGAGAGCAGAAGACATTAATTAACTACATAAATATTGTTTAAAGTGCAAAAACTCACTAATTAGACCTTGATTGGTAGTGTGTTTATAATTGGTAGTGCATTTATAAGAACATTTCTTTTTTATTTTTCAATCAACTATTGTTAACATAGCATAAACGAGAGCCTTTAAAAATAATATGAAAAAAACTGAAAATTTAAAATTACCACCATAATATTTCATATCTATAAATAAAATATACTATTATTCAGAACTTTAAAATTTAAAAGAAAAGCAAGATACATACATATCAATTTGTAAAGTTAAAAATATACGGAAAATTATCAACCATTAAAAAATAGAAAGCAACCACTACACAATATACCAAGGAAAATAAAAATGAAGAATTCCAATATTAATTACCAATAATCCAAATCTATATATATAAAGTAAAATATGCTCTCTTCAAATGATGTCACATCAGCTTCTCAATCTCTAAAATTTTGACACATCAGCATCATTAAACTAATTACTTTCTCCTCTATTCTAATTTTTACTAATCTTTTAAATAGGCCTACCCACTTATGAACTTACATCCCTAATTTTAAAAGCCCAAAACACCATATCTATATATAAAATCCACACATCTATATAAAGAAAAATCAAAAATCAAAAATGCTTAAAATATTTACTAAAAGAGAGCAGAAGACATTAATTAACTACATAAATATTGCTTAAAGTGCAAAAACTCACTAATTAGACCTTGATTGGTAGTGTGTTTATAATTGGTAGTGCATTTATAAGAACATTTCTTTTTTATTTGTCAATCAACTATTGTTAACATAGCATAAACAAGAGCATTTAAAAATAATATGAAAAGAAACTGAAAATTTAAAATTACCACCATAATATTCCTTATCAATAAATAAAAAATACTATTATTCAAAACTTTAAAATTAAAAAGAAAAGCAAGATACATACATATCAATTTGTAAAGTTAAAAATATACGAAAATTATCAACCATTAAAAAATGGAGAGCAACCACTACACAATATACCAAGAAAAATAAAAATGAAGAATTCCAATATTAATTACCAATAATCCAAATCTCTAATAAAAATTCTGCCCGAAAATAATTTAATTTCCTAATCTAAACCCGTGCTTTGGGCGGGTCACTACCTAGTAAAACATATACAAAATGTTTAAGCAAATTTAGAAACTAAATACAATTCCTCGAGGCTTATAAATATGGGGATTGGCAGGTGGGTGGCCCAATAGAGGGTCCATTGGAGCCGATTTGGGTGAATTCGAATGTGATATTTTCATTTTCAAATCCATACAAAAAAGTATATTATACATAGAGAAGATGTGTGAACAAAAAAAAAATATATAAGAAACGATTTCAGTTTTCACATTCGAGTTTTTTTTTTTTTTTTTTGTGTTTTCTTTTTGATAAAGGTTTTCTATTGAAACCATTAGAGAGCAAATGTTACAAAGCCAAAAGGTCCAATACAGCTAAATAGCCACATACAAAATAGAACCTGATTTGAATCAATAAAAGAAGTCCACATAGGCCCAGTTAGAGTAAGAGACGGAAGAAGGAAGTCTTTTAGTTGTTCTTGGAAGCATCGAAGGATCTAGAGCATCAGTTTTGGAACCATTGCTGAAGCATGATAGAAGATTGGCGTGGGTTCATATTTCTTAAGCTTGCAATTCTATTTCTCACCATCCGATCAGCATCTCTGATAATTATTTCCACCGGTTTTTATATGCTTTGGTGGATCCTACAATTTCTTTCTCCCCAAATGAAGTAAATCGCTGCTTGCCACGCAAGAAGTAATAGCTTTCTCGTCGGTTTGGGATTCCTGAAGCACCGTAGCTGATGAAGAATAGTTTCCCAGTCACGAGACGAGTTGAATCCACATCTTGATGATAAGTTCTCCCAAATCAGCCACGAGTAAGAGCATTGGAAGAATAAATGGGATCTGGTTTCAGCCATTGAGTTACATAGGAGGCACATTGGATCTACTTGGAGTCCCCAGGTCAGTAGACGGTCTCGAGTTAGACTCCGATTCAAAACCATGAGCCACGCGAGAAATTTATGCTTCGGTATTCCTCCTGAGAACCAAATCTCTCTATGCCAGTCAACAATCGATTTATGGTCTCTAAGTAGGTCATAAATTTCCCATGTGCAGTATCTCGATCTTCTCTGATTATTTGGCCACCATTCATAAGTGTCTGTTTGTTCTGTAATTGTGATGGTAGATAAGAAGGTCTGGACTCTTAGCTGCGCTTCAGAACGGGCAGGGGGCATGATCCAGTTGTCAATTTTCCAAAGCTCAGCTAACGTAGTGTGTCTCGGTATCCCTATTGCTTGAGAGCCTTGACAACTAAAATAATCTCTGATATTTCCATAGGGCGACCAGTTGCTGGACCAGAAATATGTTGTTTCCCCATTGCCAACTATTTGTTTGATCCAAGAGTAAGCTTTTGTCCGTAGTAAGAGAAGCTGGTTTGCAAGCCACGAGTTTTTCTGTCGAGTGTTGATGACCCAAAAGTTGTTTAAGTTGCCATCCAACACTTCCACTATAAACCAGGACGCCCAAATCGACTGTTGCTGAAAAAATATTAACCAAATGAGCTTTAAGGCACAAGCCTCGTTCCAATGAGATAAGCCCCGTAGCCCTAGTCCTCCCTCTTCCTTACTTTTTGTTATCATTTCCCATGAGACTTTTGTACCATGGTGATCTTCTGTGTTTCCCTTCCAGAGGAATCTCGAACTGATCAAATTGATCTCGTTTATGCAGGCTTGAGGAAGGATGAATGCACTTGACCAGAAGTTTGTAATCCCTGCAATGACAGTAGCAAGAAGCTGCAACCTACCAGCAGCAGAAAGTTATCTTGTGGTCCAGGAATGAAGGCGAGTTTTAATTGACTGGATGAGAGGAGCACAATGTAAAGCTGAAAGTTTCTTTGTACAGAGCGGTACTCCTAGGTAACGGATAGGGAGCACTCCAGATTCAAGACCTGTTTTTTCTTTTAATATGCGCAGCTCATGGTCTTTGATTCCTGCAGAGAAAAGGCATGATTTTTTAACGCTAATGGCCAGACCCGATTTAGCTTCAAAATCCTTCAGTACTTCCAAAATGTTTTCAATAGATCTGAGAGAACCATCAGAGAAAATCAAAAGGTCATCAGCAAAGCACAGGTGTGTTAGCTTAGTCCTTTGACATTTATGGTGATAGTGAAACTTTCCATCTGATGCAGCTTTGTTGAGCAAATGGGATAAACAATTCATAGTTAGGACAAACAAGTAGGGAGAGAGAGGATCTCCCTGCCTGAGACCCCTTTTTCCTTTAAAAAATTCATATGTTGCTCTATTGAATCCAATAGTATAGGAGGGAGTGCAAACACAAGCTTCTAGCCATCTTAGGTAGAGTTCCGGAATCTGTAAGCTTCCCAAACATTGGAATAAGAATTCCCACTCACATTCGAGTTTTGTGCCACTCATTTCATTCTCCTAACAATTTCTATTAATCAAGTTCTTCTCAATAGTAAAATTTTTGTAAGTTCTTCCTTGAGTTATTTTTTTTTGTCTACCACTAATAAGATCCGTTTCCTTGAGCAAAATTTATAAATCCATTTTGAAAACAGGTTGAAACTTTACCATAAGAAACAAGTTCCTTGTAATTATAGGACGTATTAGAAGTCAACAAACTTTGTCGAAGCACATCAAAGGATAGAACGTTTCCATTCTAATAAGTAATATCAGTATAATCGCCGATTTTGTCACATCCACATCTCTTGGAACTACATTGAGCTCGAAAATTTGAACTCGTTGAAAGTTGAAACGTATAGCGCGTACTATAAGAATGTTACATATAGTCACAAATCTTTCATAATAATACCCTTAACAAGCGATGATAGAAAGCCTAGATAGATGTATATATATACATTCGTATTATCTACATGCCCTATAATTGAATGAAATGTTAAATCTGACTGATTCGATTCCTTAATTCTAGTCTGTCTGACAAATCTCAAAGTTTATTATTATTTTTGTTTTTTTCAACACAAATCTCAAAGTTTATATAGATGGATAATTATAAGAGGTTTGATTTTTATGTTGGGAAATTTAGCAAAATATCCTCTACCAAGCACAAAATTCCAAAACAAACTTTTCAGTAAAGAATTCTTACTAAACTAAACAGCTTTATTTAAAACCAAAATATTCTTAACTCATTAATCTATGTAAAACACTATTTAAGTGTACATTCCATTTGAACAAAAAAAGAGAGTGTACATTCCATAAAATACGTGTTTCAACTACTCAATTTGATAGAGACAGGCCTCATGTACACACATGAATGTACTATTGTATATAGTTTTCTATTAACTCTTGAGATTTCTGGTAAGAATGGGTTGAAGGAAAGTAAAATAATCAAGAAAACAGATATAACAGCCACACCAAACTCCCATATGCCTAAATCTAACATGGCACGTTAAGCTTTATATTACATATTCCTAATGACGATTTTTGTTGGGTTTTCGTGTGTAGCTCTACAACATAGAATTAGAAGCCTACAATCTCCACGTTTTGATGCCATAATTTCTCCTTTTTCATTTTCATTTTGTTACACCAATCCTCCATAAATATAAAATATCCATATGACTTGTACATTTTTTAAAGGATTCACTTACCCTTTACATGACTAGAAATGTGTTCATGATTAAACAAATACTTGAAAGATTATACGCCATTAGCTTCATTACGCATAGTTGCATGTCTTCCTTTAATCTAGAATAGTACCATGCCAAAATCACAAATATCTTAGGTGCTCGATTGACTAATTACAAAATCACAATTAATAGTACCAGCTAAATAAATGTTCAACATGTTAGATGATTCGATTTTGATATGATTTAAAGTGTTTTGTATCATGCTTTTTCATTTTTATCTTATTTGTTTCTTGGAAAATTTGACTCATTAGTTTAAAGATAGCAAAAACTCACCGTTACTTCTAACATTTTTGTTATTCTATTAGTTACTTTCACATGTAATATGTGGGTTTGAATCTATATGGTAACAAATCAACGACGCTAACACAAGTTCATTGATAATAAAGCTAAAATCTATCCTTGTTTTTAATCAAAAAAAACAAACTCTTACAACTTGTTCAACATAGAAAACAACTCTTACAGCCTGTGAGTGAATATAGAAAACTCGTGACTATATGCAAAAGATAAATAAAAAAGAACTCGTGACATACAATATAGATCCATAAACACAATTTGGGATTGTTGAAGAAAAAGAAAACACAAATTGGGATAAAAGTATATAGATAAATACAAGGAGAAACTAATTTCACATGGGCCCGAATAATGTTATTACCGAAGACAATTTTCATGACATATGCATGTACTTTCTTTTTGCAATTTCATAAAATCCAGATAAGTACCAAAATTAGGATTTTTTACACGCAATTCCATGGAGTAAAAATCTTTCACTTTGAGAGCACAACTACCAAAATTAGGATTTTTTTACAGAGTACCTTAAGCCCCAAGAAAAAAAATACACAGAGCGATGGAAAACTGTGAATTGATTTGCCCAACTCCTCCACCTACTCTTAACTTTAATCTGTATAACATAGGAAAATATAAACAAAAGTTAATGTATGTATATATCAAAAGCTACAAAACCCAAAAAATCTCAAAGTTAGATACTTAGAGATCACCAAACTAATTGACAAGTTTCTCTCTCATTCTTCCATCCAAAAATCCTATAAAGTCGATCAAAACTGTTCTGTGGGTAAAACCTTTATACACATTACCCGAGGCCGAACACATTAACTATGTCTGGCTTTCTCGGTAAACTATCTCCGGCCACACGGACCACCAACGGCGATGGCCTCCCTCTGTTTTACAATATCCATAAATCAGTGGAGCTTCAGAGAAGTCAGAGAGACACAGCGCGAGTGTCTGTCACACTTGCAGAACTTCTCATGAGTGTGGAAGATGAGAGAAATGACCAGAGTCGGGGTTTGGATGTTGCGATTGCCTCCAATTTCTGGGCCTCAGTTCCGCCTTCTTCTTCTCCGTTTCTTCTTTCCTTCAAAGACTTGACTTACAGCGTGAAGATCAAGAAGAAGTTTAAGCCCTTCCCTTGCTGCGGGAATTCGTCTTTTGATGGTAATGATTTGGAGATGAATACTAAGGTGCTGCTGAATGGTATTTCTGGTGAAGCTCGGGAAGGAGAGATGATGGCTGTTCTTGGAGCAAGTGGGTCAGGGAAATCAACGCTTATCGATGCATTAGCCAATCGGATTGCTAAAGAGAGCCTAAGCGGTGCTATTACTTTAAACGGGGAAGTTCTTGAATCCAGCCTATATAAAGTCATTTCAGCTTATGTGATGCAAGACGATCTTCTCTTCCCGATGCTCACCGTGGAAGAAACTTTGATGTTTTCTGCAGAGTTCAGGCTTCCAAGCTCGCTTTCTAAGAAGAAGAAGAAGGCACGGGTTCAAGCTTTGATTGATCAGCTCGGCCTGAGAAAAGCAGCGAAAACCGTGATAGGTGATGAAGGACATAGAGGTGTTTCTGGAGGAGAAAGGAGACGGGTCTCAATTGGAACCGATATAATCCATGACCCGATTATTCTATTTCTTGATGAGCCAACCTCTGGTCTCGACTCTACTAGTGCCTATATGGTTGTCAAAGTACTTCAGAGAATCGCACAAAGCGGCAGCATAGTTATCATGTCGATCCATCAGCCAAGCTACAGAATCTTAGGCTTGCTCGATAGGCTAATCTTCCTATCTAGAGGAAACACGGTTTACAGCGGCTCCCCAACACATCTCCCTCGGTTCTTCTCCGAATTCGGTCACCCAATCCCTGAAAACGAGAACAAGACCGAATTCGCACTCGATCTTATCCGCGAGCTAGAAGATTCACCAGAAGGAACCAAAACCTTAGTAGAGTTCCACAAGCAATGGCGAACAAAGCAAACCTCGAGCTACAGCAGAAGAAACACCAATGTATCTCTCAAAGATGCAATCACCACAAGTATTTCAAGAGGCAAACTTGTCTCAGGAGCAACAAACCTAAAATCCTCATTTCAAACCTTTGCAAATCCATTCTGGACTGAAATGCTCGTAATTGCCAAAAGATCAATACTAAACTCAAGAAGACAACCAGAGCTATTCGGAATCCGACTCGGAGCTGTTCTAGTCACCGGAACAATCCTAGCCACAATATTCTGGAAACTAGACAATTCACCAAGAGGTATACAAGAACGCTTAGGCTTCTTCGCATTCGCAATGTCAACAACATTCTACACATGTGCAGAAGCAATACCAGTCTTTCTTCAAGAACGTTACATATTCATGAGAGAAACAGCTTACAATGCTTATAGAAGATCATCATACGTCCTCGCTCATACAATTATCTCACTCCCTGCTCTGATAATCTTATCCGCTAGCTTCGCCGCTACAACATTCTGGGCCGTTGGTCTCGCCGGTGGCTCCGAGGGATTCCTCTTCTTCTTCTTAACAATCCTCGCAGCGTTTTGGGCGGGAAGCTCCTTCGTAACGTTCTTATCCGGCGTTGTCTCGCACGTGATGATTGGATTCACGGTGGTTGTAGCAATCCTCGCTTATTTCCTCCTCTTCTCCGGATTCTTCATCTCTCGAGATCGAATCCCTCTCTACTGGATCTGGTTTCACTACCTCTCCCTTGTGAAATACCCTTACGAAGGAGTACTACAGAGCGAATTCGAAGATCCAACGAAATGCTTCGTCAGAGGGATCCAGATGTATGATAATTCTCCGCTGGGACAAGTTCCAGCCGCCGTGAAAATCAGCCTTCTGAAGAGTATGAGTGGCGTTTTGGGAATTGACGTGACGGCGGAGACGTGCGTGACGACGGGAATTGATATTTTGAAACAGCAAGGGATCACAGAAACCAGTAAATGGAATTGTTTGTGGATCACTGTAGCTTGGGGATTCTTCTTTAGAGTTCTCTTCTACTTCACATTGTTGATCGGAAGCAAGAACAAGCGTCGCTGATTTTTAAAATCTTTCTTCTGTAAATCATATCTTAATTAATTCACTGAAGATGATGTATTATGAATTAATCGTACCTATTTTAACTAAAATCTTTAATGGGCTTAAGACATGAACTTTTAGGCCCAATAAATTGCGAGACAACTCTATCGGTAACATCGACGCTTATCTCGCTGTTAAATATAAACCGTTGATTGAAACGACCACAAACGAATCGCTACCGTTGATTGTCGTCGGTTTCGACATTTATAAGATAGGGGTGAAAGACTAATTTTCAGTATTGTCCGCGGTTCACTTTCTTCGTTTCGGAAATTATTAGGGTTACTGCGATTCGCACTCTCCTTATCACTCTCCAGGTATGAAGAATCTGTGTAATTGGATCCATTGAGTTCCGATTTGTTGTTCTTCGCTCTCTAGGTTACGGATTTCAATTGCTGGTTTCTCGATTCTTATCTCTAGATTTCTTTCTTTCTTATCTGATTAGGGATTCATAATCTGTCCCTGAATATTCGATTTTGTTTTTCGATTTTTGTCACATAGGCTTATTCGTATAGGTATGAGTTAGTGTTCTTATTCTCTGATCTTTGTTTTTCTTTTTTCTTGTTTAATATGAGTTTAAGAGGCTAGTGTGATTCTTTTTCTTATTTGATAATGCTGGAAATTTTGCAGATTTGATAATGCCTCGCTATGATGATCGCTATGGAAACACTCGCCTCTATGTTGGTCGCTTATCATCAAGAACTCGTACCAGAGATCTTGAGCGTCTTTTCAGCAGATATGGAAGGTAATTAATCTTGTTTTCTATGATTTGATTGATCTGTTTTGGTTGTTGTGTGTGTTTGAATTTCTTATTTTTGTTCTTTGGTATGAATCTGGGTTGATTCTACTTTGATTTTGTGCATGGGATTAGAATTAAAGGGGATAGATATACCTTTTTTTTTTTTTACAACTTGTTACTTTGCATTGGTACTTTGCATCCATGTGGGAAAATTCTGGATCTAGGTTTAGTGGAATTTTTTTTTGTTAACTTGAATGATCTTGTTGAAGGTTTCTGGGGGTTTGCCTAACCTGGAGAGATGTTTGATGAATGGGTGGACTTGGTGTAATTGGTGGAAATTCTTGCCTGGTGTATAGAGAGTGCATCGGCGATTTTGTTTGTTGATTTATTGCATGTTTTTAATGGAAATGGCCTCAAATCTCAAAAAATGGTGTTTCCAAGTTCCTTAAGTAATGATGGCCTTGATTTTCTGGCAACAATTTCCGCAGAGTACGAGATGTGGATATGAAGCGTGATTATGCCTTTGTTGTAAGTATTATAATTACTCATCTGTTTTATCCAAGTGTTTGTTTTGTCAAGTTAATCATGCGCACAAACTTGTATATACTCTGCAATCTATCACTGTCCCTCATGTTTTGAGAACAGGAATTTAGCGATCCTCGTGATGCTGATGACGCAAGATACTACTTGGATGGACGGGATTTTGATGGAAGTCGCATCACTGTGGAGGCATCAAGAGGGGTTAGTTTTTTTGTGTCTCTATATTACTGGTTCCTCCATTAGTTTGATGTTCTCGATGAAAATTTACTGATGTCTTATCTTTATGTATTTATGATAGGCGCCTCGTTCTTCTCGGGGGGAACATGGTAGCAGAGGTCCACCTCCTGGTTCTGGTCGATGTTTTAACTGTGGTGTTGATGGTCATTGGGCTCGAGACTGCACAGCAGGCGACTGGAAGAACAAGTGTTACCGTTGTGGGGAACGAGGACACATTGAGAGAAACTGCAAAAACAGTCCTAGTCCAAAGAAGGCCAGGTACTAATATTTTCGAATCCTTGGTTTTTCATAGTTTCTTCTATCCTTTAAGTTTCTTCTCACATCTCTTTTGGATTGTAATACTCCAGACAAGGTGGAAGCTACTCCAGGTCACCAGTGAAATCCCGCTCCCCTCGTCGCCGAAGGAGCCCAAGCCATAGCCGTAGTTACAGTCGAGGTCGTAGCTACAGGTTAGTGGATTTCTGGAAAATCGTGTTATAAATACAAGTAAGGAATATAAGTGAGCTCCAAAAACATAACCAGACAATGATAATTTTGTGGGTAAGAAGCTTATAACGAATCAGAGCTTTGTCTGGAATTGTGTTAGTTTGATCCTTGTGCTTTGTTGGCTGTTAATAAGAGAGATGTTATGATGTTGACAATACTAATTCTACATCAAGCTATAGGTCTTTTCTTATTGGCTTATGCACTGTGGTTGACTCTTTATTTTTCTTTTCATTAGTCGATCACGATCTCCTGTGAGAAGAGAGAGAAGCGTGGAGGATAGATCACGCAGTCCTAAGGCAATGGAGAGATCCGTATCTCCCAAAGGCAGGGACCAAAGCATGAGTCCTGACCGAAGAGTGGTAGATGCGAGCCCAAAGCTTGAAAAGCAAGAGGGATCAGACTATGATGGTAGCCCAAAAGAGAATGGGAATGGCAGGAACACTGTGAGTCCCATTGTTGGAGGTGATGAAAGTCCTGTTGGAGTTAATGGTGAAGACAGGAGTCCCGTTGATGATGAGTCTGAGCCTAACCGTCTTTCTCCTAAAGGCAGTGAGTCACCTTGATGGCTCTCATTGCCTCAAGAGATTAAGGCCAATGTTGTACTGTGAACCAATGGATGTTGTTCCTCACCTTTTCTCTTCTGCTTGATATTTTCCTTTTCGTTGCCTGACAATGATTGGTTTGCTTTCTTTTATGACTCTTTTGGTTTGTTTTTAGACAACTTTTGAAACTCTTCTTTGTTGTTTTTCATGAATTTGTTCATCAACAGACACAAATTTATAAGGTTCTTGTTTGTAGACTTCTTTAAGAATAAAGCTGCTTGATTATCTGTTGGCTTTCAGCTTTTATACTTGAGAGTTTTTTAACCCACAGTTTTGTCCACAGGGAAGAATAAAAAAAATTTACATATTGACGAAAACGATCGCAGCCTCAAATTCTTTTAGAATCAAATGTTAATTACTGTTTCCCTTTTCTGCTCTATGCAGACCCAAAACAAAAATGCTTGTGAGTTGTGTGTATATAGGTGACTTTGAGGTACTACTATCCCACACTGACTTTAGCTTCATAGGTAATCTTTAAGGCCAAGTTGGTCGAACAGCTTGAGAAACCGGGCATGGTCTTGTTGCCGTTTCTTCTTCCTTCAATACTTTGTAACCTACCTTAAGTCCCAACGCAACTATACCTAAAGCAAGTAGTACAATTAGTACCATAATGGCAGGATGCCTTTCTTCTTCCTTGTTAATTCTTTACTCGAACCTGCATAAAGAAAAAGCATGCATATATGATATTATGGAGAACAAGTGTTACCGCTGTGGAGAAGAGGACACATTGAGAAAAACTGCAAAAACAGTCCTAGTCCAAACAAGGCCAGGTAGTTATATAAGTGAGAATCCAAAAATTTAACCTTAGAACAATAATCCAATACTTTTAGCCTCTTTAACAAAAGAAATAACAACATTGACTTTGTCTATGGATGAAGCAAATGTTTGTATGTTGATCACTGTTTCCTTTTTCTCCTCTCTATTTCAGACCCAAAACAAAAAAGCTTGTGAGATCTTTGTATGTACATAGAGGTGACTTTGAGTAGCTACGCCCACATTGACCTTAACTTCATAGGGTATCTTCAAGGCCAAGTTCGTCCTCCATTTCGTCACCATCTTCAAACAGCTTAAGAAACCGGGCCTGCTCTTGTTGCCGTTTCTTCTTCCTCCAATACTTATAACCTACAGTAAGTCCAACTGCAACTACACCTAATGCCAGTACTACAATTAGTACCACAATTGCAGGATGCATTCCGCGCCCTTTTTCTTCCTTCTCAGAGCCGGATTCTTTATTCGAACCTGCAAATAGAAGAAAACAGACATGATATTCTCGATCACATTAATCTCGAGAACAGAATCGAACTGAAGCTAGAACCAACAGAGGCACATGGAAGAGTAAGGTTTATAGTTGGAGGAAAGAAGAGTATTCAAGTAATGAATGTCCTCAAGCGCAATGATGTTTTGCTAGGTAACTCACCAGCTCCGACTTGTGAGCAACCATGGCAGAGAAAAGTAGCATTGAATTCTTTCTCCTTCATGTGTGTGTAGCTACCCTCTGCTGTGAAATCAGAAGAACAAAACTCCCATTCGTCAAACGTATCATA
Organism: Cardamine occulta; assembly: GCA_028015245.1. Classification (NCBI taxonomy): domain Eukaryota; kingdom Viridiplantae; phylum Streptophyta; class Magnoliopsida; order Brassicales; family Brassicaceae; genus Cardamine; species Cardamine occulta. The sequence goes on along the minus strand of CM051380.1, from coordinate 5,399,523 downwards.
TGTAAGTGGGTCGTCCTCATAGATTCCACATCTCTTGCATTTTGTTCCATTAAGTTCGGTTAGCGGCTGAAAATATCAAAACAAAACAGAAAATAAAGCTCAAAGACAGTGATGATAATAATAATAATCTTCCACATAAGACAACCTATTTGTTTTCCCTATAACTAGATTTCACAGAAGAAGAAAGAAGCCTTTCTACCAACTAGTTCGATCTAATCGCCCTTTCCAAGGGAGCAGTTTCATCTTCTTTTCAAATCAAATTCGGTCCAACCAAATGTAATCCTAACAAATCAGTCAATAGCTAAGAACAAAGTTAAAGGCAGCTCTTTTATTCCTGATTTGAGATCAAACAATATCGAAATTCTTGCTAGAGCTATGGAAATTTAACAACATAATCAAAACCAAATCAGTAAGAAACCAGCTATTCTCACGATTGATCTACATTTCGAAAGAAAAACACAAACCTGCCAAGATTCTTCGCCTTTGAAAGAATAAGACACATTCGTGTTCTTAACATCAGGCAACACCGTCTTGTTCTCTCCTTTACATTGGAAATATACTGTAGGCTTACTCGAGAACCAATCGTGAGTCGTGAATATTTGAATCGAATCTAATGTAACTTCTTGTGTTAGTATCGTTCCTGTGAGAATCAAAAAACAATTATCACCTATTACAACACGATCAACGAGAAAACCCGGAATTGAAGCTAAAAATCACTCATCTTCCAAGGACGAGCTCAGATTAACATTTACCCGGGAATGAGCTGAAGAAGATGAAACAGAATAATAAACCGCGAAAATCCCAAGAAGCTGGTGAAATTTGGATTGACATCGCGATTCCCTACAGAATCGCTCAATCAGAACCGATCAATGTATTATCGGATGATCGATCGAAAGAGGACGATTGAGAGGAGAAGCTTAGTCGAGAAGGATGCGCGTAAAGAAGGATCGCGTCGAGATTTTGGCTATGGCGTTTGAGAAATGCGAACCGCCTTCGTGTAGGAATAGAGTCAATAGACCGAGCCTTCTTACGTTGACCGCTTCGGTTTGCTGATTTATTATATTAAATTTAAGACATGTCAAAGGAGAAATTTGAAAGTTTTTATAATTCACCAAGTAATACTAAAGGAAAAATGGGATATCAAATAAATTAAGATTTAGTAAAAATAATGATGATTCATTTTATAAATATATAAAATATACATTATGGTAACAACAACTATAAAATATTAAAGTTTAGACATATTATTATTTTGATTGCAAAAAAATAAAATAAAAGTAGAATGATAATTTTTTGTCAAATGATTTTAAATTCAGATTATATATCAAAATTTCTAGAGAACAATACTCAAATAGAAAATAAAATATGACAAATTATCCAAATATTATTCCTTTATATGCATAACTGAAATTTATTTGTACACATTAAAAAAATAAGATAAATGGTATATATTCTTCTATTTATCCATGAGTTTAGGTATTGGTACCAATCTTCACTTTAGTTCGTTATTTATCAATCAAGTTAACTATTTCTCATTATTTTTGAGATGGAAGACGTAATCTTGATCAACTTGTCGTAGAAATAATTTCTATGTCAATATCCAACGGCATTAAATTGAATTCCTCAAAACCATAAACTATAAAGACAATGCTATGATTACATTCTTGAAAATCATATACATCCATACCAAAACAAAACAAAAGTTATATTATATGTTTATTTTTTACAAAAAAAAAAGAAAAGAAAAAACGTTATTTGTTTATTCTAAAAAAAGATGAAGATTAACTGGCGTGATCATCTTCGTTGGAAGTTGAGTTTGCCCACAAAGAATGCAAACATAGAAGCAAATGCAATAGGAAAAGCGATGACAAGAACCGCCGTAACAGCCAAACGATCATGATGAAATCCAAAATAGTCTTCTAAGAATATAGCAACCGTCGTGGATTTTCCAAAGACATTGATCTCTTCATGAATATCACCGTACTGAGACGAGAAAAACCCATTGAGTGTCCAAGACGTTGGTGTTAGATAATATAACCAAATCCACCACCCTGGAACTTGCTGCAATTTCCAAAACACCCAAACAAAACATTACAAAACATTACAAAACATGCCCTTCTTAGTAAAGAAAAATAGAGGATCGATCGTTCTTACCGTTCCGGGGATCAAAAACCCGGAAAAAAGGTTGAAATTAACATAGAAGAGCGATTGAAGAATCGCGGCAACCATAAAGTTTGGTGTGATGGAGACGAGGAACATCGCAAGATAGTTGAAAGTGAGAAGAGAGCAAAACATAGAGTAGAGTAACCAAAAGACTTTGTAGGCAGAAGGATAGAAACCGATCATTGGATACGTTATGATCACAAACTCGGCGCTTTGTATGAACAAATAAGGTATCTCAGCCACGACTTGACTCAATGCGTAAGCAGTAGCCGAATACATCCCTGCAAATCTTTCGCGGTACATAACATTTCGCTCTGTTTCGAAATATTGAAGAGCTGATGCACAATTGTTTATCCCTAAGAAGAGCACCAGACCATAAATTGCTCCAAGTACCGTGAACAAACTCTGTTGAGTATCTCTACATTTGAGAAAACACAAATCACAAATAAGATGAGACTTAAAGTATTATATAAGAGATATGTGTCAATATACTCATTCAAAAAGAGATTAAAGTAGAATATACTTACATTTTCTGGCCTTGTTTCCAAAAGAGAGCACCGAAGATCAAAGAAGAGACTAATGTGTGCATTATACGCATTAGGTTATAAGAAGGGCTTCTCCAATATGACAAACTCATTTTCCATAGAATTGATCTGAATTGTCCCCACCAACTTTGTGCAAAAGTTCTTTTAAACTGTAAATCACTTGATCCTGAATCTGGTTGGCTCAACTGTTTCACAAGCTCTAAGTTGCTCCTATAACACAATCACACATGTTTCATTTAAACTACATATTTTTAGAAAAATACTGTTTATGCATAGTTTAGAAGATTTGCTCACTTGTAAAGAGCAGATTCATGGTAGATGTTTGCAAAATCGATGCCAAGTTCAAGTTCTACAGATTGTGAACTAACATCAAGCATCCATGTTGCTGGATTGTGGTTGTCTCTTATTTTAGGAATTCCAGGAACACTCTGTTTGTTTAAACCCAACAATAAAAATAAGTTTTGTAATGTAAAAACAATCATATGATTAAAAGAAAATTATAAGCAAAACTTGCCTCAAAATACTCGATAATATGACATGAATGTTGGCCTAATGGTCCTGTGTATATCATGCGACCACCTCTTTTAAGAAGAACCAACTGAAAATTCAAATTTAATTTGGTATTAATTTCAGACCTGGATAGATAAGATAGAAAATTTACGGGTCAAATGTAAAACATTGTAATATTTGGAGATGATTTTGCAATTTACCTCGTCGAAGGCTTCGAAAATGTCGATACTAGGCTGATGAATAGTGCAGACGATGGTTCGTCCAGTATCAGCAACGTTCTTCACAGCTCTCATAACAATGGCGGCTGCTCTGGCGTCTAGTCCCGTCGTAGGCTCGTCCATGAAGATAACCGAAGGATTCGCCACCAGCTCCACTGCAATCGTCAGTCTCTTCCTCTGCTCCGTCGATAATCCGTTCACTCCCGTGACTCCCACCAAAGCATCCTTAATCTCATCCAATTCGATCGTCTCCAACACTTGCTTCACGAATTTCTACACAGATTTACACAGTTCGTTACTTTGATTTTGAATCGATTTAATTTCTCTGTGTGTTGGAAAGTGAAAGAGGCTTACGATTTTGGTTGCGGAATCGATTTCTGGAGCTAGACGAAGCCAAGCGGAGTAAATCACTGATTCTTCGACGGTGATGTTTGGTGAGTGAATATCTGTTTGTTCACAGTAGCCTGAGACTCTAGCGAACGTTTCTTGGATTTTAGGGAAACCACTGATTCTGATGTCGCCTTCGATGTATCCGCTTGTTTTTCTTCCAGCTAAAACGTCGAGGAGTGTGGTTTTTCCGGCTCCACTTACTCCCATTAAAGCCGTTAGAATTCCGGGACGGAAAGCTCCTGTGATATCTGAGAGAAGTTGTAGCTTCTTCTGATCATATCCTTGGTTTCTCATCTCCTGAGATCATCATTGGAGTGTCAAAGATTAAGCGAGAGGAATGGTGAGTTTTTATTATTTAGGTTATGATAATTTACCACTGGAGTGTCAACGAAATAATTCAAGTCTTGAAATGTAACAGTGAGGGGCTCGAAAGGTAAGACCATATTGTCTGTGGTAAGGAGGAAGTATTAGTGGGAGAGAAAAAAATGGTGAATAAGAGAAGTGGGAAGAGAGACAACAAAAACTTTCACCTGAATTCTCATCTTCTTCTTTGTTTACAGAAGAATCTGTGACCTTGCTTTTGACCGAAGAGTTATCTGTTGAATCTTCTGTTCCTTGCAGCTCGGAGAGTTTGTCTTGTGAAATCATGGCGCGAGATGATGTGGGTGCTGTCATTTGGTAAAAGGCTGTTTAAGTATGTGGAGTTTTTTTTTTGAAAGAACATACATTTACGTAGTAGATGATGAACTTACATTTCAAGAAAGTCAGAGCCAGAGTGAAAATGACGTTGAAGAGCATAGTGAAACCGAACAAGGCACATAATGATACCCAGTACATGTAACCGTCGTAGTCCATTCCACGGGTTTGGAGTATGGTTCTCCCTAAGGTAACATTATTGGGTTGCATCTATATGTATAAGCAGAAAAATACTGATTAGTATTGAAGAGCATGTCAAAGAAGAAGAAGTTTGGATAATTAAGAGAGAAAAGAGAATCACCTGATTCCACCTTGGAGCAAGAAACTCGTTTACCGATAGCCCAATCTCACCGTAACTCAAAGGATTTACCCAGAAACCCCACTTGAGCCACACGGGCATAGAAGCTGCAGCAAACACAGAACATTAGAGTCATTCTTGAATGGAACAACTTTTGAGGCAAGATTGAGCAAAGGATTAGGGCAAAATCTTACGTGGTGGAATCACGAAACCGGCAAAGACAAATGTGACTAATATAGCAACACTGCCAGCTGTGATTGAAGCAACTACTGTCTGGAAGATTGCAGCTAGACACCGGAACATGGATATCGAGGTGAAGTGAACAGCAAATAGTAGAATTAACTGTCGGAAAAACCTGAAACATTAAACTTCATCATGCTACAGTTGTCTAAACATTCCCAGACTTGAATGTGATCCTTTTTCTATGGTTTGAGTACCAAGCAACAGAAGGGAAAGCTCACCTGGAGGCTTCGGGGGCGTATCCAATGACATAGTATGTGAGGCAGGTCCAAACTAAAGATTCGAAAAATGAGAGAGGGACCTTTAACACTGTTGCAGGAATTGCATAAGCCCATGCTGGATAGAAACACAACTGCTTCTGCTTGTAAAACACGGCTAGGCGTTGAGCCGTCATAGACAACTCTGGGAATCCGTCAACAAGAAGTATAATGAGGGCAAAGAAGAGGGCACTCATGTAAGAATTTCCATGAATGATATCAATACCCATCCGTGTTCGGATAAACACAGTCATAGTGATGAATGCGGCCAGAACAAGCTGCACACATAAAGCTAGAAAGCTCAGGAATGCTTTTAACATCGAAAGAGGACAAAAGGAGAGAAATCTGTGGAATGGTGGAATGGAAACTTCATATTGTACCTGAAATGTCTTGAAAATATAGACGAAATAGTTTCTCTTCATGAGAAGAAACTCTCTTGATATGCATGCTATGAACATCTGCCAGTTTGGAAGAGAATACACACTGAAGGACAAAGCATCTTTATGGCTTTTGGATCTATCATATGGCTTAGACAGAGTGACCTCGATCTTTTTCCCAATACTCAAGTCCTTGAACTTCTTCGAAAACATATCTACTGAAACAAAACTATAAGGTAAATCCTCATGCTGCCAGTATTGTGCTTGGTCCTTTTTGGATATAACCTTCAAAACAGAACAAGAGAGGATCAACAACTCATGACTTCAAAATAACAAAAAGGTCATTTAAGGGAACAAAGCTTTTGTTATTACCTCTTGGAGAAAGTCTGCAACACCTTTCCTTTCAGGGCATCGGAATCCACAATCCTCGAAGAAGTTCAGGGCCTCACCGCGTGGACCATGATAAACGATTCTTCCTTTGGCCATTAGCATAACGTCATCAAAGAGGTCAAACGATTCTGGGGCAGGTTGAAGGAGCGAAACAAGCACAGTAGCGTCTGCTATGTGAGCAAATTGCTGAAGAGACTTGACAATCTGAAAAGCTGTGGAACTGTCTAAGCCGTTTGTTATTTCATCCATAAATAGAGCCTTTGTCGGACCAACAATCATCTCGGCTGAAAACATTCAGAGTTTCAAGTACTGCTTTAAAAATGAACATATCAGCAAAAGATGACAATTTTGAAGGATCTGAGCTATAAAGTAACCTGTGGTAAGACGCTTCTTTTGGCCCCCTGATATGCCTCTTCTCATCACATCTCCAATCAAAGTTTCTGCACAAATGTCAAGTCCAAGAATCTGCAAATGCAACAGAAGACATAAGAACCAAACAAAAAGGGCAAAATTACCAGCTGAGCTATCAAAGAGCCTATACCTTCAAGATGTAATCTGTTTGCAGACTTCTTTCAAGTCCTTCAACAGATATTGCCTACAGAAAAACAAAAATCTATTATCAACCACCGAGTTTAAAGGTTAGATTCAGAATAAGCTTCAGGGATCGGAAAGTGTCAGAGGAATGTACTTTCATGTAAGCATCCACTTCAGTGTCAGGAATGATTCCTTTTTCCTTTTCTCTTTTACTTACTTCCATCATAATATCTGTTTCCGCAGGAATAAAAAAAAGATTCAACAATACATATATTTTATACACTCAGGGGGAACATTGATTGGTTGATAAAATCTACCTGTTCGGCTACCAACGCCCTGACAACGAGCTGAGAAGTCAACTGTCTCCCTCACAGTCATTTCTGCAATGTGCAGATCATATTGACTTATATACGCCGAGGTTTTCTGAGGAACAAACTCGTCAAGTCTGTATCCATTGTAAGAGATTTCACCTGAACACTGTGGAAACAAAAAAGGAAAGAAAAAAAACAAGAGAAAAGGTACACACTTCACACATCTGCAGCAAATAAAGTCTCCAAAAGAAAATATGATATAACTGCTTTCATCATTAGAACCTTGAGATTGTTTTCTAAATTTCCAGATAAGGCCTTTAAAAGAGTTGTTTTTCCACACCCAGGAGGACCAAGCAACAGTGTTAACCTGCAACAACAAGAAGAATAAACACACTTGAAGGTATAGAGCTTTGATCAAGACTAGTGAGAAGACAAGTACTAACCTTCCCGGCTTTATAATGCCACTAACATCATTAAGAATGCTTATCTTGGCTTCGCGTGTTTTTGCACCCGTGAGCTTCACCAGTTCCTGGAGAAATTCAAACACAATTGAATTCAACTTACAATCAAGACAATAACAACTTTGTGATTAACTTTGTGATTTTGCAGAAATTGTTGAGTACTCACGGATAATATGCGCTTAATAGTGTTCCACAGTGTTGGAAGTGCCTTTCCTTCAACAATCTCGCACTCAGCCTCCACTTTTAAACTCTTGTACCTCACTTCTATGGTTGGTAACTCCATCCCGACTCTACACAACACAATTTCAAACTGTTTAGAAACCGAAAATCACAAAAAAGTATCTATCTTTTTCTAGAGATTTTGTTTTACTTACCTGTCTATTCTTCTCCTGATTTTCTTGAGCAACTTGAGATTATCATTCTCAATGTGTCTGATGAGTTTCTCAATCATCAGATGACGTTCCATGGCTCCAAGCTTTGAGACATCAACGACTCGCTTTCCTTTCTCGGTTATGGACTCATCGCCATCATCAAGAAGAGTGGATCTCATGCGTTTGACTGTTGGTAATCTCTCAATCTCAGCCCATTGCAGAGCATACTCTGCATCGTTATGATCATTAACATCACCATCATTATCATGGTCATATCTTGAAGAGTTACTTCTGAGACTCGAAGTGCGTCTCTGGAACGATGATCGGATGCTTCTTCCAATCTCTGCAAGCTCCACTCTCAGGGACTCAATCTCGTCTGCTCCAACCATATGAGCCATGGCTTTGGCTCCTCTCAAAAATCAGAAATTCAAAGTCTAAATGAGAGATAAGCTCAATGCTTTGACTTATGTATATTTATATATTTAGGAATTGTTCAAACTGACAGATTTCAAATTTTCAATGATGTAAGGGAATACATCAGCTTTGTTGCGAGTTCTTTAAACTGTCTACGACTGCCATGGTCATTAAATTTAATAAAGTAATCATAAAACACATGCTATCGACTATTAATTATTTTATTTAATCAATGAAAACGCTATGACACCTTGATACTCAAAGTTGTCGTTCAAAGCTGTAAGATCGTGGACGATTGAGTATCATCAATTTGGGAATTTTTATATTCATGATTTCTCGGAAATCGTTATGGGCCATGTCTTTTTGTTTGCTTGATGCCTTTTTCGTCTTAAATTATGTTATGATTAATGTTCACAATTTAGATTCCATTGAACACATAATTTCTTGTTATTTTATGTTTATGTATAACCTATCGGACGTTTCCAATCCAACCAACAGGCGCAGCATGAAACCTGCCAGTTTACCACAAGAAGAAAAATGAAGAATTTGGAAATTATTAAGATCACTTCCGTGCAGTTTGGATTCAAATTTGTGGTTGAAAACAAAGATTATTGTGATTACTTCCATCAATAGTATTTATAGTTAGTATTTAAGACCAAATTGATTACCTTATTAACAAATTCATATTTTTATTAGAACCCAAGTTTTTTTTGCACCAAATAAAAAAAAAAAGAAGAGAGAACCAAAGTTTTACATACGGCTTGTCTAAGATAGCTTTTGGAAAATAGCTTCGATGATTTACTATTTGAACAGCCTTAATTTTCTTCATTTCAATCAAAACTTATATTTGATTGATTTTTGAAACTAAATCATAGTCTTAGTAAGTATATAAAACATTTTAGTTGAAATTCGGTGTTAGTAAACTGAATATCGTTAACTATTATAAATTGAAAATTTGGTATATTCAATTGACGAAATCTTATTAAAAATAAAGTTTTTTTTTTTAACAAATCCTCAAATACAAATATTTGATGTTTCCTTCAATTACAAATATTTTACAAAAATACTATTTATTCTGAAATTACAACAACTTCTTACAAAATCCAAAACCACCACATCACTAAATAAGAATAAATAAATATTCTTTTTTCTGTAATATTTACTTAGCAACGAATGTAAATATATGCATATAAAATCATTAAGTCAAAAAGAAGAAAAAAAAAAGAGGATGAAAGCAATGACATATTACGATGTTGAAAGAAAAGTTGGTGATAAAAACAAACTAAAACTTTAATGAATCAGCATGACACAGCACTCCCTCAGCTAAACCTCTGCTTCTTTGCGGATTAGTCTCTTTTTGTCTAATCGAATTCGTTAAATGTCCTCATCATATTCGTACGGCTATTTAACGTTTTTTTGGTCTATAATGCAATTTAAACTTACGAAGAAAGTAAAACCCCAACTCTTTAGCATTCATTAACCAAATTAGATCGTAAGCATTATTAAAACCGAATTTCACATTGACCAAAGAAAAATAATTAAGTTTATAAGGGTTCACAAAGTTACCCGGCGGGCAGTGTTGTGAGGCCTGAATGAATAAACATTTGTCTTAACTTCTAAGATGCTTTTGTTTTGGCTAATTATCGAAAGAATAATTCATAAAATTTTATCATTTGAAACATGTAACTTTCGTGCGTGTACAATTCATAAACCCGTCTTATAATAACTTGCAAATCAAAATTTTCATAACCCAAAACATAGAGTAGAGGTTAAATCCCACGACTACGTGCCTAGTGCAATGTAATTTCCAATCCATTATTATCTTAATATACTTAGGATGGTGTATTGAAATATGCTTGGAGAAATTTAAGTTAAAATGACAAATTATGTGTTATTAAAATATGAATTTTAAAAAATGTTTTAAAATTCAGTGTTATTGGATTAATGATTCTAAAATTTACAATCAAATTCAATGTTGTTGAGAACATCTTAAGAATTAGATTTTAAAGTTTCAGCTGAAATTTTATGAGACTCCTTAGTTAAAAATACGAATATCAAAATCTCATAGTTTTAGGTGAGATTTCAGAGAATTTAATAACAAAATTTCTAATTCACCAAACTCAACAAAATCATCTCAAATTTTATTAAATCTCAAATATCTCCAAATTATTTATCCAATACACCCCTTTACTTTAGATCGGATTTTAACAACTGTCAACCATTTTTTATTATATTTTTGAATGTAACTTTTATTATATTTTTGATATTTAGATTTTAAATGACTTTCAATGACAGTCTGTGTAGAGATTTCTGAGAGCATACTTCTCTTAAACCACTAAACAAATTTTAACTTTGGTAAACTTCAAACCAAATAGTTAAAAAAAAAAAAAGAAGAAGTTAAACTTTGATATTAACATTCAAAATGTTAAAACTAAGAATCTTATTCGGTAAAAAGTTGTACAGTTGAGAAACACATTCAGAATCTGATCTAAATGATTCAGAAAAGTTGAAGAAAGGTAAAAAATATTTCACTTATTGACAGGAGCAAGAATGGTGTACAGAAGGAGGAATGAGATAATGACGATAGCTCCGACAAGTGTGAACGTCGGACTTGTCCATAGCATAAGATTGGATCTCTCAGTTCTTTTGATTGGATCGACTTCTTCCGACAACGGAAACTCCGATCTCCGAGGATTCCACGTCACGTACTTGTCGACGTTGAATTGCGAGAAGAATGTCTTCTTGCTCTGCTTCTTGAAACTCTTCCACGCCTTGTCCCAATCCGTCGACGATTTATCACCTGACATAAACCAAGTTGAACCGAATTTAACCGATTTCGAATCCAAATGTAATCTACGAACAAACATAAACAGTGAGACGATCTCTCACCGTTGTCGTTTCCGTTTCGGGGAGGTTCGTTTTTGGAACAACGGAATCTAGATGAGGATGAGAATCTAGGGATCATCCGGCAAAGATTGGATGATTTTAAGCCGGAGATTCGGAGAGAAATGTCCATTTTCAGATTTTGGTATGGACAAAAAGAAGTATCTGAGTGTTGTTGTTCTTCTGCGATTCTCCGCCGGACAATGTTCCTTAGCCAATTTCAATCCCTTCTTACGTCTTCGTTACGACACGTGGCTATCAGTGGGACCCATTTTTATTATTAATCAGAACGGGCTGGTTATTAAACGGTTTAATGGGTTTTGGATCGGGTTTTGTCAAATACCAAGTTACCAATTCAAAAACTCTTATGAATATCTCAACCGTGGGTTTCTTCCCAAATAGTTCTAAAACAAAAACTTTTAAAAGCATATTTCAATTTTTTTTTTCTTTCTTTCGTACTTTTCTATTATATTTTATTTTTTAATCCTTGATAAACTCTTATTAGAATTCCTTGATGGAAATGATCTTACAAAGCAGCTAAAATTTATTATCTCTCGATCCATTGTTTCTCCCATCTCCCGTTTTTTAAGATCCAACTAAAGAATTCTAGAATCAGATTCTCGAACCAGAGAGGAAGCTAATAGGAGAGAATGCGTTCATTGGTTTACAGAATTCGATTCCGGAGTAGATAATTCACTAGTCTTTAGAACCGATATTGGGCATACTCAAATTTTTAACATCAATTTCTATAAACAAATAGACCTCAATGTGTTATGGCCCATGATAGGATTAAGCTGAGAAGCTCAATCAAGAACACTATGGTGGAGTCTTAATTGAAAATTTGTGCTAGGCTTACTCATGACTAATAAACTTACTTTTGTTGCCTTTATCTCTCTCTCTTTTTCTTCTTTTTTTGGGTTTCATTTTCAACAAAAGGAAAAATCAAATCTCAAAACCAAGTGAAACTATCATATCATTAAATCCATTACATAAACCTCAAAATGATAATTTTTTAAGAGTGGGTTACTTGATGATACTTATGGCCCATAAGTTATGGGACATGTTGAAGATCCATAATGGAACATCAGTGCACAGTCTCGAGTTGCATTTTCCTTTGGCTTTTAGTGATGCTCTTATCTTCTCACTAGGCCCACTCTTTTATTTCTTCTCTTAATCTCCACGGACGGGCCAGATCTTATCACACATACCATTCACCTCATTTAAAAAGAACATCCATTAGTATAACAGAAAAATAAATTAATTTTGAGTACTCTTATTTTTTAAGCTCTTGTATTGAATATGTTTTCAGTTCATTAGTAACACCAGTTACACAACAAGTTAAAAAAAAATTAATCAAAAATATATAAAAAATACATTTGAAATGTCAAAAGTTGTACATAATTGGGATTTTCTATGTTTACACTACTAAATTACCAAACAAGAAAATCAATTAGATTTTTTCAAATATTACAGATAAATTTTTCTTCTATTACAAAAATTTCTACAGTTTTGAATAACACAAATTCTAGAGATTGAAAAAAATGTAACAAAATAGAGAGGAAACAAATAAGGGCTAATTGGTAGAATAACCTAAATCTAGATTCTATTTTAGAAAATAACTATGTGTTAGAAAAAGTTAGTAACTAACTTATTTTAGGGGGTGAAAAATTAAAAATACTCTGAAATAATTGGTAAAGAGAAATAGATAGATCAGATAATTAAAAAAAATATCATGTATCATCTTAAAATAACATGATATATAGATAGAATAGTGGGGTAAAAAAAATTTAGTGTGATAATATAAAATAGCATGAAATGTTAGATAAAACGAGACAAACTTTTCTAAAAAAAGGCAAATTTGGTGGAATGAAAATAGATAAATCAAAATAACATAACTGACATCTTGAATTTTGTAAAAAAGACATAACATATGCAAATAATAGTTTTTTACTTAAAAATTAACGTGTAAAAACAAATAATAACATATGTTTTTAAATAATAACACATAGATAATAAGGATTTTGAAAAAAATAACGTGAAATGAAGATGATTGACATGTAATATACTTAGTGTGATTTTAAACAATACACGAAAATAACAAGGTTTTTTAAAAAATAATACAAAATAGAGATAAATGACATGTAATATAAGGAAGGATTCCAATGTTTTTTCTCCACTCCATTTGACACACTATGTTTCCTCATGGTTATATTCTCAAACAATTTTCAAATTGATGCTATTTTTTGCTATTACCCAACAAATATTATCCAAGTGGGAGATACTTCAAGTGGATAAAGATTTATATTTTTTTACCGAAAAAAAAAAAAAAAGAGAGATTCATTTTGCCAATAAATATCAAAAAGTGGAGTTGTTATCTCCACTCTCAAATCTTTCGCAGAACCCTTAAACCTTATCCCTTCACAAAGCAGCTTCAGAGCTTTAGCCTCGAGAAATTTCTCAAAGCTTAAGCCATGTCTGCCTCCGCTTCTTCTCTTTCTGCCTTCAACCCTAAATCCCTTCCTTTCTGTATTTCCAGGCCCTCTTCCGTCTCCGTTTTGCCTCCTTCCCTCTCCTTTAAACTTCACTCAGACCATTTCGTCTCTATCTTCGCTTCCTCCGCCGTGAAATGCTCTGCTCCGTCTCGGTTTTTCAGGAATGTTGCTGTTTCCTCTGATTTCGAGGTGGAGGAAGACGATATGTTCGCTGACGGTGACGATTCGCCGCCGGAGCGTAGCTCTTTCTCTCCTGACCTTAAACTCTTCGTCGGTAACCTTTCCTTTAACGTTGATAGTGCTCAGCTCGCTCAGCTCTTTGAGAGCGCCGGAAATGTTGAGATGGTTGAGGTAAGCAATTTAGGGTTCTTTTTTTCCTGAAATGGGTTTGAATCTGTTTCTTTAGTCTCAAATTGAGAACAAAGTAAAAGTCTTTTAAAGAGAATGTTATGTGGTTTTGGCTACTCGTTTGTGTTGTCTATATGACTTGGAATCTTTTATTGTTTTCTCATTTGTGATTGAAATGTGTTGATTTTGTAGGTAATCTATGACAAAGTGACTGGCCGGAGCAGAGGTTTCGGATTTGTGACAATGTCCACTGCTACTGAAGTTGAAGCAGCAGCTCAGCAATTCAATGGCTATGTAAGCAGATACTTGATGTTCCTTACAGTATCTATTTTACTTGTTGATTTAGAGTTTGTGAGGACTTGGTTGTTTATCGAATTGCCTGTACTGTTTCTTGTTCTTGGCTTGTGTGTAATGTTGGTGGCTTGTGAAATTTCATTACTTGGATTTTATTAACGTTTTTCTATAGATAAATCATGTTGCTTTTCCTTTGATGAAAACTGTCAAACTTTTAGGTCGTTCTTGTTTCTGATTTGGTGATATAAGTTGCCGAGATAGTTGTTGAACCTTTATGTTTTGTTGTTACCGTCTTGTCGTTCATGTATTGCAAGCTTATCTTTTGGATTTTGTACATTGTGACTGTTTTCATTAATCCTGTTGACATTTTCATTTCAGGAATTTGGAGGCAGACCTTTGAGAGTTAACGCTGGCCCTCCTCCACCTAAGAGGGAGGAATCCTTCTCCAGAGGACCAAGAAGTGGTGGTTATGGTTCTGAACGTGGTGGTGGTTACGGGTCTGAACGTGGTGGTGGTGGTGGTTATGGGTCACAACGTTCCAGTTACGGTGGGTCTCAACGTTCCAGTTATGGTTCTGGGTCAGGTTCGGGCTCAGGTTCAGGGAACCGTCTTTATGTGGGCAACCTTTCTTGGGGTGTCGATGACATGGCTCTTGAGAGCTTGTTTAATGAGCAAGGAAAGGTTGTTGAAGCCAGGGTCATCTACGACAGAGACAGTGGTAGATCCAAGGGTTTTGGGTTTGTGACACTCAGCTCTTCTCAAGAGGTCAAAAACGCCATCAATTCGTTGAATGGTGCAGTAAGTATCATCACTTCTCTTCGCATAATACTTTCTTCGCTTAGTACTTCTTACAGTTAAGATCAAACATCTAATACATGGTTTACTTTTCCTTAAGGATTTGGATGGAAGACAAATAAGAGTCTCGGAGGCTGAGGCTAGGCCACCAAGGCGTGAATTTTGAGCTTATTCATGCCACTTAATGTTCTCAAAAAATGCAGATTCTGGAGGGTAAGACTCTCAATTCTCAGCCATACTCTAGCATTCCCATTCTCAGCCTGGCTACAGATGGCTAAATATATGTTGAATCTTGAACGTTGTAGGTTCTTTGAAGCACATGGGGTTAGTGAAATAATGGCGGTTTCAAGCAGTAACTAAAACTCACTGCTGCTTCACGCTAGGCTTTATCTGCCTTGGATGCATGAAGGTCGTAAAGGAATGGTCTTTTTTGAGGAAGATAACGATTAGATTAAAAGCAGAGACCATGTTTCTTGTCTGTTTGAATCCTGCGGTTGGTTTTTAGTTGGATTTGCATTTTTTGATTCTCTCTTTTTTGTGGTATTTTGACACCTTTGGGCTTTGGCATATGAGTGACTGTAGCAGTCTGTTTTGTTTAATGTTTTTTTATCTTCTTTCTAAAACCCAGTTTTCCTAAAACCTTACAATTTTCTGAAAAGGCTTAATCAGTTACTGTTCGGTTCTCGTAAACCAATACCACGACTACAGTTGTTATTTAATTTTGGCTCCGACCAAACCGAGATCAAGCTTCACGAAGTACAACCACCGCGACCATCTCATGTGTTCACTCTAATTACAGAAATGATTTGCCTTCATGTACGGAGAAGAATACACTAACTCTCTAGAAGAAATTGAAGATTATATTATATTTATACTAAATGTTGATACATAATTTACCTCAAATGCATAATAACATGGTTTTTTAGATATATGAAGAACCGAGATCATTATATGAAATGGCTTCTCATTTGGAAACTATTTAGGACATGATTTATATGAAGAAACGATGTTCTCTATCTTTCTCCCACAAAAAAATATTATTTATTAGTACTTTTGTAGATGTTAAGCTAGTTTTTATTCAAATTATGAGTGTCGTGAGTTCTTGAGTGATGTTCCAAACAAAAATTCAATTTGTTTGGTATGGAAGTTTTCCCATTAGTCACTTTTCCAAGTTTTAATAATCCTCCAAGTTGAAAAACAACCTACTATGAGAGTGACCTGGACTAATTCTTCAAGCTCGGCTCATTAACACCCCTAATTATCTCAATATTGTGCGGATGTCACGTGACGAAGGTATCTTGGACGTCATTATGTTAATAATAAAAAGTTAGTTGGACGAAAAGTAAAAAACAAATGGGGCATAGCAATGACCGAAAGCAGAGAAGGAACATTGAAGTGAATTAATGGAAGATTATGTCTCAAAAATAAAGAACAAAAAAATAAATGTCACTATGCTCTTTCAACATCATACTTCCACCACTCTTCCTGCCTACAAGTTATGCCTTTTCTTCCTTTTTATTTACTTTTTTTCCCTTTTGTCTTCGTATATCAATCCCGTGATACGATCTTATGTGTGTGTGTGTAAGTTACATAATTAATGTTTTA
This sequence comes from Cardamine occulta, assembly GCA_028015245.1. Lineage (NCBI taxonomy): Eukaryota > Viridiplantae > Streptophyta > Magnoliopsida > Brassicales > Brassicaceae > Cardamine > Cardamine occulta. Next base: position 5,382,931 of record CM051380.1, on the reverse strand, counting down.
GAGATGAAGGCCAACATTATATAGTTTAGATCTCTATAACACAAATGTAAAAAAAAAAAAAAGACATATTTAAAAACAATGTTACGCTTCTCTAATCAAACTTGTATTTTTTGTCGAAATTTGTATGTTTTGTGATCCTTACATCGACAACGATCTTCTATATAAATAGTAAACGTCGACATAGTATATGTTTACATACAACTTACATTTTTGTGGAGTATGTTGAATAACATACTATATAATCCATTATCCATGTCGAAGTATGGTGATACCAACTTTCTTGATATTCAAGATAGAGGTATGATCATTAATTATCAACAATAAAAAAAAATAGCGATATGATTCTGAAAAGCGTTTAGTTTGAAATTTGACTTACGTTTTTAGAATTAATAAACAAAATTGTGAATTCATAACATATTTATGTATATGAGAGATTAGACTTCATTCTCAAATCTCACCAAACTTTACTGCTTGCCCTGGCCTCTCAAGTCACAACTATCTTAACTAAACTAGAAGTATATTCGAGAATGCTGCTTGTATTAATTTTGCGTGGTTTAAAGGGCTATCAGGATACATGGTTATATATATACGTGCGATAAATAGTTAAGGTTATTACTTGAACATATCCCATGTCGTATATTTTCATCATGAGATAAATTTGTCTGATACATTTCAGTTTCGGTTTCAAAAGAGAAGATTTTTCATCAGGTTAGGTAACTAATTATGTTTGGAAATTTTTTGTACGAAGTAATCATATATATATATAACATATATACCATAATGACTGATGTACTCTCCTTTTTTTTTTGGTTAAAAGGGTTAACGACTGGTGTACTCTGTTCATCTGTTGGGAGATTTTGGGCGGTCGTAATTGCAAATGAGGGTCCTTGTTTAATACAGCTGCAGTGGATATATATGGTCGTCATTTGGCTCTTTCATTAACATCAAATTAAATATAATTCGTCGAGAATCAAAATAATAAAATAATTTGTCTGATAGAATTAGAAAGCGAGGAGCCTTTTCACTGCTCTCCTGCTTCCTCTGTATTCGGCGCACACACTCTATGGACCATATATAAATAACTTAACTACATATATCTACAAACATTTGTGGACCATTTATCTACAAACATCCATAAATGCATCCATATGGACCATATATAACTTAATTATATATATATGTATATTATATACTCCCTCTCTTTCTAATAAATTAATGTTTTGAGCTCTTTTCTTGTTTCTAAAAAATTGAAATGATTACATACATGGTATGAAGTCATATAAAAAAAATTAAACAATTTTTTTTTCTTAATATGTGTGAAAAAATCATAAACATCAATGTATAACATATAAATTTGAGCTATTATATAAAGAGTATGTTTTTTTATAGTTTTAAATTTATTGAAAATGATATTTAGTAATTTTCCATTCTTTTTCCTAGCTGGCCTATACATAATACAGTTATACTCTTAAAAATAACTTTCCCATGTTATATTGTTAACAAACCTGAATTTAGTTCGGTTTAACGTCTCGTGAATTAAATTAACCGAGTTATGTAATTCTCTGCCGCCTAAAGAATACCTATGTTACAAAATCAAAACCAAACACAAATAAAATTTATTTTGATTATCGGCACATAGGTGTAAAACCACAACCATTTGAGATCTATGAGTCTATGACAAATACATGTTGAATACATCGAGAATGAACTCATCATGTTGTTTTACACTACCATCATAGTCGATTATTATAATAATATAAATTAGGTTTGAAAGCTAGAAACCCAAGAGGAATGTGGAGTGCAATAAGAAAACAAAACAAAAGAGTTAAATTGCGCATGCAAGCATGCAGATACAAATACACAACATAGTATATCTAACAGGGCAACTTACACTGAGTTCTTGGGATTGCAATTTTTCTAGTTTAATTTAATTCTCATACGCTTTTACACATTATGGCCAGTTAAGTACAAGAGTATGGGGTTAGTGTCCATTGAAGGCGAAACAATTTAGTAGCATACGGAATAAAACAGCTATAGTTCCATACTATGGAGTATAAGATAATTTAATAATTTACTAGCACGTGGATCTGAGTGTACAATTTCATAATCACTAAACATGGCAACATTATTGACAGTGTAAATTTGTAAGTTGTAACCCATTTTCTTTCGTGACACCCCAAATTAAATATAGTTTTGTGTTTCTTTTGATTCCATAATAGAAACGATCTCATTTGTTTTCACATTAATTGGATCTCATAATCTATCATTGTGTTGGATTATTATTATTTATAGATAAAGGTACGTTCGTTTATATAAATTAAGAACTACATGTGGATGATTTTTTTTATAAAATTAATATAAATGGCCATGAGCTAAGATATCCATTATCCAAATTCACAGGGATGGTAAAGCTAAGAGAGCTTTTAATATCTACAAAATCATTATTATAAGAAAACAACAAAAGTAAAGAAAGAGGAAATATAAATGTATGAAAAAGAATTGGATATCATGATATGCATAGAACAAGATAGAAGGTGGTTGAACACATAGGGAGGGTAAATGAGACTACATTGATAGTAAAAAAAAGCCATAACTCACTTTGTGTTTCTTATTTCAATCATCAATGGCACATTGCTCCATAAACCAGAGACATCATCATCTCTAATTATACATATTAGTATATGCATATGTTACATGTCTGTGTATCTCTTGCTTTACTCATCAGTCATCACTAGTTTTATCACACTTTTCATTTAAATATTAGAGAGTTAAAGTAAATTTTGTTTGGACCCATCTTACATGTTCAGATATATGTTGACAATGAAAATTTTATATTTATTTTCATTGTCTAAAATTAAAATTTTGTTCTGTTCTTGAAAAAGGAGATCAAAAAGTGAGGTAGCTTTATATCTAAATCAGTTTCTTTAAACTAAAGATGTTTTCTTTGTCACATTCCATTATCAAATTTTAAAATCATTATGAAACAAATATAGAAAAAATGTAAGGAATATATATTTCATTTTCAAGTATGTAGTTTTCTTTTGAAATATTTATATTCCTAGCTATTAAATTAAAAATAGAACTTTGACTATATCATTCGTGCTGCATTTTTAGTTTATCTCTCATATGTAATCTTAGATAGTAACTTAGACTAATCTCCTTATTATAAACATAATTTCAATTTAAACATCCACACCATTTTGAATGTTTTCTTAGGTTCCAGAGTGCTCGGAGATAGGACTGGACATGATTACTCGTTATTCACTTTGTACTTGCCAGTTGTCTTGTACCCACTTTGAAAAAGTAAGTATATGCTCTAAGCAAATCGGATAACAAGTCGGTAAATTAGATTACTTGCAAGTCCAAGTTAAGTAACACGCAAAAAAAAATTATACTACTTTTCTCGTTACTTGTTACTCGCTAAAAATTACTTGATATCCGTTACTTATATTCGTTACTTGATATCCATTACTTGATATTTATTTATAGTTATTTGTTATTAAAATTTTTATGCTTAAATTATTATAATATATTAATAGTTTAAAAATTATTATGAATTTTTATAATTTTGATTTGTTTCATAAAGACTAAAATATCAAAACTCATTTTTGCCACAAAAGTAAAAACTCATCATTGCAACAAAACTTATTAACCTTGGATATTATATATCAAATCATTTTTTTAAAATCTATAAGGTCAAGTAACAAATACTTGACTTTGACAAATAACAAGTCGGATCAAATAATTTGCAAGTAGTCATATTTCGGCTAAATACTTGTTAATTTGAGCAAGTATTCATTTTGGACAAGTCAAATAACAAGCCAAAAATTAAATTACTTGTACAAGTCAAGACAGTTCGTAAGTATCATAAAATTAGCAAATATTTGCCTTATGTCCAGGTCTACTCGGAGATATATAGAAAAAAAATTTTAAATTAAAAAGAAAATTGAAACTTGGGGAAAAAAAAATTAAGAGGAAAAAAACATAACGAAGTGGTCCACGCGTGCCAACATGAACTGTATGTGCGGTGGTCGCGACGCGCGTGCCTCAATCTCTCACGTGTGAAAATCCCAAAAATAAAAGAACAAAACTCTTTAAAAAAATTAATGAAAATTTTCAACATTATTTTTTTAAAAATGAACGAAATTGAGCATGACGAGAAAACGCAGTGTTAGTATATAATAACAATCACCCAACTCTGAAGGCATTAGTAGGCAAAGAAACACCAGTTATCTAAAGTTTCGAGCTTTTTTTGGGGTTTAACTTGCTTCTTCTATAACACTTGTACGGTTCGTACCTGTCGTTTATGTTCTTTAGGAAGCAACCCAACTGAGAGACTTCATTAACAAACCCAAAACTATCTGTTTTTGTTTCTCTGTGGCAAAAAGTTTAGACTTTTATTTTAGCTTGAGTTCTTTGTTATCAATGGAGGTCAAGAATGAAACCATACAAAAGTCAAAGTTCGGGAGAATCTGTGTGTTCTGTGGAAGCAGCCAAGGCAAGAAGAGTAGTTACCAAGATGCTGCTGTGGATCTAGGCAACGAATTGGTAATACATATATCTCTCTGTACTTTGTAGTTACTACAGCTTCTGTTTATACTCTGTTATATGTGTTTTTACAGTTTATGTTCACCAGATGTTTGTGAATATGTTTGTGGGTGTTTTTTTGCAAATGCAGATTGCTTCTTTGATAACTCTAAAAGTTATGATTGAGTTTTTATTATTTTTTCTTTCTTCCTTTTTATCATATTCATCTTTTATGATTTGGAGCCCACGTATTCGGCATGAGAATGTTTGTCTCCTAATTTGATAGTACAAATAGATTATGCTTGGTTTTGGTTTCTCTTCTTAGCTCATTTCTTGAACTATCTGTGATGAGAAAAAGTGGTTTAATTTCCTCTGTTTTGTTTGCTTTTAACAGGTTTTAAGGAACATTGATCTAGTCTATGGAGGTGGAAGCATAGGTTTGATGGGTTTGGTTTCACAAGCTGTTCATGATGGTGGTCGTCATGTTATTGGGTAACTCTTCATCACTTAATCCGAAATTTGAGGATACGATTAAGATTTAAACTCCATTTGGGTTTATAGTAAATCCGAATAAGTCTCTATCTTCTCATCTTTGTTGTTATGTTTCACCAGAGTTATTCCCAAGACACTCATGCCTAGAGAGGTACTCTTTCTATAAACTCTGAGAACAAAAATTCGAACTTTATAATTTGCTTCTTGATTTCTCTTTGTGAAGTTTTTTTCTTTTCAGATCCCTAAATTCCCTTTTATATGTTAATCAATAGTTTTCTCTGGTTGCCTTATCTTTGAGAAATAAAAGATGAAGAGCTTCTTAAACTAAAGTCCTGCAATGAATTAAAATAAGCCAATTTGCCTGCATTGCCATCATTGCTTCTGGTCCATAGAACAGTCTAAAGCTGCTTCTTCTTTTTTTTTTGTATAATTTTATTTAAAGTTTCAAGATTATTAGTTAAGTTGGATACTTTTCTTTTGGCAGTTGACCGGTGAAACAGTAGGAGAAGTAAGAGCAGTTGCAGATATGCATCAAAGAAAAGCAGAAATGGCTAGACACTCTGATGCTTTTATTGCTTTACCAGGTTAGTGTTGATTTTTCAACATCTTTCTTAAATATTGAAAATTTTCAAAGTCCCATCTCTCTTACAAGTTCAGTTCTCTAAACAAGTAATGATTATGTAAGATAAAATCAGAAAACTGGTCAAAGTCTAGTGACAGCCTTGTTTAATAATCTACTTAGGCTTTATTTAGCTTCTTAAAGTTTATTAAATCAAAGTACTAAAGAAGACTAATGCTGATTAAAAAAGAGCACCGAAAAGGGTTTAACTCTTTGAGTGTTTTTGCCAAAGAAGAGGGAGGACGAAAGTAATTGTTAAAAACATGTTTTTTTGTTTCTTGGTCAAACTCAAGCAGTAGCATGAAAGCAACTGTTTCAAGTTTAAAATTTTAAAAAGTTTATTGGTTTGCTTTGTTATGATTTTTTGGGTTTTAATATGACCAAATTTTAAAAATTAGTAAATATAGATGCCTTGACCCATCCACATCTCGCACTGAAAATTAGACCAATGTCTGTTTCTTCTTTTTTTTTGGGACGCCTTTTACTTGGGAGCTCCTTCTCTATTTAGTTTGTGTGTAATGCAACTGTGACTAAAGTTTTAAATTTTCTTACCTGTTTCATGTTAAAAGACAAAAACCTGAAACAGTCTCAGAAAAAAGTATGTTTTGCCCATCTAAGGAGGTCTTCTTCTTCAATAAGGCCCTTCTTTTTTGTTATTTATGTCCATATGTAACAGAGTCAGAGGATAAGTCTCTTCTGCAGATGAAGCATAATTTGGTGAATTGACCATATAATAATAATAATATCTATAGATTATAACATCTTCTGCATTAAAATTGCAGGTGGGTATGGAACCCTTGAAGAGCTTTTGGAGGTCATAACATGGGCTCAGCTTGGTATACATGACAAACCGGTAAAGACCCATCACTATGATCCTCATTAAGACTCAAACTTTGGTGGATAATTGCAAACCCAAAGTCATTAAAAGCTATTTAACATTGTTTTTCCTGCAGGTGGGTTTGCTCAATGTTGATGGATACTACAACTCCTTGCTTTCTTTCATTGATAAAGCTGTTGAAGAAGGATTCATCAGTCCAACCGCACGCCAGATTATAATTTCCGCACCTACTGCTAAGGAGCTTGTAAAGAAGCTGGAGGTACGTGACAATTGGCATTTTAATGGAACCAAAAGATTTTCAAACTGAACATATTAACTGTGTTGTTGTTTGCAGGAATATTCACCTTGCCATGAAAGTGTTGCGACTAAGCTTTGTTGGGAGATAGAGCGGATTGGCTACTCTTCTGAAGACTGATACTAATCAGGATTTATATAAAACATATAACTATTAATACTTAATGTCAGAAGGATGTAAGAATGGATCTTACTTAATGTCTGGAAGATTTAAGATTGATCTTACTTAAGGAAGGAAACAGATTTTGAAGTTCTCTAATGTCGAGACATTTGATTAGGAGATTAAACTAAAAATTTCCGGTGAGGAAATTCTTTTGTGTAAATTACTACTACTTGTCTTTTAACTCTCAAATGTTCTTGTTTCTAAGAATTACTTTCTTCTGTAACTCAACCGAGGAAGTTTAACACCTTTGGCTTTTAGTAATATCTCTTATAATTTATGTAAAACTTTCTATGCATAAAAATGGAATCAAAATTTGAATTTCATGTGGAAAAGTGAATCAATTTTGCTGTTACAACATCTGACTATACTAAACTCGCACACAAGCCTCTCATGGTTTAAAAACTAAGACACACAGTAATGCTTTACTATAATCTCTACGCTCTATGCCCTAGTACAATCAAATCTATCTGGCTAGAAACTAGATTGATTTATCTTCTTCGTCAGTTTCGCCATTATCATAGCAAAACTCTGAAGAACTTGATTCAGCCTCTAGACCCTTAAGCTTCTGGATTGCATCTTGTACATCAAAGTAAAGGGCATCTTTAGCTGCTCTTACCGAATCCTTCTTCTGGATATCAATAGGTCTTATGTTCTCTTTCCCGGCCAACCGAGTAGACTCAGCTTTTCTTTTAGCTTCTCTGATATGCAGATGATCAATGTACTTCTCATGCAATGCCTTGTTTTTTACTTGCTTCAGCACTGGGGGACTAACGAGAGTTGTTTGATCTTCACTTGCAAATCTTGAACATGGCACTGGACTTTCAAGGATTTTTGGAAGACTTTTCCCTTTCTCCGTTGGAGTTGAGATACGGTTGCTTGAGGTGTTAGGTTCAAGAACTGAGAAAAGATCAAATCCAAGACCTTGATCCATATGATTTTGCTTCTCCAGTAGATGCCTGACAGTTTTCTTCGAGAGATGGTTTCTGCGCTGTCGTATCTTAGTCTTTGGTGAATTGGGTTTCAGTAGTTTGCTTGCAGAGAGAGAAAACTGTGGAATTGTTGATAAGTTTGTTTTCCTGGCTCTTCGAGGCTGAAGCTGACGAGGAGTGATCAGAGCTGAGTTCACTCTATCAAAACATTCCTGCGCAGATTTTCCAGGTACCATCTTAGCAACTTTTTTCCAAAAATTAGGACTCGGCTTCACTGTCAAATAAGCTCCCTGTAAAGCAAACTCCAGCTCCTCTGTCCATCCTTTCTCAATCTTGTTCTTTGTCTTCAATCCTTCTTCTTCTTCCGTTTCTATACTCTTCCCTTTATCAGCTTTTGGCACAGCATTTTCTTCCTCGTTTGGCTTTGCAATTTTCACCCTATTACTCTCACTAAGGCAGACATTAACTTCTTCTTCTTCTTCCTCATCATCATAACCTCTTAACATCTGCTTAGTCTTTGGACAAATACGAATTCTACTTCTATCCCTAGATTTAACACCATCTCCACCTTTCCCTATCTCAGATGAAATTGATTTCGTACTACATCTACTCAGAACACTGTTACCTGATGTTTTTCTCCCATTGGAAGAAGAAGAAGATTGATCCACAGATCCTCCTCCACTCGAAAATCTAGGAGACCGTCGCAGAGTACAAGAAGACGAATCCTTGGTCGATTTAAATTCAGGCTTCATAAAAGGCATCTCTTTTTTGGCACTGGCACATTCCCTACTTGAAACCCTAAGAGATCGCCTCAGTGAAGGAATCCCATCAATCGAACTATTCGATCCCGGAGACTTTTTCGCGCTAGAACCTTCGATCAAATCACGAAATAGGTTTACTTGAAACCCTAAGAGTTTCCGACGGCTTTTACTCGGTGGTGCCGAATTCAAGACCAGATCTTTCCCGGATATCCCTTGACCATCTCGATTATGCCGAGAGATAAGCCTCGCTGGTCGGCGAAGTACCAATGCGGCGGGTTGTGGCAAGACGACGGTGGATTTTCTTCTCGTCATTTCAACAAACTGAAAACCAAATTCAGTAACTTGTTAAATCTCTTAACAACATATATATGATTCTTAAGAAATTTGTGAAAAATGGCAGATCTGAGAGCTAAATTAGAGAAGAAAGAAGAACCGGAACAATGATAATCGCAGACCCGTAAAGTAAACCCTAGAAAGCTTTGATTCCGATTTGCCTCTCGTAGTCGTCGAGAATGAGGAGAAAAGCTTGGGAACAAAAATTGCTTATTTCAAATCCTTCTTCTCTCCCCCAAGTCCCAACAGTAACCTAACCTCTATTGCTGCGTTGGGAGTTGAAACGGTTCAGCTAAACCGAATCAAACCCGTAATAGAAGCGACATTTTGATTGTACCAACTACCAAGTAGGGGTGAAAAAACAAAAATCGAACGCGAAACCAAATAACTAACCGGATATTATTAAGTGGGCTTTAAACTTTTCTACTTTAGTAAGCCCATAAATAATGGTATTGGGTCGATATATTGAAGATGGACAGAATCGTAATTTGGCAAGGGAACATAAAAAGCCCTAAACCCTAGTCTCCACAACTTATATCAAAAACCCTAAAGCTCATTTCGCAGCAGCCCCTTTCGATCACACCTTTGAAGAGAGCGAAACACCAAAACATAAAGCCATGCCGCCGAAGTTGGACCCGAGCGCGATCGTCGATGTGTACGTCCGTGTAACCGGAGGAGAAGTCGGAGCCGCTAGTTCTCTAGCTCCAAAGATCGGTCCTCTCGGTCTCGCACCAAAGAAGATCGGAGAAGACATCGCGAAGGAGACGGCCAAAGAATGGAAAGGACTTCGTGTAACGGTGAAGCTGACGGTGCAGAATCGTCAAGCTAAGGTGACAGTGGTTCCATCTGCTGCAGCACTTGTCATCAAGGCGTTGAAGGAGCCGGAGAGAGACCGTAAGAAGGTGAAGAACATTAAGCATAATGGAAACATATTTTTCGATGATGTGATTGAGATTGCTAGGATCATGAGGCCTAGATCTATTGCTAAGGAGCTGAGTGGAACAGTGAGGGAGATTCTAGGGACATGCGTCTCTGTGGGATGCACTGTTGATGGGAAAGACCCCAAGGATCTTCAGCAGGAGATTCAAGATGGTGAGATCGATATTCCTGAGAATTAAGGAATTTTTATGGAATTTGAAAATGCTGTTGTCTTTCGTATTTGATCTTTCACCTTTTTTTGGGCTATGTTTGAGATATTAGCTTCTATGATGTTTCACTTAGAATGACTCAAGTTTTGGATTATTATTGTTGCGTTTTTTCTCTCTATGTTTAATCGCAATTTAATATCTGTTTTGTTGCATTTGTTTGGTGAAATGCTTTACGTTTTGGTGTTTATGTCTTGATGATTAGAATCTGGAATTGTATTGATGTTCTATGTTTGCTCTAAGTTGGGAACGTGATCTGTGTAGAATATGTTATTTGTTCACTGCTTATAACGTAAGGTTAGGTTTCATTGCATAATCATTCAGTGTTCATCTTCCTCTATTCCGAAACTATCTTCTTTAGCAATTGGTTTCAGTTTTCTTTGTTTTTTTTATAAATCTCTCTTTTCGTCCTGCTCAATGCATTATCTTGTAGATTCTTTTAGGGTTTATGTTGCTTTGCCTTTAATTTTACTGTGCCTGTTAATTCTAAGTTTGAACTTTTGTATTGATTTTTTTTTCTTTTCATTGGATTGGAAATGGCCATTTTGATTTCATATCGCCTTTGGCTGGGTTTATTCACTATTCCTTATGGATTTCATAATCTTCCGTCGACAAAAAAAATATAAACTTCATTTGCCTATTTAGTAGAGTTGTTTTACTGAAATGGCATGGCTTTCTTTCGTATTGTGTTCGAAACTTGTGATGTTAATACTAGGCTTGAGCTCTTTAGTTTTCTTTTTTTTTTGTTTACCCATTGGCGCTCTTTTGTTATAAAATCCTGCTCTCACGGAATCAGATTCAATCGAAAGGTCTACAAGACTTCTGAAACAAATCTTAGAAACCAAAAACTATTGCTTAATACTTCAACTTTAGATTCTTTGAAGGACACCATGTATGTTATCGTACTTGGCCTTGAGTAGTTCGCAATTGAGGATGAACATCATCTAGGGTTTTTGAATTTATAGTTTTAATTAGTTTCCGACTCAATTAATGTGATCTACATATATAAGAAACTATATATTTATAAACGAAGTTCAATTATATACTTACCATTCCTATCCCAATATCATGGACCGGAGATTATTTGACGGGGTTGTTTAACAGTATTTACAATCAATCTTTAACCGTAGTACCAGTACATATGGGTTCGACATCTATTCTATGGTTTTGTAGATGTCCCGCAGGTTCGTAAAAGTATATAAGTTTTTTAAATAAAAGTGTATTCCTCTAGTTCCATAGAGTGGGAAGTTCAAAAACGAAATCAAGAAAGTAGGAAAAAGACTCGACTTTTACGATTTACCCACAACCTCCAAATACGTAACTCAGGCAATAGAACATGTGAGGTGAGTGAGGCCAAATAAGGCCCATTACTGAACTTGACATGCCGCAAAATTTGACATTCGTGAACCAATCAACAAACAAACGTTGAGAAATTGTACTAGTAGACAAAATAGTAGTACCAAAAATCGAAAGATTAGTGGTGATACTTAATAGTTAATATTATCTTAGCTTTCAAACATGCGGTAAATGTTGGATATATAATGTTCTTGTAGTTAAAAACGTTAACGTTATAAAGATAAATACAATATCAGATTTATTTATACTACAGATATATAAAAAAGATAAGCTAAAATTGTAAATTTTACTAGAATTAGAGATCCAAATCTAATCCCCGGCGTTTTTAATACTACTACTAATTTGGTGATTTGTCAATTATCAGTTATGACTTTATTAAAAATATTTTTTAAAATTACCGTTTTATCATAAAATTCATAACTAGTCGGACATTACAATATAAAACTTTGATCTTATCATGTGACTAAATATTTTAAGTGATTATCATTTGTATGCATATTAAATTAGTAATTTTGAAGACAGATAAATCGAGATATGTTTGTCGATCTTGCTAGACATCTAAGTAGAACATTCTGGACTAGTTCGATTGAGTGACTAAAGAACAAAATTTATGCAAAACAACGTTATACTATATTTAAGTCGATTTGTCTATCTATATATAGAACCTTAAGATAAGGTTATTGCTAGTTTTCTATGTATAAAAAGTGTAAAATATAAATAAATATACTAATAACATTGGTCGATCGGTGCTTCCTTTGGATAAACTAATTGTTAAGTAATGGTGAAATAATTTCAAGATCATTTTTTTCAACAATTATTTTATCATATAAGAAGATGACATTTTCAAACTTATTTTTTCTTGAGTACATTTTCTTTATTTTAGAAAAACAAAACACGCCTGACGTGGAATATTCATCTAATAATAGCCGACCAACGTAGCCAAAACGATAAGCAATTTGCCACGTGGCGAAACAACAACCATGAAACTGCATCTCCTGTCATTTTGTTTGTTCGTCACTTTTATTTATTTTTGTTAAATTTTTGTTTTCAGTCTAATAGTCTATTGTCAGCAATTTTCAACTTTCGCAAGGAAATTGGAATCTGAAGGGAGAATACAAATGATTGGTGGGACCGCGTTACGTGGCATTATGTGAGTGGTTGAGTAAAGCTGAGCTGAGTTGGATTATATACGAATGGACGGTGATGATAAGTTTGTCGGAGCGACAAGTTGGTTGTCACGCGTGCCACCCTTCCACGTGTCCTTTATAGCAACACAACCATATGATTTTGACCTAGTGGAATCTGGACCCCTCCCAAAACGGCACAGTGGTTATTTCATGATACTTCAATACGTACCTTGATTAGTGATTACGTATCCTATTTCAGAGTTTGATTAGCTCTTACTTGTTTTGTTCTAGAGTTGTCATTTGTTTTTATTCCTCCAAACTGAGACCATAATAAATAGAATAGAAATAGTAATACTCTTTGATGTAAAACAGTTTGCTCCTTTATGTAAAACCAACACAACAAGATGCTATTTTGGTGATATGGAATAATACGTATCTAACCAATGCTTTGATGGAATGAAGAACTTAACTATGCTTTGTTGGAATTAAAGAAAGTTTTGGAGTTATTATGTATTTTCAGGAATGAAAATGTTGAATCGATTGGAAAAAAGGGGATGTAATTCTAATTTTAAAATGCATTGGCATTAAAAGTTGCGGCTTTTTAAATGTGAAATTGACAGGCTATGGTATTTTATATGACAAAAACAAGAGAGAATCGTATAGTATTATTGGACCGTCGGTCTAAATGAAAATGACATTTGGGTGATGGGGCGGCGAGGCTAAGTTAAAGTAAGGAAACACAAACCTTCCACTATCTACCAAAAAATTAGAAAATTTAAATGTTACATAAAATTCTTAAAATATTTCAAAGTTGTGGTTTTGATAGCTCTGCACTATTACCACTGGTACTATTGGAAGTATATACGAGTGGATATAAAGTTTTGTCTTATGAAATCATTAACTAACTGATCCCATACAATTTCTTATGTGTTTTACAAGTGCATGTTCAATAGATTGGATCAAAATTTTATAGTCACTGACTTGGTTCAAGGTATCATAAAACTTTACTAATTCCGAGTTTAAATAACCTCGACTAAATTTTAAATCTGCTTATTTATTTGATTATTTTAAAAATTTGAACGACTAGAAACATGAAACTATGGTTTTTGTCTTTACTTATAACTATATATGATATCTCAAGCAATCACTAATTAAAATGGGTAAGAATTTAATTTCACGACAGCTAGCTTATAATTATTTTGTCAAAACTAGTTTCTCCATGATAAACATGAGTATAATCATTCAGACGCTTCTATATTCATTTATTTTTGACAACATATTCATTTATTTTATTAAAAAGGACAAACTCTCATTCCATAAAAAAACCTTTGACATAAAAAACATATAATGTTGGCAAAAATTAATAATATATTTTTAGATAATGATAAAAAAAGTATACATGCAAATTAACAAGAAGAGCTCTCACTATAAAAACAGAGCACATGTTCTTCTCACTTACTACACAACATAGAAGCAAAAAAGGCAACTTGTTGGAAATAAGAAGAAGTTAATTATGGCCAAGGATGTAGAAGCCGTTGCCGGAGAAGGGTTTCAGACAAGAGACTATCAAGATCCACCACCGGCTCCGCTAGTTGATGCGGAGGAGCTGAAGAAGTGGTCTTTTTACAGAGCAGTCATCGCCGAGTTCGTAGCCACTCTCCTATTCTTATACGTCACCGTTTTGACAGTCATCGGTTACAAGATTCAGTCGGATACTGATGCTGGCGGTGTCGAATGCGGCGGCGTTGGAATCCTAGGTATCGCTTGGGCCTTCGGCGGTATGATCTTCATCCTTGTCTACTGCACCGCCGGTATCTCTGGTATGATTCTTCTTCAATCTTGATTCCGGTTTGGTTTAGTTTCTCAGTTTTTCTTAGCTTTTAGAAAAAAATTAGACAGGTAAAAAATGAAATCGGTTGAGCTAATCCGAATTTAAATATCTATAATCTAAAGCCTACTACTGTACTTAATTATTTCGAGCCATTGACGAACCCGGTTTTAACTAGAATTGAAACCGGTTAATTTAATTAAATTTTCAACTCATAACATTTTCAACTCTTTTGTTTGGTTAGGTGGTCACATAAACCCAGCGGTGACATTTGGGCTACTTTTGGCCCGTAAAGTGTCGTTGCCAAGGGCCATATTGTACATGATAGCTCAGTGTTTAGGTGCGATTTGTGGAGTCGGATTTGTCAAAGCCTTCCAAAGCTCTTACTACATCCGTTACGGTGGTGGAGCCAACTCTCTCGCCCCTGGCTATAACATAGGGACCGGCCTCGGTGCAGAGATCATTGGTACTTTCGTTCTCGTCTACACCGTCTTCTCTGCCACCGACCCTAAACGTAGTGCCAGAGACTCCCACGTTCCGGTGAGTCATAATATATATTTAGTGCTGTTAGTCTTCAATGATTAACCGATTCCAAAATCAAACCAAAAATAATCGATGAAGTTTTAACCGAAACCGAAGCAAACCAAACCAAAACCGTAATGTTATTCGGTTATCATTTGATTTAAATCATATATACTAATAATACATTGTAATTTGATGAAATAAAAGGTGTTGGCGCCACTTCCAATCGGATTTGCGGTGTTCATGGTACACTTGGCCACTATTCCAATAACCGGAACCGGAATTAACCCGGCAAGGAGTTTCGGAGCCGCCGTAATCTTTAACGAGAGCAAGCCATGGAAAGACCACGTAAGACCTCATTTTTCTACATTCTATTCAACTAATTATATTTTAATTAATTTATTAGGGTAATAATATATTGAAATATTGATTGATTACATAACAGTGGATATTTTGGGTTGGACCATTCGCTGGAGCGTTAATTGCTGCAATCTACCACCAATTAGTTCTGAGAGCTTCAGGTTCTAAGTCACTCGGATCTTTCAGAAGTGCTGCCAATGTCTAAAAGACATCAAACCAGATTCTCAATAAATAAATGAAGTTTGTAATCTTTGTACAAATCTAAATCAATCACTTGCAGTTTTTATTTCTTTTTCTTATTAATATTTTGTACTTGCTCTTTTTGTGATTTGTCCTTTGTTATATCTTTCGCTTTTATGGAGTGAGTGGAATTGAAATCAATGGAATCAAAGAGGTTCTTACTTCTTAGTGCGTTATGTTTACTTCTTAGTGATTGGTCATGTACTGTTGTTCTCCTTCGTCTTGTTTGCTCCTCTTTGTAAGCTTAAACAAAGCTTGAATAAAAATGATTTTAGAGAAAACAAAGAAGAAGATTCAAAGATACATTTTCATTTCTTAAACTTCACTGTGTCAACAACTCAACATGGAACAGCATCACTGTGATGTTCTTTGCTAAAGAAGGCAAAGAGTGTAACTTTAATGCGACAAAGGAGGATCTGTTTCCATCCACGACTTTTAGTTTTCAAAAAGGTTTAGGACAGAGATTCAAGCAGGCTTGTGGAACAGGGATTGATTTCTCTGCTTTGTCTGAGACAGAGTTGGTTGAGGCAAGTGAGACAGATGTGTATCATGTCGCAGTAAAAGCAGAGGCATTATCAGAAGAAGATGATCATCCTAAGTCTAAAACACCAATGTGTCAGATAACTCATGTGGTTTTAGAGAAAAATCATAAGGATGAGTATAAGGATGAGTACAAGGCGAGAGTTGTGAAGCAGATCCTGTGGGTGAATGAGAACAAGTATTTTCTTCAAGATATTTATGGAATTGGTAATAAGATTGGTGATAATGGAGAAGATGAGAACGAGAGAGGAAAAGAATGCGTCATCTGCTTATCAGAGCCACGCGGCATGACTGTTCTGCCCTGCAGGCATATGGTAAGCATATAAACATCCTTTGGAGAGAATTTTTGAAAGAAGATTGCTTTTTTTATTTTTTATTTTTTCTTCCCTTGATTGATTGCTAAGTTTCATTTGTGTTTTGGTGATTCGTTGTGTATGTGTAGCAGTTGCGCAAAGCTTTTGAGGCTTCAGACAAACCTCTGTCCCGTCTGTAGACAACCGGCGGATAGGCTTTTGGAGATAACGGTCAATACCAATGGCACTAACTAGTGAGCTTTGCTACGTTGCTCTTCTCCTATTTGTACCGAGACAGCTTCTCAATCTTCTTGATTGTGGTATTTACATATTCAGGAATTTGAATTTCAAGTTACTAACTACATATGCCAAATGACTCATTGAATTCAAGTTTTTTTTCTACCAAGTGTTTAGTTAATCATCATGCTACTTTGGTACTATAACAGTTCAAGTGTTGTGATTAGTTGTATAAACAGAGCACCAAAACCAGTAGAAACACACAACATAGCAAACTTCATTGAAGCACACACAAAACAAAGTTCATAACAACGACAGCTTATTTTAAGTAGAACCGCAGAAGTGCTGGGTCGCTGGAGCAAACTTCTGCGGATTTGCTCTATACATGAGCAAAGATTGTTGTAACAGAAAAACAAAACAACACGAACTTACCAAACAACATAGATTTTTTAGTTTTAAAGCTTCATTTGCTGAGCTTATTAACTAGTCTTCCCACCATTGATGGACAAAGACGCCACTGTTCCTTAGGCTCTGATAGATACCGGTGCAGTCTCTGTACTCTGTGCAGTTAAGAAACAGTTCATCAACTGAGCAGATCGCTCCTGTCTTTACCAGCTCTGATAGAAACTTCAGCTCAGCGTCGCTTGTGTTCATCTTCATAACCACGAAATCAGCAAAGCTCGCTGTTTCCTTGAACCATGCTAGAAAATCAAAGCTATCATCTTCCACAAAGGGCTCTTCTTGATCTGCAGGACCAGCTACTGTAACTTTAGTCGCTGCTAGTCCCGGATGATAGATGAAGGTTACACCAGGGCTTTTGACATAAGAAGTCAAGATAGATGTGTTGTGATGCACAAAATAGGTATTAAAAGCTTTCCTGTCAATAGGGTATGATGGGAAGAAGTACCAATTCGATCTCGCTTTTAGATGATCCGCTGCCCCAATATCAATATATACCAGCCTCTTCCTAGAAGAGAGATCAATGAACTCAGGCAAGTAATGAATCCGTCTCTCGAAATCCAAACGCTTATCCTCGAGAAGAGGCTCCAATAGTGCAATGTATGGTCGGTTGTCGAGGACGGATGAGCAGTCACCCGGAAGTTGAAGATTGTTTTGATCCAAACGGAAACTATCTTCTCCATTTCTCTTGAACACAACCAATACCTGTTCACCCAAGGAAGCAACATGAACAACACTCGAATTCTTCAGCAATGAAGAAACAGGAGAAACTGATCTGACCAACCCGTTTGAGTCAGAACCACTAGTAGTACCCACAAGCATAGCACCAGTTCCACCAGGCTTAAGTATACGCTCAATCTCATAAACAAGTGAAGCAGGGACAGCAACTGTCTCAAGATCCATCATAGAGAACACAAACCCAAAAGAAGCGTCTTCATAGTGTGGCTCACTTGTAAACTTCCTATGCTTGAAAGCGAAAACACGTGGCAAATAAGCCACACTAACATCAGAGATTCCTTCTCTGTTCATCGCAAGAAGAGCTGAAACCGATCTCCGACCAATGCAGAGAGCTTTCGAATCATTACTCAGCAGATTCATATCAGTAAGCTCCCTGACAACTTGAGTTGTCAAGTTTATATTTTGTTTACATTTCTCTGATTCCAAATAGTTCCAAACGGGTATAAGGAATCTATTGGATAACAATCCATTACCTGAGAATAGAAACGGACCAAGAAACGCGAAATTCGAAGCGCACTCATCAACCTTACACGGCTGATTACTAGTATTATTCTCTCCTTGGTAAGCTCCGCCGAGATTTCGCAAAACAGATACAACAGAGAAAGCGCAGACGATCACGAGTGCGCGTAAGATCACGCGCCGTCGGAATGAGCTAGGCATCAATTTCAGCTTCAGTAGCTCAACACCCATAGTTGAAAGTTTCAGAATTGTAAAAACAAGATCCGAAGAGAGTTTTTTTTTTGTAGGATTCTAAGAGAAGGTTTTTGGGAGAAGAAGAAGAGTGAGATTTTAGCGAGTGCAAAACCTGGAGGAGGTATGGTTTCCACCCACGAGGATAACTATTGAATTTTGCAGCCCTAACCAGACCCTTCTTGGTTCACGTCTCTGTATCAGCATAAGATCCATTTTTTTCTTCACCCAATTGATCGAACCATCCGAATTTGCTTAAGATCTAGCTACATACTACGACGACAAAGATGTAAAGTTTTTTTTTTGTTTTTTTTTTCTACTTGACAAGCTAATTTGGGAATTAGGGTTTCGGAAGCTAAAGGTGAAATTTTGAAGAGAGTTGGAAAGTGGAAACAGAAGGAACGAGAGATCTGTGATTTCCAGAAAGCAAAGTGAAGTAATAAAGTTCCAAGTGCGAAGGGACGGAGAAGAGAGAGAGAGTGATGACGTCATTATGACACGTGGTTTGTTGTAAAGCCTTCGTTGGGTAATCGAAAGTTTGATATGATAAGATACGGCCAAGTAAGTGTTTTCACAAGTTCCAATGAACCAATAATTATGTAATAGGATTATTTACTAATAATAAACAGAGATTACGTCAGAGAAAAAAAGATTTGAGAGATTTATTAGCATTAGTATATAGAACAAATTAATGATGCAGAATATTGTTGTTAAGACTATTTTTTTCTATCAATCTTAAGTATTTCTATCTACTATATTACACACTTTTTCGAATTTAGTTACTAATCATCTTTAGATTAAAAGTAAAATTATAACTTAAAAGTAGAGATTTCAATCTGTATAAACCAGTTCGATCTGAAACCTAATTTGATTTAACAAACCCGGAAGGACCAATGATTGTATTTTGTTTTTTCGTCAGACCAATAATTACATAGCGACATTTAATTTCTAATAATAATATCATGCGATTTATTAGAAAGTGTACATACTCATCAAAGAGTATGGTTTAGAGTTCGGAGAGTGAATCCAATCCACCGACACTCCATGATATCGGCGTCATACAATTCTATTTTCCTACATATGTAAACAAATTAATAATGGAAAGAATATTTTTGTTTTATTGTTTGTGTTCCAGCTGTCTTGAATCTCGAGTGGTGCATCCATAGACATCAAATGCTTATATGTGAACTTAGATCGAAGAGAAACAACCTCAATTTCACTAAAGGATGTATTAAGTACCTAATCATTCTGGAGTGTTCCTTTTAGAATCTTTCCTTCTTTTTTTTCCCCCAGGCTTCAATAAAGAAAACAACCCATTTTAACCAATAAAGTTTTCAAAGACCTTAGATGATGACGCGTGAGACTCCGACAAAAGACTAGATGATGTTTTATGGTAATGATCGAATAAGTAGACAGTAAATAGTATAATTTGTGTTGTCACGTCAAATAAATAAGTATGACTAATATAGGAATGATATGGGAAGAGACAAAGCAATGAATATTGCCAAAAATCGGTTGATGAGTCTTCCCTCAATTTATCTCTTGTCGTCGACTCGTCGGTCGTGTCACGGTTCTTCTTTCAACAAATGCGGTAAGTAGTGGACTCGAATACCATTTAGAAAAATTGAGTGGAATTGTTGAAATAATCTAGTGTTAAGCTACGAAAAGTATAAAATAAACATATTAACAAAGAAGAAAAATATAGTATTATAGATAGAGTTTTAAAAAGGAAAATATGAATTGGTAAGGTCTTTAGAAAATTAATAATTTACAAAACCCAGTAGAAATTTTATTCACAAGGCTATTTCTTTACGGTTTCCATTTTCACTTTAGAAGAAGAAACAGGACTGAATAATAGCAACTCTGTTATTGCTTGAATGAAAATTAGAACCACTGATCTTGCTGTTGATGCTCAATGAAGCTTTGCTTGTCTTTGGGGAAGCTTGTGACTTTGCTTGTGAGCATGGATTGGGTTTCTGAGTCACTGGGCCGTGTTCTTTTACCTTTTTGATTCATAGATCGTTCGTTTCCTTTTTCTTTTGAGTTTGGTTTTGCTTTTAACTCAAGTTTCTTTATAACTCTGGTGTTCTTCTAGAATCAGCGAATTTAAAGGTTTGGCTAATACCTAATAGTAATTATAGTATTCACCGTTATCCTCTGCTTCTGCTCCATCAAATGACGACCATCGATCTTAAAGAGATCGTTATCACTGAGAACGAACGAGAATTATTCGATCTGCTTCTTCGTGCCTTCAGCAATCTCCACCCGGACACGCAGCTTCGTGTGGTCGGTGGTTGGGTGCGAGATAAGCTCATAGGACAAGATTCTAATGATATTGACATTGCAATCAAAAACATGGACGCAAGTAAATTTCTTGATATGCTCAATGATTATTTACCTTCACTAGTACAAGGCCACATTATTGAAAGTAAACCTGAACAACACAAACAGTTGGAGACATTAAAGATGCGTTTTTGTAGCCATTGGATTGATGTTGTGAATTTGACAAGCGCAAAAGAAGATGCTTATAGAAGAGACTTAACTATAAATAGCTTATTCTACAACATTAACACTGGCTTAGTTGAAGATTTTACAGAAAGAGGTATTGATGATCTTAAGTCCGGAAGAATTGTCACTCCACTGTCTGCAAAAACTACTTTTATGGAGGATCCATTGCGAGTTCTTCGCGTTATTCGATTAAGTGCTAGGTATGGGTTTAGTCTAGATGAAGAACTAAAAGAAGCTGCTTCAAGTGAGGAAGAAGTTAAAGTAGCTCTTGCAGGAAATGTTAGTAGAGAGCGTATCGGAAACGAAATCGATTTGATGATATCTGGGAACAGACCAGTTTCAGCTGTGACTTATTTATTTGATTTGAAACTATTTAGCCTTCTCTTTGCTCTTCCCTCTTCTTCGTAGGAACCTGAGCCAGAATGTGGCCTAGCCTACTTGGAAGCTATATGGAACCTTATTCAAACACCTGGACTTGTTAACTTGAGTGATGAACAAACAAGACTTGCTCTGTATGCGGCTCTGTTTCTCCCGTTTAGGAAAACGGAGAAACAAGTTTCTGTTGTTAACTATTTCTTCAAAGTCTCCATGAAGCGGAAGAGAAGTGACGCTGAAACAGTTGTGAATATACACAATGCCGCCGAGAAATTCCTATGGTTGATTCTTCCTCTTCAGATGAAGAATGAAGACGACTTACAACTTGATGATTTTGAGCACTGGGAATACATCTCCCAAAATGATCCTGTGGTACCAGCTACACAGGGTTTCTTCTTAAAGATATCAAAGACTTATGGCGTGTTGCACTCTTAATATCACTATTGCTATTGTCTAAGGATGATGATGGGGATTTTCAACTTGACAGGAAACGAAACATTTATCTGATAATTCAAGAAAGAATATATGAACTTGGTCTTGATGGTATATGGGATGTAAAACCTCTGGTGAATTGAAGTGATATCATTAAAGCTCTAAAACCGGAAAATAAAAACAGAGGATCCATCATCCGTGAATGGCTACCAAAATTGCTCACATGGCAGCTTGTTATCCCAATGCAATGCCGCTCAGACACAAAAAAAACAGAGGCAATGTGAGTTTTGACTTTTGAATATAATGTAAAAAAGTTGGCAGAGTTTTTTTGTACTGTGACATTCTTGTTTCTTTTAGTTTTGTAATATACATATATCCTTGACATTGTTAACAGACATACAGTTTTCGAATTTCCCTCAGAGAACATAATTGCCGGAACATTATTTCCGAGAAATTAAATAAATTAGTGTATGCAAAGTGGCATGAAAATAAAGAGTGTATTCTTCTGAAGCACCAAAGTTGCATTATTGGCTTATGAGAGAGTATTTCGGACATATAAACCAAAACATTTTTTTTTCCTTATAATTACATCCGTAAATTCTCTTTCGTCATATTTTCTCTTCTATGCCCACAATGTTGTCAGCCTCCAATTTACAGTCAGAATTTAGAGTTGATCTTTCTTTTAAAATTTTTAAGGAAAAAAAAAAACAAAACCCGGTAGAAATTTTATTCACAGGGCTTTTTTCTTTACGGTTTCCTTTTCACTTTAGAAGGAGAAACATGATAAATAATATAGCACCTGATTTTCAGACAGCAACTCTGTCATTGCTTGAAATTAGAACCACTGATCTTGCTGCTCAGTGAGGCTTTGTTATCTTTGGGGGGAAGCTTGTGCTCAAGAGGGAGCTAGTAGGATTTGCTTCTGAGCAGCTGTTGGATTGGGTTTCTGACTCACTTGGTCGTGTCCAGATTTTTATATGGCCTTCTCGGCAAGCTGTAACAACTGATTCTTGTGTGAACATCAAGCCAGAGAGGGGCTCAGTGTGAACACGGTGAGCTATGATTGGCGAGAGCTTTGGAACATCGCGTTTGCAAGGAGCAGGTTGAAGAGTTCCCATTGGTATGACATTGTCCCAGTGAGCTGATTGGCTTCCTGTGCTGTAAGTGGGAGATCCTCCTGGAGCTCGCCTTAGTGGAACTACAATCTCGTCCATTTCAAGATCCCAGAGAAGTAACTGTGTGTCCTGGTGATTCAGCAGAGGAAAGCAGCAAAAGAGTGAGTTTCCGATCATATCTAGGAGAATCAAGAGACTGATATCGTAGGAGTCTATGGTTTTTTTATAGCAAAGGTAACATATTATGGAAATAATCTCATCAGCTTCATAAGGTTTGTTCATACAACCATAGAATTAACTTTCAAACAAATTTTCTACCTAGCAGACCAAAGAGATTATCTATGATCTGGATAATGCTATGATAGGCTAATGAAACAAGCTGGATCATCGCATGATCAGACCCTATGAAGATAATTACTGCGATTAATCATATATAATTTCCCCTAAGTTTCCGATCATATCTCCTAATAAACTCTTGCATTTTTTCTATCCCTCATCATTAAAATGATCAACAAATGAGAGCACTGTTTGAATGATTAAGGCAACTCCCATAGTTGAAGCACATTTCAGTTTAAAGGCATGAAGAATTTACCTGACCAACTGATCCAAAACGGTACATGACATGCTCTCCTGACCCATCCGAATTTGGTGAGGACCAATAGGAATCAAACGCTACTCCACTTACCTGAGAGCAAGTATTCAGACATGAGTCAAGCACTGTTTATGTTAAACCAAAATAACTCTTCCTGAAATCAATAACCTTACCCACGAATTATGTCCCTCCCCCCACGCCACGACCTTCCGATCCTCCATACTCCACACTTGAACCAAGTCATCTTCACCTCCAGTCAAAATGTACTTTCCATCCATACTGTCAATATGATCAAATGTCAATAGACCAGACCATTCTAGGATAATATGCTCACAACAATGGAATCTATTTAAGGTGAATTTTCAATGAAGAAGAATGTTTGCCAAAGGAATTATATCCCCTCACCTCCAAGAACAGCACAACAGAGCACCATAATAACTTTTTCCACCACATACTAGCTTCTGGGTTGAGAAGTCAAAAATGCGAAGATAACCTGTACATGGTAAAAAAAACTTAAGGCTTGATTAAGAAACACAGAGAAAGAATAATAGCCACACGACAGATTAGAGGCGTCTTACCATCTCGTCCAACAGTCGCCAAGTGTGCCCCATCATTTGAGAATGCAATGCTGTTAATTGAACCTTGACAGATATGCCATCTCACAACAGGATTACTCTGCATGAATACTCACGGGAATGAACAATGGTACATCCAAAAATACCAAAGATAGAAAGAAAATGTGAATTTCTCATCCTAACAATGTAATACAAAAATTTCTTAAGACCACTAGCAACTGATGATACCAGCAGAGGATAGACATGTACCATGTGCTTCCAGTACCTATCTAATGATCTAAGAGAATGGTTGCAAACTCACATACCTTGCTATATTTTGCTTTGTCAACTAAAAACTGTGTAGGATCTCTTATAGCAGGAAACGTTGAGTCAGTGGCACCATCTTTGTTCTATTAAGATAAATTAATCAGGATCAGGACTTAGACAAAATCAAGAAAATTAAAAGTAATAAGCAAGAACGTGTTTTCTAATATCTGAGCTTGCCTTCTCATACACGTACAAATTGCCATCTGCATGAGCAACAACGAATGCTCCATCACCTCCAGGCACCCAAGAAATACTAGTACAACGACTGTTACAAAGCAATAAACTTTATTTTAATCTTGGAGAAGAGATGGCAACAAAACAGATTTAAGTTTCTTGTTGGAAAGGACTTTTGGCCAGATTCAACCTAACGACTAAAAAAGATTCTCCCTTGAAACTACATCCTGTTCTGTTATTATTTGACTAATCTAGTGTCACTGAGAGTTGCCTAGGACACACATCCATTACAATGACAGAAGATTAATTATATAACTTTGTTTCACTGACAAAAATACTAGCAGAAGAACAAACGAAGAACACATACAGATCCTTAGAAAAAACAAAAGTGAACCAATGGAATCAGTTTTTCAAATGTCACTAGCACAGTAAAAAGTGAGAGGAAACAATTAGTTATACGAAAAAGAAAAACTCTTGCCTATTATTTACAGAACCGTCCTTGTTATAGTGCAGTGCACCAACTAGCTTCTTAGAGACATCCTGTAACTGCTGTCTCAGTGATACCGTGTACACTACAATAACACACCAAAACAATAAATCCACGAGACAAGGCATCTAGATCAGAGGTGAAAAAAGGCAAGCTAAAATTTCTAACATTACCATCCCCAGAATTCAGCCCAATAAGTAAGTCATGCCCATCCTTAGCATCGGGATCAAAAGCATGGCACATAGGGTTTGAATTACTGAAATGGATAGACTTTACCGGATCCTACATCACAGAAGTTTCCTAACCATTACATCCAAAAAAAAACAAAACATTTACAGCTAAATCTTCAAAAAGGAAAACAAAGAAGAGAAGTAATTACCTTGTCTTGTGAGTTCAAGTCACAGATAAAAATAGCATCACCCACATTGAAGACCAAGTAAGTTCCTTTGCCATCGAAATTTGTATTTGTCATCGAAGTGCTAGAATTAGAAGCAGTAAAGGAGCCACTAATTCTGGAACTTGTACTCATACTTTTGCTCCCTCCATTACCTCCAACAAAACTAAGCGCACGGCTCCCATTTCCAGTGCCTAGCAATCTTGCTGTAGCTGAACGGAACCCGCTACTAGCACTGTAACCCGAGGAAGTACCAGTCGGTGTCGTAGGAGCAGGTCTTTCCTTAAGCTGAGCTAGAGTTACCTAATAACGAAAATTTCCCAATTCCATCATTAGAGAGCAATGCTAGTGAAACCAATTGATCAACTAACAACCTTAAGCATTGGAATTCAAATATCACTAGCAAAAGTTTCACGATCGATTAGAAAACTCTCAAATTATCGATGTCGATAATAGCAAACCCAAACGCATTCCAATCGGATTAAACTTCAATTAGATAAACAAATCATAGTATCAAAACCAAAATCCCTAATAAAAAAATCTTCACCTGAGTAACAGTTTTGCCATGTGCGTAGTGAAGAAGACCAGAGGAATGCGTTTTCTCGTAGTGAAGCTTGTATTTCCCTTCGGGCGTCTTGAAATAAGTCTTAATTCCCGGTGACTGAGGATTCGCCGCCGGTGAAGATGATGAAGATGGTGCAGATATCATTCCATTAGAAGTGTTCATCATGTTTGCTTTCTACTCTTCTTTTTCTTCTCTAAATCGTCGACTCAATAGCATATGATCACGATTCACGACCCCTAGGGTTTGTTCTTTTTCCTTTAATCTCTCTGACCCAAATCGAATTCCAGAATTTTTGTTTCCCTTTTTCTTCTTCGATGTAAAAATCTCAGTAAAAGACTCGTCGAAGAATCAAACTTCTCTTCTGAGGTCTCCAATGGCTTACCGAATCAAAGGGGTTATTATGATGCAACTGCTTGTCTCAACTTATTATCAAAGCTTTGACTCGGAAGAGATTAAAAGTCATTGATATCAACGGTGGAGATCTCGTGAGATAGAATTTTAAGGCTGGAGATACTTTATCCGATGGGTCGGGTTGGTTATTCGATTTCGGGTTTCAGATAATAGTCAAGATACGCATAGATAACACGTGCTGACGTCATAGACCCATTTAGGCCCACTTTCAAGCCCATTATCAAACAACTAATGAAAATATTTGTATAGTTTGATAATTGATACATGACCATCCGAAGCCGATATCAGCTTTTTTTTATTCACTCCTAATTGATGTTTTGAACATTTGAATCTTTTTTTTTATCAATAGCGCGTCATTGTTTTAGCATTCAGATCTGCATTTTTTTTTCTGTTGTTGTAAAAAAAAAAAAAAATCAAGAATCCGATAATGTGAAACTTGAAAGTTCTTATACCCAAAAAGTTTTGGATAATTTCTTTTGGCGTCTCTCTAGCTTTTAAGCTTCAACAAACGAACTACGATAAGTACTACGACCGTTACTTGTAGTTGTTATTTCGTTAGATATGAAAAAGAAAAAACAAAAGTCCCTTTGACATCATAACATCAAACTTTCCTCGCATTTAACTTTTCTCCACATAAATTTTTACACAGACAAAGAAGATATAGCCGTTGGGAAAATCCACGTGGCGTTACATGTGAATCCACTTGTCTGAATCATTCGTTGTCTCTTTGGATTCTCTTTAACATCTCATCTTCCCATATTATTATTCCTTTGTCTCTTCCTCTTCTTTACTTCACTCCAAGCAAAGTATTGCCCCAATATACAACCCGTGACCTTCATCAATCCTTCTCTCTCTCAATCTCTGAATTAAGAATCTCTCTTTCTCCTCTTCTTCTTCTCCAATGATCCTTCTCTGAAACATTTATCCATTTTTCATTAATGTCTCTCTTCTTCCTTTTCTTCTCCATTTCGATCCTGCTCTTCCGTTTCAATGAAGCTACGACGGAGTTCGATTTCTCCACGCTCGCTATAAGCAACCTCAAGCTTTTAGGCGATGCTCGTCTTAGCAACGGAATCGTTAGCCTCACACGTGACCTCTCTGTACCTAACTCTGGTGCCGGAAAAGTCTTGTACTCTAACCCAATCAGATTCCGACAACCCGGAACTCACTCTCTGACAAGCTTCTCAACTTTTTTCTCTTTCTCCATCACCAATTTCAACCCTTCTTCCATCGGTGGTGGTCTCGCTTTCGTTATTTCTCCGGATGTAAACACCATTGGCGCCGCCGGAGGCTCGCTTGGTCTCGCCGGTCCAAACGGCTCCGGTTCAAAATTCGTCGCTGTCGAGTTCGATACTTTAATGGACGTGGATTTCAAGGACATTAATAGTAACCACGTTGGATTCGACGTGAACGGCATCGTTTCTTCTGTTTCCGGCGATCTTGGCACCGTAGACATCGATCTCAAAAGCGGCAACACAATCAATTCGTGGATCGAATACGACGGACCGAGTCGGGTCTTCAACGTATCGGTTTCTTACTCAAATCTGAAACCAAAATCTCCGATTTTGTCATTCCCTCTCGATTTAGATCGATACGTGAACGATTTCATGTTCGTCGGATTCTCCGGCTCTACTCAGGGAAGTACAGAGATTCACAATATCGAGTGGTGGGGCTTTACTTCCTCATTCGGGTCGGGTCCTGGATCCGGACCTTCTCCTCCGACTGCTAATTTAGTAAATCCGAAAGCTAATTCGGTTAAATCTCCGCCGCCGTTAGCGTCACAACCGTCTTCTTCAGCGATTCCGATCTCCAGCAACACTCAATCGAAAACTTCGCCTTCTTCGTCGTCGTCGTCTTGCCACAACCATTTCTGCAAAAAGAATAAGGGAGCAATCGCCGGAGTAGTAACCGCCGGAGCTTTCTTCTTAGCACTTTTCGCCGGAGCTTTATTCTGGATGTACTCCAAAAAGTTCAAACGCGTCGAGAGATCTGATTCTTTCGCATCGGAGATCATCAAAGCCCCTAAAGAATTCAGTTACAAAGAACTCAAAGCCAGCACGAAGAACTTCAACGAGAATCGAATCATCGGACACGGAGCCTTCGGGATTGTATACAGAGGAATATTACCGGAGACCGGAGACGTCGTTGCCGTGAAACGATGCAGTCACAGCTCACAAGACAAAAAGAATGAATTTTTATCGGAATTATCCATTATCGGAAGCCTTAGACATAGAAATCTCGTTCGATTACAAGGATGGTGTCACGAGAAAGGTGAGATTTTGTTAGTCTACGATCTAATGCCAAATGGTTCGCTTGATAAAGCTTTGTTCGAGTCACGATTCACGTTACCGTGGGATCACCGGAAAAAGATCTTGCTTGGTGTTGCATCTGCTTTAGCTTATCTTCATAGAGAGTGTGAGAATCAGGTGATTCACAGAGATGTTAAAAGCAGTAATATAATGCTAGACGAGAATTTCAATGCCAAGCTTGGAGATTTCGGATTGGCGAGACAAATTGAGCACGATAAATCGCCGGAAGCGACTGTTGCCGCCGGGACTATGGGGTATTTAGCGCCGGAGTATCTTCTGACGGGTCGTGCTTCGGAGAAGACAGATGTTTTCAGTTATGGAGCGGTGGTTTTGGAAGTGGCGAGTGGGAGAAGACCGATTGACAAGGACTTAAATGTGCAGAGACAAAATGTTGGGGCAAATCCGAATTTAGTAGAATGGGTGTGGGGTTTGTATAAAGAAGGGAAAGTTTCGGCAGCCGCGGATTCGAGACTTGAAGGTAAGTTTGATGACGGAGAGATGTGGCGGGTCATGGTAGTGGGCCTGGCTTGTTCTCATCCAGACCCAACGGCTAGGCCCACTATGAGGTCAGTGGTGCAAATGCTGATTGGTGAAGCTGATGTACCGGTGGTGCCTAAGTCTAGACCCACCATGAGTTTTAGCACTTCGCATTTGTTGCTAAGTTTGCAAGATACTCTCTCTGATTGCAATACCGTGGCATTAAATTCGAGCCGATCGTCGTCGTGGTCAGTGCCGGAACATAACGTTATTATTCGAAGCCACGATGACCATTTGGTATAGATATTGGATTTGAAAGATGAATCAAACAGACGGATGTGTTTTGATTATTTGATTAGAATTTGATTTGTGTTGTAATATTCTATTCATTTTTTTTTCCACGTATGTAAGTAAGAACATGAAATTGGTTCTTTAAAAGCTATTAAACCATTCAGGCGATTAGTCAATATTTTAACCGGAGTAACCGATTATAAAATGGAACAAATCTAAATATGGTTGAATGGGAATAATTTTCTATAGTAGAAAAAAAAAACTAAACCAAATCCCAACTAAACCAAAAAAGAATAAAAATATACCGATGGAAATTTTCATAGAATATATTATGGGCCCGAGCTTAGAATAACAAAATATAGAGGTTGAGATCGGAAACACCTGAAAAGTAAGGGGTCAAAATAAGAGTTTTGTGATTAGTGGAAGTGGCTATGTAGTGGATAAACACGTGTGTGTGTATATATCTCTGTTTGTGTTTGTGTCTTAATTTCTCATTCGAAAACAGATCACCGTTTCCTGAAATTGTTCTTTTCCTCCTCCGCCGCTGATCTCATTGATTTTGGATCGTATTCATGGACGGCGAAGATTTTGCCGGAAAGGTACGTTAATCGTCACTATGCATGCAGCTTCTGTAGAATTTAAAGGTGTTTCGATGAAATCGTGATGGTTTTACAATAATATCTCCTCTTCTGCGATCTCAAAATGTGCAATCAGATTTCTTAGGAATGGATTCGTGATTCTTTTGTTCGAATATGGGCTATTTTGTTAATGATCTAAGGAAAATAATTTGATATATTCGCTTTTTAGAGGAATTAAAAACAAAACATTATTTGCATGCATTGGAGGAGAAATGTCTGAAAATGATTTCTTATCATGATTTTAATTAAATTTGTTGAGAAAGATCATTGTTTGAAATGGGATTTTCTTTTGTTGTATTTGGTTTGTGTCGCAGGATCAATGTCTACAAATACTATTACTGATTGGGAATTTGAGTGAAAAAGCTCATTTTGTTTTTTTTTGAGTTATTGCACTGATATATGCCAATTTGTATCATTCCTGTTGTATATACGTTTGCTTAGTATATACCTTGTCCTAGTGTTCATATATTTATAATCATCTCTTGATTTTTGCTGTCCTAGATCCTTGTTTTTATGTTTGGTATGATTTAATGCACAACATTGGTTTGACATTCCACAGGCGGCTGCTGAAGCCAAAGGATTGAACCCGGGATTAATCGTGCTGCTTGTTATCGGAGGTCCACTTGTAGTGTTCCTAATCGCCAACTATGTGCTCTATGTCTATGCTCAGAAGAAACTACCTCCAAGGAAGAAGAAGCCGGTTTCCAAAAAGAAGCTCAAGCGCGAGAAGCTCAAGCAAGGTGTCCCTGTCCCTGGAGAATAAAAAGCCAGCTTAGCTTCACTTGTGCCTCTTTCAAAGCGGTTTATATTCGGTTACCAAAGTCACCCCTGCGGGTTTTTTTTTTATCCTTTTACTTCTGTTTTGAGTCCTGTATGATTTCATTTGGAGAGTTAAGTAGAAACCAACCTTTTGCTTGGTAGACTATTTTTAGTTTTGCCTTCATATACACATTTTGGTTGCAACTGTAGAGTCTTTCTCATCACCTTTTGGAACAATTTCTCATCTTTGATATCATTTAACTTATTCAAAATGTTTCTTGGATTCGTTTTTTACCTCGTACCAATCTTGCTTTCGCTAAATCGAATAGCTATAGAGATAAGAACATCCAAATCGATTTCTAATACTAATGTAGGATCAAGTTATAGGAAATGTCGAATTGGATATTATGCACAGCTGTATATACACAGAATCAAGAAGCAAGGAGAGTCAATGTTGATTATTACAAAAACAGATCAATTAACCAAACTCTCATTGACATGACGTCCTATGAAACAAGAACTCAGTACATAACTTTCCCGGGCCAATACAGCTTCAATGTCACTAGTATGAATAGGTATCTAACTTACTGGCTGATCGTTAATGGTTTCCCTGGTTTTGAGTGGGCATTCACTTATTTTTCTCAGATCAAAGATTTGTCTACAGAAGATTCTAGAAAGTTGAGAAGAGTCTAGAAAGTTGAGGCAATGAGGATGTGGTCATTGATGAATCTGTATTGTGGGCAAACATTGAAATGTTGTAGTATTCCTTTGAGTATGTAAAATACTGTTTTGTTGATCTAAATTGGTCAATGCTCTTTGTTTCTATGGAAACAGAAATCAAAATCTTAAAAGAGTGGATAAGTGAGAAGATCAAATTGTTCAATGATTCAGAGATACATACTCACTTTTGCTCTGTTTTGTGTTATATGATATCCAATTTCATTAGTTTTTTTCTCACCTCATGAAGCATATTATAAAAAGTCATGGATCATTTAATAATCTAGCATCCAAATATAACAAGAAACAGCAATGAGTTCATCAATACTACAAAGATAAAAACTGAGCATAAACTGAAGAGTCATCATGAACAAGCAAAAGTCATAAGAAGTCATGTCATAGTACTAAGATAATGATGATGGAGATAGTGATGATGATAATGGTGAAAGTGCTGGTGATGAGTGATTCAAGCAGCTCCACGCATGACGTGGATTCGGATGGAATGAACGAAGCTTTGGTGGTGAAGAAGCTCGCAATCAACAACATCATTATTCTTAAGCATGTTCCTTCTGCAAATCATGTCCCATCCTTTGAAACAAATCCTATCATCAGACCATTTTCCTCTTTGCCCTACTAAGCTCCCTTCTACATCAATATACTTGACAGTATCGCCAAAGCGAAGGTTATGTTCTTTCACCACACTGGCTGGAATCAACTGAAAAAAAACAACAAAACCGAAACATATCAAGAACCACAAGTAGAAAACCAATATAATAAACAAATATCCTCGTTTAATTATACCAGCTCATAAATCCTATTCTTGAGGGTAGTGGCAAAGTTTGGATTAGTCATATCCATAGCCATAGCTGCCACGTTCCCAGCAACAACTGAAACAAACAATCATTAATAACATTAGTTTCTGTTTTTGAATTACCAATGTTGAAAAGAACTAACTCACCTGCAGCCTCAGTATCAGTCTCTTCGCTATCCAATGGATAAATACTCTGACTGATTTCTTCATTTTCACCAAAGCTAGTGTCATCATCTTCCACTGAAGCTTCTTCGTCTTCTTCATATTCAGATTGAGATTCAGAACCAGACTCAGAATCAGAATCAGGAAGCTCTATTGTATCTGCTTCAGCTCTGGTCTCCTTACAACCCCAACGACCATAGACACTGACTTCAAATGTGCGTTGACCATCATACACAAACGTTAAGAACTCACCATCCTTGAGCTCATGGTCCTCTGCAAACTTTGACCATCCTTGTGCAAAATACACACAGTCACGTTTTGTGGTTAAGCTCACTGTCCAAAATCATCCTCCAGTGCCTTGGAGCTTAGCTGTGTCGGGCAATGGATCAGCAAGATGTTCCATGAAATCCAAGGGAATCCCCTGATGATACAAACACAAACGTGATACCAGATATATATCCATCATCCAAATTTTATGAAAACTTTAAATCAAGCCATTTAATTTTAAACATTCAATCAGTCGTCCCCATAAAGTAACTGAATGAATCATAAGGAAATTGTCACAGCATAAATGCTTTAGTAACACATCCAACATTTCTGCATAAACTACTACGAGTAAACCAATCATAGTGCACAATGAATTGGAAGCTCATCAGCTCAACACACACCAATCACAACTCAGGAGTACATAACTTTCCAGTTCAAGAGAGAATAAGAAGGGATACTAATACAAATCAGGTGAGGCAAACCAATGTCAAAGGATAGATATCTCAGACATTTTATCGAGCAGTGGTGTACGCTGTCAAAAACAGAGAAACCATCTTCAAAGATTTAAACTTTTGATATTGTATAAGGAAACCCAACTCTCTGCAGTATAAACTTATAAAAAAATATGTAGAAATGAAACCATTATAGCTCTTTAATCAATGCAGGCAAGCACAAGCACATTATCAACCATAACTCTGCCACTAATAGAAGGAGGAAGGAAGAGAGAGATTCTTACAAACGATTCAGTGGACGTTTCGGAGAGGAAATATTTGAAAAAACGTGGAACCAAAACTTCATTTTCGTCATCAGACATGTTGAAAGCGAGAGAGATCTAAGTGAGTTTGTTTGAAAAAGTGAAAGAGAAAGAGAAATGAGTCAAGAAACTAAGCTTTGGAAAAACAGAGTTGTACTAACTCATATCTTAAAGATGATCTTATTTTATTTACAGTTAGGTCCCCATAAACTGTTATATATTACAGTCAAAGCAAACAGATGCTGATGTCGAATTTATGTTAGTCTTCTGATACTTTGTACGTACTCATCAGAGACAAATTCCATCTCTTTCCCCTGTTTTTCCAGTATTCATCTTTCTTTACTTCTTTTTTTAAAAGAACTCTATATTTTCTTTAGTGCAATGAAATACTTTTTTGTTTAACACTTACTACTTTGGTGCAACGTTATTTTGTCTTTGCATTGTTTGATTAAACTTAGTTACTAATGCAAGTTATCAAACTTAATTCTCGTCTGACTCTTGCATTTATAGACATTGACGCAGAAAATGCATGTATGAGGAATTAAAATTTCTAAAATGTAAAACGAGAATAATAATGAAAAAAATTGAACACAGAGATTGCGTGCCTTTTTGGATATATGAAAAAAAAAGAGATTCAAGACACACCTAAGGCCAAAAGATTATTTTCTTCACGGCCTTCTTCAAAACATCTTACTCAAATTTCAACTCTCCTGATAAATTGAGAAGTATCCTTCTTTGGTAGTAGAGATAGCACTGAGTTTATATCCCATCTCACTTGCTCGAAGCCAATCCATCCAATGTGGTAACCACTTCTCCTACAGTTGCAAATCGAAAAACACAGAAGAAAAAAAAACAT
The DNA here is from genome assembly GCA_028015245.1 of Cardamine occulta. Taxonomy (NCBI): domain Eukaryota; kingdom Viridiplantae; phylum Streptophyta; class Magnoliopsida; order Brassicales; family Brassicaceae; genus Cardamine; species Cardamine occulta. The sequence continues at coordinate 5,348,465 of CM051380.1, read as the reverse complement.
TGAGATTCTTGCAAATTGTCAACATTTACGCACCAAATAAGTAAAATGTCTTTCACCATTACTCCATAGGTTACTACAAAAAATTACACAGGAACAAAATTGGTTACAAACTTACAATCAAGCGAAATGATACCTCATCAAATGCCTTGGTTAACATACACGCTGCTTGCTTTGTACGCTGCATCCATCTCATGTGAAAGCGCAAGATATCTATCAACAGCATTTCCTGTAAGGAAGCGAACAAGATGAGACATGATGGCAAGAGCAAAAAAAGGAAAAAGATACAACTTACAGATGAGACGCGATGGCCTTCTCTGTGCTTTGCTTAGATGAGAAAGAAAAACATCACTTAAAAGTTTGTTTATCCGGTTTGATGGATAAACTGGAGTCTTTTCTTGTGTTGGGGATTACACTCATCTAGCATCTGCGACCAGAGGTTGTGCACGACTGTATATATATCGTCCCTCTCTGGATGAAGAACATCATCAGCAAAGAATATATGAATTTTGTCCTTAACTTCGATCATGCTCTGTCCCGGAATTTTTTTGACATCATGCTTTTTCATCGAGCTCCTCAATAAAGCAGCATCTTCCCAATTTCCAGAAGAAGCATGTATGCTGCAGAGCAATACATGAGCTGTAGAGTTGAAAGGATCGATCTTCAGAATATTTTCAGCAGCTTTTTGGGCGAGATTGACATTTCCTTGCGTTTTACATGCTGACAGTAGAGTCTTCCACACGACTACATCAGGTTCCAACTTCATTTCATCGATGAACTTCTCAGCTTCATTTAAATGGCCAGCACGAGCCAGCAAGTCGACAATGCAAGAGCAGTGCTCTTTTGTTGGTGAAATTCTGTGTTCAGTTTCCATGATTGCATACAGCTTCAAGCCTTCTTCCACCAGACCAACATGACTACAGGCAGTAAGAACACCAACAAACGTTACCTGATTTGGCTCTATTCCCGAACTTTTCATTTCCTTGAACAATATGAGAGCTTCCTCTCCAAATCCAGACTGTGCATATCCAACTATCAAAGTGCTCCATGAAACTACATCTCGATTATCCATTGAGTCAAAAATCCTTCTCGCTTCCCCCAGTGATCCACATTTGGCGTACATATCAGTCAGTCCATTTGTTATAAATTGCTCAAGCACCAACCCAGTTTTCATACTATAGCAATGTACTTGACTTCCCAATTTAAGAGATGAAATCTCCACGCAAGCCCGTAACAGATTACCCATGGTTATGTGATCTGGCTCACATTCAGTGACAAGCATCAGCTTAAACAATCTCAACATCTCTGCTGGCTGCTCATGTTGCAAACATGCCGTCAGAATAGCATTCCAAGAAACAGAATCTACGTTGTTTCTGAAGTCTTCAAATATTCTAAAACAACAATACAAGTCCGAGCAGAAGGTGTACATGGTAAGCAGAGAGTTGCAAACTGAAACATCTGTCAGGAAACCATACTTGATAATGAAAGAGTGAATTTGCATGCCTTGACACAGAGCCATTGGGTTTGTCTGAGCGCAAAGCAAAGAACGCAAGGAGATAGCATCAGGAATAAAGCCAGAATTCCTCATCTGAGAAAAAAATGATACAGCCTCATCACCGTAGCCATTATTTGCAAGTCCAGCAATGATCACATTCCATGATGCTGTATCTGGTCTTTCTATCTGGTTAAATACTCTCCTTGCAGAATTCAGGAAACCGCATCTAGCATACATGTCACAGAGCGAACTGCCTGTAAATATGTTTCCAGCTAACTCAGACTTAATGCATAACCCATGTATTTGGCTTCCATAATCTGGCCGAAGGAGACTGCTACAAGCTTTTAAAGAACTACCAAATATATATTCATTTGGATGGAAAACACCATAAGACAACATTTCTTTTAAGTGGCTCAGCGCCTCAAACTCATACCCAAGTTGCGAAAACCCTGCAATGATTGAACTCCACGAAATTAGATCCTTCATTGAGATACCATAGAAAACTTTGCTGGCATCTGAAATTCTATTGAAGCTAACATACATAGCTATCAGAGCATTTTGAGCAATAAGATGAGAACTGGGTTCCAACTTAATGACTTGAGCATGCAGTTGCTTCCCTAACCCAACATCACCAGTACTGGCACATGCTTTGATGATGCTTCCAAATGAATGCTGATCAGGAACTAAACCTGCCTGAAGCATTTTTAAGTACAGTTTGATTGCTTCAGCTTCCTGACCGTTCGTTGAATAGCCAGTCATTACAGATGTGTAAGAGACCAAATTCCTCTGAGGCATAAAATCAAAAACTTCTCTAGCATCCCTCAGCGAGCCACATTTCCCATACATACTTAGAATGTGATTATTGAGAATAGTATCATGCTTGCAGTGGGATTTCAAAATGTGATCATGTATCTTTCTGCCGTGGGCTAGAGATCTCGACGACGAGCAAACACAAATTAAAGAAATATAGGTGCTTAACCTTATCTTGAAGCTTGAGTTCTTCTGTGAAAAATCAAACGCTTCCAGAGCTTCCAAGAAGAAATTATTTTTACATAGGGAATTTATGTGATCATTCATTAACTCTTCGGTCCTGATGGTTGATAGCACACTTGATGTTGCCAGCCCCTGACTGTTGCTGACGGAAACTCTAGCTCCCAATCTTAAAACTTTTGCCATTTCAATCAACCTTTTAATCCAAAGGAGTTCTTCCTAGCAAAAAGAATAAGCATGGAAGGTTCAGCCAGAAAGACAAGTCACTCGGCGAAGCATCCAACAAACTAAACAGAGAATTTGATATTGACACCCTTCGTCTAGGATGAAGACAATAGAATCCACTGTGCCAAATTCTTCAAACATGCACAACTGAAATTTCATGTGTAAACACATATGTAGTCAAACAGGAAGCTAGTCCTTCCTAGCTGGATATCAGACTACCCTGTTTCAGGGACAGACAAAAATAATCAGATACCAGATATATATCCATCATCCAAATTTTATGAAAACTTAAAATCAAGCCATTTAATTTTAAACATTCAATCAGTCGTCCCCATAAAGTAATTGAATGAATCATAAGGAAATTGTCACAGCATAAATGCTTTAGTAACACATCCAACATTTCTGCATAAACTACTACGAGTAAACCAATCATAGAGCACAATGAATTGGAAGCTCATCAGCTCAACACACACCAATCACAACTCAGGAGTATATAATTTTCCAGTTCAAGAGAGAATAAGAAGGGATACTAACACAAATCAGGTGAGGCAAACCAATGTCAAAGGATAGATATCTCAGACATTTTATCGAGCAGGTGGTGTACGCTGTCAAAAACAGAGGAACCATCTTCAAAGATTTAAACTTTTGATATTGTATAAGGAAACCCAACTCCCTGCAGTATAAACTTATAAAAAAATATGTAGAAATGAAACCATTATAGCTCTTTAATCAATGCAGGCAAGCACAAGCACATTATCAACCAAGTTCAAACAAAGAACGATACAAACCTACGATGATATCAGAATGTTGACTCTGGCTCCAAGTTCAGTGATTCAAATTGAGAGAAAAGCACGAAATTTGTAATCAATATAGAGGCTGCATCTCAAAATTAAATTCAGAAAAACCTCTCTTTGTCTTTGGCACAATATCAGAACTGGAAAATTAGAAAGCTGGGTACTTACTATAGACACTCTCGGATTGAAAAATCTAGTGACCGATGATTATGGAATTTAACGCTTATTCACGACACAAGACAAGGGGCGAAGAAGATAGTCGCAACTTGCAAATCCTTTCGAAGATAGAGGCAGTGTCGTGTGAAAATATGGCGCGGAATGAAACAATAAAAGAGTACCGACTTTTAATTTTAAGTTTTTAACCCAAACTAAGGTCCATTATAATTTCAACCAAATCCTAAAAGTTCAAAAAACAAAATTCGTCAAAATAAACCCAATCAATCCTGCGTTAGCTGTTTTGGCACATGCGACGATAGAAACAAATTAATACAATACCACGATTTAAAAAAAAATCCATAAAAAATGCATGAGTTGTTTGGAAAATATACAAATTAATTATATTGTTCGGATAATCACCGCCGTGTTTCCATGTTACATACGAGGAATTGCTCACGGGTTCCAGTTTCAACTCTTGTGTTTTAGTTTTAATAATGTTACTTAGTTTCACATTGTATCTCTAAAAACTCATTAAAGTTCATACTTCGACATATTTCACTTTCAAAATTATGCATATGAAACACGGAACGTTGGAGTATTTTTGTGAATTTTTTTAAAAAAATTGTGATGTTTTATAGAATTTTGCAATTCATAAAATAAAAAAATGCTAAGGTTTGTGTCCTTTAGTTGTGTGACTTGTGTTGCGTGACCGTTCGTTCAAAAAAGTAGCAATATGAGGCCAAACAATGGCACGTGACTCGGGCGCGTCAACAAGGCGCGTAGCTAAAAAAAGCGCCCCCTCCACGTTCTACTTTCGGTCCATTCTATTAATTATTTTCAAATTAGCTCCCGATATTTACTGATCCATTACATTATCAACCCCACGCGAATTTGATTATTTAATATTAAATTTTCAGAATGACCGAAACGAATCCAACGCAACGCATGCCACTAAAATTAATTTAAAAATTAACTATATCAAGACAAAAATATTTAAAATTACAGATTTTTTTTCTAGTAGGAAGCGAGGTGGAAACGGCAAAATCATTAATTCAGGGGTTACTTTTGATATTATTTTAAACAAAGTTGAAAATAAATGTTTTCTTCAGTGGAAAAAGAAGACTCGGGACATCAGAGGTCCCAATAGATTTCTGAAAGATCAATACTACATCTAAAGTTCCTGCTTGATTCTGTAATTGTCCAATTTCATTTCTCTTTTTTCTTTTTTCGAATTCGATTTCTCCAACAAAAAGAAGCTAAATCGACGGTGTAGGTGAATACTTCTTCTCTTCACGACTTTGTCAATGGCTCATAGTATTTCTCTTCATTTGTTCCCAATTTTAATGGGATTGTTTTTTTCCTTGATCTCTGAAAAGTTATCATTCATGTATTTTTAGATGTGCTCATAATCACAACTCAGAATTTGCTTTTCCTAGGTATGTCTAAGCTTTTGTTTTTGTTTCTTTACTAATTTGCTGCAGAAAGTGTAAATCTCTGATGAGTTTTAAGGTTTTAAATATGCTTACATCTACTCAAATCAGCTTAGCTTTTTTTGGTTTGTAGCTTTAAAAATTTTAATCTTGTTTACCTGCAAAAGCAAAAAAAGTGTTTCTGTTGTTTATCTTAAAAACTTTTTCAGAGAATGTTAAAAGATTCTGGTTTTAGGCAATATGTAAATGATTTTTTTTCTTTTTTTCTCTGGGTAGTATTTTTGGATCTGTGTTTCTTTTTTGGGAAGATCCACCTAATAGAATCAAATCTCACATTGACAAAATGACAAGAAATTGTCTCTTCTCCCCAATAATTCCAAAATTTTTATAACAAAAAAATATATTAAATAAATTGGTGACTTAACAACCAAAAAGATTATGTAGAAGATATGGTGGTTTCTTTGCTTGTAATAGGGTTTATCTTTGTGATTTGATGAATCACATTGACGGATACTTCATTTCTAAATAGACTTCAATATGTATTTATATTTGTTCCAAATAAATTCAATATTCATTTTATGTCTTTTTGCTTTCGTTTGGTGGCAATATGAGTCTCTTTGAAGCTAAATGTGTAATGTATTCTAACTATTTTAATTTGTTATGTTTTTTTGTTTGTTTGTACACTTGCTTAAGCTTTCTATTTCCCCTGAGTTTGTTGTCTATATGCTTATGACAATCTTATACTTCCAATTTCCTGTTTTGCTTCTTTCTTACACATTCCATATGTCTCTCTTCATGTTCTGTTTCTCAGATTCTTCAAATAAGCAATCATCACGTAATTGATTATAGCCAAAAAGAAAATGTTTTTAAACTCTTGATCTCAGAAAATGCAGACTCCAAAATCAAGGTGATGATCCTAATTCTCTAACTTTATGTTCTTGTTGTCAGTGTTCTTGAAGTTTTTGGTCTGTTTCAATGTTCTTAATGTGATTGTGATTGTGTTATAGACCGGGATCGTTGGAGCTGCCACAGAAGAAATCTCCTTTACCAGCTCCTAAAGTTGCTCGGAGACTCAAGCCAAGCGGTATAGAATACGATCCAAAAACCAAGACAATACCAAAAACTCAAATCCCAAAAGTAGTAGCTGATCGTCGTTCTCCAAGAATCCCTCTTAATGAGGTACTTTTGCAGTTAAAGATTGTTGATTTGGTGTATGCAATTTGTATATATGATATGTTGGTTTTGCAGTTGAGTTTGTTTACATGATTGTTGCTTTTCAAGATTCAGAAGAAGCGGACAGGGAGGATACCGGAACTCGAATCTCAGATATCTCAGCTTCAAGAAGAGCTTAAGAAGGCAAAAGAAGAGCTAAACAGATCAGAAGCATTGAAGAGGGAAGCTCAAGAAGAAGCTGATGAAACTAAACATCAGTTAATGGAGATCAATGCCTCAGAAGATTCAAGAATTGAGGAGTTGCGTAAACTCTCTCAGGAGCGAGACAAGACATGGCAATCTGAGCTTGAAGCTATGCAAAGACAACATGGAATGGATTCAGCCGCTTTGTCTTCTGCCATTAACGAAGTTCAGAAACTGAAATCAAAGCTCTTTGAGTCGGAGTCCGAGTTAGAGCAGTCTAAATTTGAGGTAAGGTCTTTAGAGAAACTCGTGAGACAGCTCGAGGAAGAAAGAGTAAACAGAAGAGACTCATCATCATCGTCAATGGAAGTGGAAGAGCTTAAAGAAGCAATGAATCTCGCGAGGAATGAGATAATCCAATTGAAATCTGCAGTTGAAGTAGCTGAGACAAGGTATCAAGAAGAGTATATACAGAGCACATTGCAGATAAGAAGCGCTTTCGAACAAACAGAGGCGGTTAAATCAAGATACTCGTTAAGAGAGGCCGAGTTAGCGGAAGAATTGAAGAGAACCAAAGCTGAAACCGAGGATTTGCGCAAACAGTTAATGGATAAGAAGAGAGAAGATGACTTTGCGAAGCTTGAATCAGATTTAATGGAAGTGAGAGGGAGTTTAATCGAGAAGGAGATGGAGTTGCAGAGTGTAAAGAGTGAAATGGAGAAGAAAGTTGAAACCGCAAACATGGAAGCTGAGCTTAAAAGAGTGAAGATTCAGTGTGAGCAATGGAGAAAAGCGGCTGAGACTGCAGCTTCTATACTGAACAATGATGAGGAGAGAACAGATTCTATTGAAAATGGCAAAATGTTGAAGAAGTTTGGTGTGTTACTCAAGAAAAACCATAAGTAATAATAATAATAATAATACTGATTCTTTTAATAAAATTGAAAGAAAAAAATTGCATTGTTGTTATATGTAAATTTGTAAAATTCGATTTGATTTCTCTAAGTTTTTTTTTTTTGTAAACGTTACCAAATTTGCTGTTGAAAATTGTATTGAGAAGTGATATATTTTTGCATTCAAGACTTAAAAAAATTATACCTTAATTAATTATTAGAAAAGAACTAAACTGCTATGGGCCATCCGGATTATAATGATGTGAGCTGTTAAGTATGTAATGTAATTTTCGATTTATTTTTTTATAAAGTAGGACAATGTGAATCATAAATGTAAAACAGGATAAGAAGAAGCCAAGTCATATCCTATCAAGTCTTCGATCCTCCTCTGCTCTACTTTTGTTGCGCACTAGTAACGCTCTTCAGGACCTACCATATTCTTTCTGTGATGGAAAATCGAGTCTACTTCATGAAAACATTTGACTTTTTTTTTTCTGGCTGAAACTTATCTATTTTTTTTTCAGACACAGAATTTGAGTTGGTTTAATATTTTCTTTATTTTTTTTCCAACTTCAAATTCAAACTAGGTTATCATTCACACTCAAAGTGAATACCAAACAGAGAAAAATCCAAAACGCAATCAGTCATTTTAACCAATTAGAGTTCTTCATTAACTCAAATTACCGGATGCTGATTATTTTCACCTCTGAGGTAAAATAAATGGATACTCAAAACTCACAGAAGATAGGGGATCTTGCTTTTTTTTTTTTTTTTGGAAATGTAGAAATATATTTTTCAGAAAAATAACTTTTTCAAAAAAAGAAATATATGGTATTTTCAGTAAGTTAAGAAAAAACCTAACTAATTTAAGGAATATAAATTTTGGTCTTTAAGGTAAAATAAATGGATATTCAAAACTTACAGAAGCGAGATCATTGCATTATGTTCATACGAAATTTATGTGAAGTTGATAACAACATTTCTAATCATAGTTGGTCCCTTCAAAAGAGTTTATTATACATTACCTTTTCAGTACTAACTACTAACACTATTGATTTCTCCTGGAATCAATACTTACATTTTTAATTTAAAAATAAATATGAAGTATGAACCTGCATGTAGTGGCGTAGAAAGGAAAAGAATTTACAACATCCAATAAAAATATGCACACATGAGTCGAAATTTTTTATTTTATTTAAATATTGCAAATCTGAATTAGAAAATTATAATTTTCCAAATTATCATATATATAGTTTTGATATTTAGATATATTTGAAATTACCCAAAACGGTAAAAAATTTACAACACCCAATAAAAATGTGCACACATGAGTTGGAAAATATTTTATTTTCTTTAAATATTACAAATCTGAATTAGAAATTTATAATTTTCCATATTATCATATTTATAGTTTTGATATTTAGATATACTTGAACTTGCCTAAAAGGGAAAAAAATATACAACATCCAATAAAAATATGAGTTGGAAAATTTACAACACCCAATAAAAATGTACACCTGAGTTGGAAAATTTTACCCACACCCAATAAAAAGGTGCACATGAGTTGGCATAATAAATGAACGGTGTATAAAAAATCTAAAAGCCCTAAATCTTATTTCGCAGACATAAGTCCTCTCTTCTCCAGCGTCAGATCAGACCCAATCTCTCTCCTTCGCCTTCATCTCCTCCAATCAACATTTCTCTCTGTTTCCCGCTCTTTTTTCGAATTCTTCAGGTGAATCAATCATCTCTCTATCTCACTTCTTAGCGCTTTCTCGTTTGGTCTTCGGTTCCTCCGATTTCCAATTTCTAGCAACACTCAAAAATTCGTTTTTGTTGGAAATTAGGGCTTTTCTGAGATGGCGGATTCGCAAGCTGGAGGTGGTGAAAGCCATGAGAGTGGTGGAGATCAGAGTCCTAGGTCGATTAATGTTCGTGAGCAGGATAGGTTTCTTCCGATCGCTAACATAAGCCGTATCATGAAGAGAGGTCTTCCTCTCAATGGCAAGATTGCTAAAGATGCCAAAGAGACTATGCAGGAATGCGTCTCTGAGTTCATCAGCTTCGTCACTAGCGAGTAATGCTCTCTTTTCTAATTTTGTTCACAATTTTATTTCGTTGATTAATTTTTAAGCTTTGATTGCTGCAAAATTGATGCTTTAGTGGTTATAGCTGCAAAAGCCTCTTCTTTGTTAAGTTAGGTTGATGAATATTGTGTTGTTAAGTGTCAATTTTGGGATATAGTTTTGTTTAGCTTTGATGCAATGAGGTTTTGATGTTGTTGTGATATTTTGATGACCAGAGCAAGTGATAAGTGCCAAAGAGAGAAAAGGAAGACCATCAATGGAGATGATTTGCTTTGGGCAATGTCCACTTTAGGATTCGAAGAGTACATCGATCCCCTCAAGGTTTACCTGATGAGATACAGGGAGGTATGTTTCACTTTAGCTTCTTCAGTTTCAATTTGAACCAAAAAGGTCACTTTATTTTCATAAACGGAAAAAAATATAAGATTCATCAAGAGAATTCTGCATTTAGCTCACTAACTCTGTTTTTTTCCTTTTCATTTCCTCCTATGCTATATGGATTGGACTTTTGCAGATGGAGGTCAGTGGTTGTTCTCTTTCTTTTTCTAGCTTGTCCCAATCCTTCTGATAGTTCCGTTTTAACTGTGGATCCTTTTCTTGGGCATATGCTGTATGATTGTATCTAATTTGGATTGTTTGCAACCCTCTGTCATTGTTAATCTGCCTGATAGGGTGACACTAAGGGAACAGGAAAAGGCGGGGAATCGAGTGGAAAGAGAGATGGCCAACCAAGCCAAGTGTCCCAGGTAATGACTCGATCTTTCTCCAGTTGATACAGTCATTTTACCTAAGCGTGATCTTTTTCCGCTTATGAAATGTGTGGGCTACTTTATCGTTTTCCTGTCTTTACTTTCTGATAGTTCTCACAGCATGCTCAACAAGGCTCGTTCTCACAAGGTCCTTATGGAAATACTCAAGTAAGTTTCCCATTAAACAAATGTTCATACTTGTATATGTATACATTCTCTACGTCGAGAAGAAACAGGAGTAGAAACGAGAGAATGTTAAAAACACTCAAACTCAAAGGATTTCACAACTTTGATAATGCATATCACATTTTGGAATCTAGACTTGATCGAGGACATGAACTGGGATAAGCATCTTGAAGCATTAATCGTATTATTTTGTAATGTAGTAAATAGATGGAGATAATTGATTTTAAACTCGTTTGTGACTGTAGGGTTCGCATATGATGGTTCAAATGCCGGGCACAGAGTAGCAGTAGGACCATTGTTCATCACAATCTTCCGAGATTCAACTATTTCTGCTCCTGTTTCTGAGAATCTGAGCGATCTACTTGTTCGTAGACATGGATTTGTGGTATCTCAGTTTTTGGGAAAGAGGAGATTTGTAAATAATTGTGTTGTAGGGAGAAGAGTTTGGTTTGCTTAAGATAAGAATTGAGAAGTACCTTTTTTCTGTTTTTATAATAATTGGATTGTTTTGTTTCTTAGGTTTCTATTTATAGCATTTTCTTGGCCTTCTGGATTCTTAAAACAGTATGAAGATTAATAATTTAGATTCTCTTTGATATGGTTTTTGTCCTAAATTCGTGTTTTGTTTAGCCATCTTCGATTTGATAAAAAGGATATAACTGTTCCCAGTGATACAGCTGAATCGTTATGGTTCTTGGTTTGGTGGAGCGGTGAAATTCACCACGTGTCAATGATATGAAGATACCATTTGGTTCAAATTGGTTTAACCGCTACGGGTTAGATTGAACCGAAAATCCAATTATAGAGAAATAAAATATAAATTCATTAAAACAAAATCCAACGATCAAGAATGGATCAAGGCTTAAAGAGAAGCAACCGCGCTCTCAAACTCAAAAACCCTCGATTTCTGAGTGGAGTAGGAAAAACGAATCGAATCGAATCCTTTGTTCATTCAAATTTCATCTTCCTCAATCCGTGGAATCTTCAACATTTCTGCATTTTCGATCTCTGTTCATGGAAGACAACGAGACTAAGAAAAGCGAGGTCAAGGTCGATGGGCTTGGTTTAATTGATGTCGCTTCCGAGGACGATAGCCTTCTCTTCTCCTCCTTTCCAGACCCCACCAGCTACGTCTTCTCCGGTAAATAGATTTGGATTTGGCTTCGATGGGGTTTATTGATTTCTTTACTGTTCACGGTGCTTACTTAATACACCGATTCAGTTCACTGTTTGATGTAGGACTTAGACTCAGACCTTAGATCCATTTCTCTACATTGTTAGAATTGCATTTCAATTTTACTGATTTCTGCATTGTACTAATGTCAGTGACAGATAAGGATGAAAATTGTTTCAAGGATGACAAAGATTCAAGTTTCTTGAGGGATGATGCACAGTGTTGTGATGAAGAGATACTTGTATCTTCAATTGAAGACAAGGAAGAGGTGCTTCAACCTCACGAATCGCCTGAACCTGAGAAACTGATGAAGAAAGGAAAATATAATTTGCGCAAAAGTCTTGCCTGGGACAATGCCTTCTTCACTAGCGAAGGTAAGTGCATTTCAATCCAAGTACCGTTTATTACTTTTGAGAATTTTTTCTACTTTTTGCTGAGGAATATTTGTCAAAATCAGGTGTTTTGGAACCCGAAGAATTGTCCAGTATGATGGAAAGCAATCATAAGAGTGGAAAGAAAGCTTTACCGACCATTCAAGAGGATATTAATAGATCTACAGAATCCATTTCTACATTTCAAAGTGACTGCACTGTGGATAACAGTCAGGAGTTTGCTTTGTTTGAAGATGTAAGAGCGTCTATTCAAAGGTCTGCTAAAGCAACTGATGCTGCAACACCTGGAAAATATAACGAACTGGGAGCAACACAAGTAGCAATTAGCCCAAGTAAGTCTTCTTTATTCTTTATCTCCTGTAGAGGGACTGGAACTAGCTTTGCCTGTTTAAGAGCTTATATGCCTTTATCACACGTTGGCATTTGTATCTTTGAGTGTAATCTATTTCTATGGTCTAGTTCGAAGTTTAGTCTATTAATGGCTCTCTATTAAGGAGATGGATCTACTCTAGTTTAGTGTTTGTACTTTTCTTCACTATTTCTTTACAGTAATGAATCTGCTGGAAGAGCTAGTAGTTTCTAATCTTAGATGGCCAAGTTGTCCATCATATTTCGTGATGAGTGTCCTGCTACTGTATTTTAATTCTGTGGCATTGAAAGAACTATTTCAAGCTGTAACTAGACCAAACGCATTTGCAGCAATAGTTAATTCATGTGACGTTTTGTTTCCAATTTGACCATCTTTTGCATTCTTTGTCTGAAATTCCAGCTTCAAGTACAGTGGACGGCATTACCTCTCAGGAAAAGGTAAATCTGCTAACAACTGCACCTTGTGGATTTCTCTTTTTTAACTCCCTCCTCGGCTAACTTTCCCTTTAATTTATTTATCTCTCAGACTAAATCAAAAGCCAGTATTAGAAATCCCATTATTAGAGCACAAGGACTAGGGAAAACAACAAAACAGGTATATCATCTTCATTCAGTTTCTGTTTCTCACGTGCATATTAACTAAAGTATTTATGTGTTAGTCTTAAGTTTTATCTGACAACTTGAGAATAATGGGTTTCTTCTAGGTTTCCAGTGATTAATGAACTTGAACCGTGTTTGTTGAATTTATGAATTAGGAGTTTGTCATCACTTATAATGGCTTAGCCTGATATTTGATACTTTGTTAATGATACATTTTCTATAGTCTGTTGCTACAAGAGGTCTCAGTACATCCATTTCCAAGCCACCAAATGGATTCAGCAAAGTCAGGCCTTTGTCAACAACAACATCAACGAAACTAGATAATAGCCAAACCAAACAGGAAAAGAATTCTAAGTTACCTGCGGGTCAGTCAGAACTCTATCTTGAAGGTTTTAAACTTGTATTTTACGTCAATATTTGATGACCTTGAATAATACAGGTAAAGAGCCTCTGGGTCCCAGAATATCCATTTCACGACGTGTTAACCCCATCTTACCAAAACCTGGTGTGCCTTCTAAATCTTCTTTACGTTCTTCAGCTGCCTCAAAGAATGAAATGACCTCTTCATGCTCTTCACTGGAGAGCTGTGCCAGTGCTTCATCTAGCGCTTCTCACAAGCCTTCTCTAAATTCGATAAAGAAGAAGAATGACTCAAGTTCCAGATTAGCTTCCCAGTCATTGGCAAATCGATCTACATCCAGAGGTATTATGGGACAGCCGAGAATCATACCTCACCCAACCAATAAGACATCCAAGTCCAAGCTTTCCTCTACTGTACCATCTGTTAGTTCTATCAGTGACTGTTCATCAGAGTCATCACGGGCTTCTGCAACTAGTAAAGTAGCTAATGGTAACCAGAAAATGGTCTCTGGTGAAAAGAGTCCTGCAAATGATAATTCAGTACAAACTATGAAGCCAGTCAAGAACTCTCAAGATGCATCTGTTGTTCAAGCTGATGCCAAAGAAGGCACAAAAAGAGTTTCAGCTATCAATGGTGGTTTGGTTCCTCCATCTTCCATGAAACCATCAGGTCTTCGTGTGCCATCACCAAATATCGGCTTCTTTGATGGAGTAAGTCCCCAAAAAATAGTGAAAAGATTAAAGACCAAATTTGTTATCGTTTGTTCAGTGAGATTGGAACCAACTGGGCAAGTGAATCTGAGTATGTAATTTGATGTCTCTCTCTCTCTTTGTTAAACAGGGCAGACATGGATCATCATCTGCTAGTAAAAAGTCTGGAAAGTCTCAACCCACAAGGTCTCCAAGACAAGAGCCATCGAATTCAAAAACTAAGGCAAGTTCAAGACTTGTCTCTGCCTCGTCTCCTAAACTGCCAAACAAATTGTATTCCAAAATCAACGCAGAAGATCAACTTGAGGGATAATGAGCATAAGAAGCCTGAAGGAATCAATAGTTCCTCATTATAATGTAGCTCTGTTTTTCTTATTTTATATTATTAAATAGGAATTTCGATGTATGTTAGATTCTTGTCTTCCAAAAGGCACAAACAGTAATGTTACAAATTGTGCGCAAGGAAACTTATGTAACGAGTTCTAGTATTAGTCTGGCTTGCAATATATTCCAACTACTACTACCTATACCAAAACTGGGCTTTCACGCAGTATCTCATTTTACTATATTATGGAGAATAAAAGACAGGAAAATAACTTTTGTTAAAGGACATACTCCCAAATAAACTACTCTTAAATCTCATTAACAATTCTACTAGTGATATGAAGTGGAACATGGAAGTATGGAACATGAGGTCAAATATATATGAAGAACGTAACGGAGGATAGAGTGGGCTACAATTGAATCTCATCAATGAAAAAAAAAAAACAATCCTAGGCTTGCAGAAAATTTTGTACCATCAAATATAACAGCCTTTCTTTTTAATATATCCAAAAAGACACGCAATCTCTGCGTTCAACTTTTCATTATTATTCTCGTTTTACATTTTAGAAATTTTAATTCCTTATAAATAGTGTTTTCTGTGTCAATGTCTATAGATGCAAGAGTCAGACGAGAATTAAGTTTGATAACCTGCATTAGTAATTAAGTTTAATCAAACAATGCAAAGAGACAATAATATTGCACCAAAATAGAGTGGTAATTGTTAAACAAAGAAGAATTTCATTGCATTAAAGATAGCCTGATATAGAAGATCAAATAAAATAAAATATAGAGTTCTTTAAAAAAAAGATTGAAAACTGGAAAATACAGAGGAAAGAGATGGAAGTAGTCTCATCACAATGTACGGATTCGAAAACAAGTTTCAGAAGACTAACACGAATTCGACATCAGCATCTGTTTCCTTTGACTGTAATTTATAACAATTTATGGGGACCTAACTGTAAATAAGATAAGATCATCTTTAAGATACGAGTTAGTACAACTCTGTTTTTCCAAAGCTTCACAATACAGAGGACTCATTTCTCTCTCTCTTTCGCTTTTTCAAACGAACTCGCTCAGATCTCTCTCGCTTTCAACATGTCTGACGATGAAAATGAAGTTTTGGTTCCTCGTTTCTTCAAAGTCTTTCTCTCCGAAACGTCCACTGAATCGTTCGTAAGAATCTCTCTCTTCCTTCTTTCTTCCATTGGTGGTAGAGTTAATTAGCAGTTATGTTTGTTTGTTTTTGGATCTGTTCCTTTGTGTCTCATCCACTAAAGCATAGGTTATAACTGTTCTTAACTTGAAAAAAAAGAGAGACTCCGTGACTTTTATGACATTTTTACTTGTGAAGTTGTGTTCATTTGTTTATAACTCATCTTTGGTTGCTGGCTGTTGATGTTTTACTCAGATTTATTGAATCTCTGTTATAATTAGGCTTGTAACAGATTGTTGTTTCATATTCTTCTGTAAGTTTTCTTTATGTTTAGTTTCTGCTGCTAAAGAGCTCACTGTTCTCTCACTTGTGTCTGTCTGACTCACAGTCTTGTTGAAACTAAGAAAATGTGGTTTCTGTTTGGTTGTAAGTAACAAAAAGTGATTCTGATGTTTAGGTTTATGTTTTGTATAATCTGGGGATTCCTTTGGATTTCATGGAACATCTTGCTGATCCATTACCTGACACAGCTAAGCTCCAATGTTACGATACATTGAATAAGGGCTAGATTCATTGTATAGGCCCACTATGTATCGTTATACATATGTATGTGTTATGATGGTGAAGGAATACAGAACGTCTTTCCGCTTGCACTTTGACATGGTATCAGAGCCAAAATTTTGATCTCTTCGTTTTCTTTCTCATATTTTTTTTCTCAGATTCATCTTCTTCTTTGTTTGATCACGAGCCCATTGCTCGCCTGATTTATCAACGTTTCTTGCGATGGATAATGCACTTGCTGTTACTGTTGCTTCCATCAAAAATGACGGAATTTTGTCAGATTATTATCTTCCTCCTGGTGCTGATCCTGGTAATATCATCTCTACTGTGACTCTTAATGGAAACAATTATGAGCGATGGGCGAAGGTTATGCGCAACGCCTTTCATGCCAAAAATAAACTCAATTTTATCGATGGTATTCTCCAGCGACCTTCTCCCGGGACTGATCTATACAAGCTTTGGGGCATTATCAACTCTATGATGGTTGCTTGGATTCTCAATACCATTGATCCTGAGCTTCGCTCCTCTGTTTCCTGTTTCGATACTGCCTATGATTTGTGGATGAGTCTAAAGGAGCGTTTTTCTGTTGGTAATGATCCTCTAATTTATCAGCTCCAATCGTCTATTAGTGCTTGTAAACAAGAAGGCTTGTCGGTTCAGGCTTATTTTGGAAAACTGAAACGAATGTGGGATGATTTGGAGGACTATGATCCGATTCCTCCCTGCTGCTGCGGGAATACTCGTTGTGCTCAACAAAACGCACATATTGCTCGCCGTGACAAGGAACGAATGTCACAGTTTTTGATGGGTCTTGATGGGGCTCGTTTTGGTGCTACTCAGTCAAATATCTTATCTATGTCATCATCTCCTTCTCTCTCTGCTGCTTACTCGTTGATACAGCAAGAAGAGAAGCACCAAAGCATTGCTCGGGCTAGTGATATACGACCCGATGCTGTTGGATTCTCGGCACAGATTTCCTCGCCGAATACTTCGTCTGTTTCACGGGGCCACCCTTCTTTCACTTGCACTCACTGTGGCAAGTCTGGCCATGAGATTAGTCGATGTTATCAACTTCTTGGCTATCCTGATGTTTCGTCTTCGACTGGTCGCGGTCACGGTAAGGGTCGCGGCCGTGGGGTTTCTTTTGCTGTCGGTTGCGCTAATAGTTCTCAGCTCACTGCTGGCGTTAGTGCATCTCCTCACACCCTTACGTCTCTTGATCGAGAGGGTTTGTCATTGTCTGATTCTCAATGGGAACAACTTATCAATCTTTTACGTACTCCGGCTCCTCTCTCACGACTTTCTGGTATTATTATTGATAGTGGCGCTTCTCATCATCTAACTGGTTCTCTTGCTTCCTTGTTTGATGTTGTTGATATTCCTCCTTGTCCTATTGGTTTACCCAATGGCACCCTTACTTTGGCTACTAAGCGTGGGAAATTATCCTTAGGCGGTTCTGTGATTTTGTCTGCTGTTTTATATATTCCTCAATTAACCAACACATTGCTCTCTGTCGCTTGTTTGCTAAAAGAGAAGTCTTGTCTAGCGGTTTTTACGGACAAGTTTTGCTATGTACAGGACCGATCTACGAAGATGCTGATTGAAGCAGGAACTGAGTGTGAAGGGGTTTATGTTTTCAGTGGGTTATTGTCGGTCAGGCTAATTCCGTCGGAAGTCTTGGGAGTTATGAGTTATGGCATCGTCGCTTAGGTCACCCGTCATTCTCTACTTTTACACATTTGTCAAAACTTGTTGATGTTGGATCTAAGGATCAATTTTCATTATCTTGTGACGTTTGTACTCGGTCCAAACAGTCTCATTTCAGTTTTTTGGATAGCAATAATAAAGCAGCCCCTATTTTTAATCTTCTCCATTGTGATATTTAGGGTCCCTACAGTACTCCTTCTACTTGTGGTTCCTCCTATTTTTAACGATCGTCGACGATTATTCCCGCTCTGTTTGGGTCTGTTTAATGCGGGCTAAGAGTGAAGTCAACACACTTTTACGTAATTTTTGTGCTATGGTTACTCGACAATTTTACACGGATGTTCGTATGATCCGTAGTGATAATGGTTCTGAGTTCATGGCTCTTAAACCGTGGTTTGCTTCTCAAGGGATTATTCACCAAACCTCATGTGTTGGCACACCCCAACAAAATGGGCATGTGGAACGCAAACATCGACACATTCTCGATGTTGCTCGTTTTTTACGCTTTCAAGCAGATTTGCCTTTGAAATTCTGGGGGGATTGTGTTCTCACTGCTTGTTACTTAATAAATCGCACTCCTTCGACAGTTCTTTCCGGTAAGACCCCACATGCGCTCTTGTTTGATCAGTCTCCTTCGTATGCGCATATTCGTATTTTTGGTTGTTTGTGCTATACACACAAGGGCACCTTGGTTCGGAAAAAGTTTGATGAACGTGCTTCTCGGTGTGTATTTCTTGGTTATCCATATAATCAAAAGGGTTGGCGTGTTTTTGATCTTGACAAATAGGAGTATTTTGTCTCTCGAAATGTTGTTTTCAACGAGGCCATTTTTCCTTTTGCTACTTCTGCTCCGATTTTTTCCATTGCTCCTCCTCTCACGCCTGTCTCTTCTCCGTTGGTTCTTATCGAAGAGGACATCTCTGGTTCCTCCTCTCCATCTGCACCTTTAGCTGATAGGGGGAGTATAGTAGAGCCTCCTCCTCTTTGTTCTGAGATTATTGAACATGGTGTTACTCCTGCTAGCACTGTCTCTAGTCTTGACCATGCTCCTACTCCTTCTACCATTGTGATTCCATCCTCTTCTTCTTCTACTTCGGCTGTAGATGTTCTGCATACGGTTGGGGTTTCTTTACCGGTCCCAGAGGTCGAGAAGTTGGGTAAAGGTCATCGTGAAAAGAAACGATTTGTTTTACTTGCTCCTTATGTCACGTATTCGGCTCAAGCTCCTCACGAATCTACGCATTTGTCGCTCCACTCATCTTCCATTTCCCTGGGTACTCCTTATCCTATTGCCAATTACATGTGTTCAGCTAATTTTTCGGAGTCTTTCAAGGTGTTTTTGGCTAATATCACTGCCTTCACAGAACCTCACACTTTTAAAGATGCTATGGAATTTGATGTTTGGCGCAAAGCCATGGGTTCCGAGATTAGGGCTTTGGAAGACAATGATACATGGGATCTTACTGATTTGCCACCTGGAAAGCGGACTATTGGTTGTAAGTGGGTCTTCAAACTCAAGTTTAACTCTGATGGTACTGTTGAGCGTCATAAAGCACGTTTGGTTGCACTTGGTAATCGCCAAGAGGAGGGCATTGATTATGACGAAACTTTTGCTCCTATTATTAAGATGCCCACTGTTCGAACTTTTCTCAATATCGCTGCTTCTCGTAACTGGGAACTTCATCAGATAGATGTTCACAATGCTTTCCTCCATGGTACTTTAGAGGAAGAAGTCTACATGCGCCCACCTCCAGGATTTCTATCTAATTATCCTCACAAGGTATGTCGTTTAAAGAATTCTCTTTATGGACTTCGACAAGCCCCCCGTTGTTGGTTTGGTACGCTTCATACATCACTCTTGGATTATGGCTTTCGTCAATCCACTTCTGACTACTCGCTTTTCTCTCTTGTTCATGGATCTATGGAGACATATATTCTTGTTTATGTTGATGATTTGATCATTGGTGGTAATGACACAGCTACTATCTTGTCCTTCAAATCTTATCTCTCTAGTCAGTTTCATATGAAAGATTTGGGAACTCCTCGTTATTTTCTGGGCATTGAGATAGCTCGAAATGGTGAAGGCTTGTTCTTGTGTCAACGCAAATATTGTCTTGATATTCTCTCCGAGGCTGGTCTTCTTGGGTGTCGTCCCACCGAGATTCCAATTGCTCAAAACCAACGTCTCGCTTACTCCGTAGATGTTCCGTTTGTTGATCCTTTGCAATATCAGCGTATTGTTGGTAAACTTATCTATCTTACACTTACTCGTCCTGAGCTTTGCTACTCGGTACACATTCTTTCTCAGTTTATGAAAGCACCCACTAATGAACATTGGGACGCTGCTTTTAAGGTTCTTCGATATTTGAAAGGGACTCCTGGCCAGGGACTTCTCTACAAAGCTGGTACTGACTTGATTCTCACCGGGTATTGTGATGCTGACTACGCTGCTTGTCCTCTCACACGTCGGTCTTTGACTGGATATGTCTTCTTTCTTGGTGGTTCTCCTATTTCTTGGAAAACTAAAAAACAAGACATTGTTTCTCTGTCATCGGTTGAGTCTGAGTATCGTTCGATGTCATGGGCTACAAAAGAAGTCAAGTGGCTAAAATCTCTTCTAACATTTTTCGATATTGTGCAACCGGGTCCTATTCCGTTTCATTGCGATAATCAGGCGGCAATGCATATTGCTAATAATCCTGTTTTTCATGAACGCACTAAGCATATTGAAGTGGACTGTCATCATGTTCGTGACGCAATTCAAGCTTGTCTCATAAAACAGATGTTTGTTCGCACCACTGAGCAGCTTGCCGACATCTTTACTAAAGCTTTAGGGAGTGTCCAGTTTCATTATTTACTTGACAAGTTGGGCATTTGTGATCTCCATGCTCTAACTTGAGGGGGAGTGTTACGATACATTGAATATGGGCTAGATTCATTGTATAGGCCCACTATGTATCATTATATATATGTATGTGTTATGATGGTGAAGGAATACAGAACGTCTTTCCGCTTGCACTTTGACATCCAAGGCACTGGAGGAAGATTTTGGACAGTGAGCTTGACCAGAAAACGCGACTGTGTGTATTTTACACAAGGATGGTCAAAGTTTGCAGAGGACCATGAGCTCAAAGATGGTGAGTTCTTAACGTTTGTGTATGTTGGTCAACGCACATTTGAAGTCAGTGTCTATGGTCGTTGGGGTTGTAAGGAGACCAGAGCTGAAGCAGAAACAATAGAGCTTCGTGATTCTGATTCTGAGTCTGGTTCTGAATCTCAATCTGAATATGAAGAAGACTAAGAAGCTTCAATGGAAGATGATGACACTAGCTTTGGTGAAAATGAAGAAATCAGTCAGAGTATTTATCCATTGGATAGCGAAGAGACTGATACTAAGGCTACAGGTGAGTTAGTTCTTTTCAACATTGGTGAATTCAAAAACAGAAACTAATGTTATTAATGATTGTTTGTTTCAGTTGTTGCTGGGAACGTGGCAGCTATGACTATGGATATGACTAATCCAAACTTTGCCACTACCCTCAAGAACATAATTTATGAGCTAGTATAATTAAACGAGTATATTTTTTTAGTATGTTGGTTTTTTTACTTGTGGTTCTTGATATGTTTCGGTTTTGTTGGGTTTTTTTTATAGTTGATTCCAGCCAATGTGGTGAAAGAACATAACCTTCGCTTTGGCGATACTGTCAAGTACATTGATGTAGAAGGGAGCTTAGTAGGGCAAAGAGGAAAATGGTCTGATGATAAGATTTGTTTTAAAAGATGGGACAGGATTTGCAGAAGAAACAGACTCAAGAATAATGATGTTGTCCACTGCGAGCTTCTTCACCACCAGAGCTTCGTTCATTCCATCAGAATCCACGTCAGGCGTGGAGCTGCTTGAATCACTCATCACCTTCATCTTCAGCACTTTCACCATTATCATCATCACTATCACCATCATCATTATCGTTAGTACTATGACATGACTTATTGTGGCTTTTGCTTGTTCATGACTCTTCAAATTCTTCTATTTTTTATCTTTGTATTGTAGTATTTATGAACTTATGGCTGTTTCTTGTTATATTTGAATGCTAGTTATTAAATGATCCATGGCTTTTTATAATATGCTTTATAAGGTGAGAAAAAAACTAATGAAGTTAGATATCATATAACACAAAACAGTGACGCAAAAGTGAGTGTATATCTGTGAATCATTGAACAATTTGATCTTCTCTCAGTTATTCACTCTTTAAGAATTTGATTTATGTTTCCATAGAAACAAAGAGCATTGACCAATTGAGATCAATCAAACAGTATTTTATTGACCAACTGAATATAATACCGGCAGTGAAGGAGAAAAGGGCTTTTCTCAAATCCACTAAGGATTGTGTTTGGGCAGATTCAAATATTTTCTTGACCAGCAAGTCACCCTCTTCCTCTCTGATATACCTAAAAAGACTTATGCTTTTTCGGACTAAAGAGCTCGAGCCCCACGAGCTTTTTAATATCTCCCCATTCCTCACCATACTGAGTGAAACCAATGTCTTTGAAGTTGTGAGTAAACAACCCATTCGCGACCAATTTAGGTCTGTTGCAAGTCTCTAGGTCATGAGTCTTGAGAATTTCTTTAGCTGCTTCCTTGGAAGAGATCACGACCATAGGGACGACCCCGGAGCGGAGAAGCATCACTGGTCCATGTTCTAAAGAGAGCTTGTGAAATGAACTGTGAAGCAATTTTCCAAGCTGGTGCAAGTTTCCGATGGTTGGAAGACCTGCAGGTCCAGGAGGAAGCTTCCTTTTCGAAGATAAAATCTTTTTAAAGAGGATCAAAAAGAGAAGGAAGAGGAAACAGAGGAAGATTGACATTTTTTTTTGTTTCTTTATTTTTTATTTTTGGCTCTTATTTGTTTACCTTTGTATTTGGAGTGAAGAGCAGTTTGTGAGGCATTAATATATAGGCAATGCAGGTCCTAATTAGGCTTTTATACTAATTAAATATAAGGTTTTGTGTATTCTATGAAAGGAATTGAATTAATTACTTAGGGCAATTCTGGGAAGACATATCATGTTATTAAGTAAATGTGTTTAATGGGTGAAGACACCACAAAATGACAGGTTAGATATGAAGCTCTCTCTTACCATATCGGTAACATAACGTGGAAATCAACAAATCTAAACATTTTTGTGTGGAGCTGATTCGTGTAATCAACAAACTAATTAGGTTTGATAACTTTTTAATAATTTCAATTATTATATGGGAAAATATGAAATATGCGGAGGGGAAAAAATTAACAACGCGTGTAGTGGCACACTAGTATTGGCCATTGGGTTTAGGGCTAATGAGATAAACTCACTACGGTCTCATGTTTCATTCCATTGTCTGTATATTCTGCGCGTTGGTCACTTAGGTTTTGACCAGGTGCTTTAGTTGTGGTGAGCTTCCAGAATTTTTTACCAAAAGGCATGTTCATCCTGGGATTAGTCGGGTGCTTCGACGAAATCCGGATATGTAGTAATATAACCACTAATTTTGCAAAATTAGAAAAAGGTTCCACATGGCTCAAGGCCGGAATGAACCGATGGTCAAACCTTATTTGATCGTGGATCTAAGATGTCTTTGACCGGACAAAAATCCTGTAAGAATCTATCAAAAACCTGCGAACTCATATATATAAAACATCTTGTTGATCTCAATTGAATTAAATTATCTAAAATTATTGTAAATGATCGTCTTCTCATTTTATTATTTAGAAATTTAACTTTTTAAATTCTATTGCTAAACAGTGAACTAAAACATCTTAATAAAAGAAAATGAACTACAAAACAATATACTCATACACATTGATTCTGTTCTAAATATAAAAAAATCATCAAACAAAAGTGTTTTTTTTTTCTTGCAGATCTTTTTGAATTGTCTCGAGAGAGTTTTGAGTCAATCAAGACGATTCTGGAAGAAAAATAGAACACAATAAACAAAAGGAATGCTTTTAAATACAACACTAAAATTTTGGGGGCGTGAAATAAAAATTTGAAAAAAGGGAAAACTGTAGATTAATATAAGTTCTATTGAAAATATAAAACATCATGCATTAACATGAATATATACTTGATTCTTAATACATAAGCCAGCCACGATAAAAGTGATCTTATATATTAATGTATTTGCTTATGAGTGATGAAGAGTTGGTACAAGCTCAAGAGGAAGTTTCTTGGCGATGTTTATAGCTCCAACTTCTTCCATGTTAATGTCTGCAATGGTCATTCCCTCCGGTAAACTCCAGTTGAAGAAATAAAGAAGGTTAAGAAGGCCGAGCTCAACAATGGTGATTCCCAAGGCCATCCCGGGACAGCTCCTACGGCCAGCTCCAAAAGGCAAGAACTCGAAATGCTGACCCTTGTAGCTGATAGAGGTATTGATAAACCTTTCAGGAATGAATTCTTCGGGGTTAGTCCAACAATTTGGATCACGTCCTATTGTATAAGTATTGATCTCGATCATGGTGTTCTTGGGAATGTTGTAGCCTTGAATCTTGATGTCGGACATTGTTTGTCTTGGGAGCAAGAGAGGACCAGGTGGATGTAATCTGAATGTTTCCTCGATCACTAGCTTCATGTAGTCAACTTTCTCAAGATCCTCTTCTGTGATTTTCCCTTTGTTGGATCCGAGTGTTGTTCGAATCTCTTCTTGGAGTTTCTTCATCACTTTCGGATGTCTAGTTAGCTCTGTCATTGTCCATATCATTGTGATTACTCCCGCATTTACACCCGCCAAAAACACATCCTAATTAAATAACATAAGTCTAATATAAATTAGAGAATAGTATTTATATATTGTGAACCAAGTACCAGAAACATATAAATAGACCATCAAAACGAAATATATTTGTCTATATATAGTTTACTTGCTTCCAACACAAAAATTTTGCTTCTCAAGTTATCTTCAATATAGATTTTTAAAGATTGGCACTAAGACTCACCAACATGACTCCTTTGAGATGATCTGAAGTGATCTTTAAAGAACCAGATTTTGTGGGTTTGTTGATCATATCCAACATGGTACTGACGAGGTCTGAAGGATCTTGGCGTTGTTTAGTCTTCAAATGATCATCAATCACATGTTGAAAGAAACTGGTTAGTTTGGAGAAGACTTTATTCACCCTCGAATGCTGGCCAGAGATCCGATCTATAAGCCATCCGAGACCCGTGGGGAAGAAGTCAGTGAATGCTAAGGTGCCTACGCTGGTCTCTAACTCTAGCACCAGCTCTTCGACTCTCTCCATATCGATGAAATCGCACTCGCGGAAGTTCTGTCCAAAGGTGGGTCTAAATATGATACCAGCAGTGAAGGAGAAAAGGGCCTTTCCCAAATCTACTGGGGCTTGTGTTTGAGCAGATTTTGATAATTTCTTGACCAGCAAGTCACTCTCTTCCTCTCTGATATACTTGAAAGACTTTTGCTTTTTGGGACTAAAGAGCTCGAGACCCACTAGCTTTTTCAACTCTCTCCAGTCCTTGCCATATTGAGTGAAACCAATGTCTTTGAAGTTGTAAGTAAACCGCTCGGTCGCCATCATCTTAGGTCGGGTACAAGTCTCTAGGTCATGAGTCTTGAGAACTTCTTTAGCTGCTTCTTTGGAAGAGAATACAACCACAGGGACGACCCCAAAATGAAGAAGCATGACTGGTCCGTGTTCTAAGGAGAGCTTGTGAAAAGATTTGTGAAGAAATCTTCCAAGCTGGTGCAAGTTCCCTATGATCGGAAGACCCGTAGGTCCCGGTGGAAGCTTCTGTTTCGGAGGTGAAAGGTTTTTAAAGAGGATCAAAAAGAGAGGGAACAGGAAGATGAAACAGATGAAGATAGACATCTTTTTGTGACGATCAACAACACTTACGCAATATATATATATATATATATCAATTGATGTGGTTAGGTTTTAACTAAATCAAAGTTTTTTGTTTATTATTTCTGAAAAAAAATTATTAAGGAAACTCGCTCAACCAATATCCTGTTTCTGTGTGTGATGAGTGGAGTAGAAGAAACAGGTTAGATATGAAGCTCTCTCAATAACCAAACCGAGGCGACAAACATAACGTGACGACCAACAAATCTAAACAGTTTGTGTGGAACTGATTCGTGTAACCACAAACTAATAAGGTTTAAGAAAAAAGTTTTTTATATGGGAAATATCCAAAGGGAAAGGAATTGACTAATATAAACACAAATTTTGAATTAGTAAAAGCGAGTTTCACTGGCTCAAGTCTTGTATTGAACTGATCTGATTGCATTTTTATAAACTGAAGTGATTTTTGACCGAATAGAAAACCTTATAAATCTCACATATGTAATTCTTTGAACTCAAGGATCCAAACGAACTAATTGACCCAAGTCAATTAAATGTTTTAAATTTAATGCGATTTTAATACCACTGAAAAAAAACCCTTCAAATTTATAAGGTTTACCCATATTTTCACGATTTTTTATTCTACTAAATCATGCAAGGCCGGCTTTAATTTATATAATTCACGAAATTTTAGCTTTTTAAAAATATATCTCCAAGTTCTAAAATAATAAAGCCTTTTATCCAAAAAAAAAAAGAAGTTCTAAAATAACAGATTCATGTGAATAAATACATTTTTAATGCTTTTACGTATTGCTACAACTAGTAGTGTTAAGAAAAAAATTACTTTTTTTTTGTGGAAAAAATTAGTATTTCAAAATTTAGTATTAGATGGAATCGAACCTGGCATCTCAGGAAGGAAGTTTAAGACTACTACACGTTTTCTTAAGAAAACAAATTACATTAAAAACGTAATGAAATGATAATATCAAACAATATTCTTCTGTTTAAAAAAAATAATACAATTTTAAATTTTTACTATAATACATTTTAGATATAAAAACGTTTTGTTCCATCAAATTAACTAATTAATTCGGATCAATCCTTTAAGAACATTAGAGAACTTGTGACGTCGTTGGGAATATTGTATTCTACAAGCAAGTAACTAAAAGAAGAAGACATACTTTTGAAAACTAATTATTGTTCTTAAATTTTACGGAAGCAATTACTTTGCTGTTATGTTTTTTTTTCTTGGTCAACCTTTTTTGTTTTGGTCAACAACTTTGATGTTACGTTAACCTCTGTTTCTTTTGTCAAAATTTATGTCAACTTAACATTTCAATAATAATTGAAAAATACAATGTTCGATTTAGATAAGTCTTATTGAAGACATTTGAAACGTCGTTCTGAATTTTCTTATTGTGTGTGTTTGATGTGAAGGGTAATTAATGAGTTCTCAAAGCGCAATACATATAGAACCATAGAGGCAATCCATATATATGGTTATCAACTTCTTTTTCTTTTGTCAACAATATTAATATATTATGTCAACTTAAAAAGGACTTTTTATTTAAAAGACAAAAAAAAAATGAAAAGCACAATATTAGATTAAGTACGATAAGTATTGTTGAAGACATTTCTTGTTGTATGTGTTTGAAGTGAAGAGCCATAGAGGCAACCCATTTACTCATCCAAGATATATACAAAAAAGGGGGTTATAGCACTAATCCTATGTAGAGATTGAAAATTCTCAGCTTGGCTTCTGGTCCAATGTTCCGGGTCACTGAAGATTCTTAATCTCACGAATCTTCAATGACAGCTTTCGTTTTCTTTGTCCCAGTTTAGGTTGATGCAGATATGCCTTAACATAAGTTAGTAAGGAGCCTAAAAAAGGTTTTTTTTTTTTTTGTTAAAGTCATTGATTCATTGATGGATGAAGCACAAACAAATATACGATTTTTCATGCAAGGAAAAAAGTATATATGACGTTCGTCAGCTTTTGAATGAAGTAAGTTTGGTTTCGGATTTTTGGTATAGTTTGCATCACCAAGTTATTATTCTCAAACATGCAATTTTTTTTTTTTAAACTGTGGGAGTTCTTTTCCCATCTTTAAATTAAACTTTAGATATTAAAAGAATAACGTCTTCTATTAAAAGAAAATTGAACCCAAAACATAAAAGAACTAACTTTTGTACTACCATTTGATCACCAAATAAATTCACCCGTTTAAACGATGTAAAAAATCTCACCAAAACAATTAAACTAGAAACGTTAATAAAAAAAGTTCACAAAATAGGTTAACTCGATATTTTAAAAATAAGTAGGATAAATGATAAATCTCATAACGGGATAAGAAGATTTATTAGAGTCAATCAGACATTTAAATTTGGAAAAGAAAACCCAATAAACCTAATTTTGGGTACAAATAAACTATATTTCGAAATATTTTGTTGCAAATATATCTCAAAGAATTTGTTTTTCTAAATCTAAGTACAATAGAGAATTAGACATGACAAGTAAATACAAACTAAATGGAAAAACAAACAAAACCGCAAAAGTATAAACACAGCGTAACTATAATTATACATCTTAATCATGAACATAGTCTTAGTAAATCGACACGCAAGGTCCGAATTAAAGCAACGTGGAGTTCTCTTCCGCTTGAAGACAAGGTGGATTGCAAGGTGAAGCACACATGTCATCATTCATTCTTCACAACGAGATGGTGATCGATAGACTTTTCAGGCACAAAGACTCCATGGCCGTCGTAGATGCTTCCGGTGAGTTAGAAGATGCGGAAACAACTACTTTAATGTTAACTCATTAACGAACTCTTTTTACATAAAAGACCATTTTAATAAATAAAAAAATTACATTATTTATTGAACTAAGTTAATGTTACATTATTTTGAACCTGAAATATAATGATTCTACAAGATACGATAAACATGAAACAGAGACCAAAAAAAGAAGAAAACTCCAAACAGATATAGTGTAGTAGAAAATTAAACATATGGAAATCTTGATCTTATTTATAGTGTTGCATTCTTCACCAGCGATGAAGAGTTGGTACGAGCTCAAGAGGGACTTTCTTGGCGATGACGAAAGCTCCAACTTCTTCCATGTCAATATCATCAATGGTCATTCCATTGGGCAAACTCCAATCGAAGAAGTAAAGAAGGCTAAGAAGGCAGAGCTCGACGATGGTCATTCCCGTGGCCATCCCGGGACAAACCCTACGTCCAGCTCCAAACGGCAATAGCTCAAAATGCTTACCTTTATACTCGATAGGGTTATCGACAAACCTCTCGGGGATAAACTCCTCAGGGTCTTTCCAGTTTTTGGGATCACGTCCTATTGTGTAAGTGTTGATTTGGATCATGGTGTTCTTGGGGATGTTGTAGCCTTGAATCTTGACGTCGGACATTGTTAGTCTTGGGAGCAAGAGAGGAGCTGGTGGATGTAATCTGAATGTTTCCTCGATCACCAGCTTCAAGTACTCAACTTTTTCTAGATCTTCTTCTGTGATTTTATCTTTGTTGGGTCCTAGTGTTGCTCGAATCTCTTCTTGGACTTTTTTCATCACTCTCGGGTTTCTGCTTAGCTCCGTCATCGTCCATATCATCGTGATGGCTCCCGCGTTCACTCCAGCCAAAAACACATCCTAATCAAAAGACATTGAATATTTTATGATTTTGGGTATCAAAATAAAACTATGGAGCAATATAAACCAAATCAGAAAAAAAAATGGACAAATGATCAAAACGGGATATTTCAAATTTTCAAGTTACTTGCTTCAGAAGTTAGAATCGTGTTTCTCAAGTTAACTCTTATATAGAACTTCAAAGATAAGGGATTATTCGTACTCACCGACATAACTCCTTTGAGATGGTCATCGGTGACTTTAAAAGAACCGTCTTTTGTGGGTTTATTGATCATATCCAACATGACACTAATGATGTCTGAGTGATCTTGGGGCTGTCCAGTCTTCAAATGATCATCAATCACATGCTCAAAGAACTTGGTGAGTTTGCCAAAGGCTTTATTCAGCCTTGTATGCTGACCAGATATCCGGTCTATGAGCCATCCTGCAGGGAAGAAGTCGGCAAACGCCACAGAGCCAAGGTTGGTCTCTGATTCAAGCACCAACTCTTCCACTCTCTCCATATCGACAAAATCGCACTCGTGGAAATTTTGTCCAAAAGCAAGTCTACAAATGATGCTCGCGGCGAAGGAGAAAATGAATTTCCTCAAATCAACTGTTGAGGTTGGTGTCTCATTAGCAGAAGCTGATACCTTCTTGACCAACAATTCGCTTTCTTCCTCTCTAATATACCTGAAAGATTTGAGCTTTTTCTGGCTAAAGAGCTCGAGCACCGCGATTTTCCTCATCTCTCTCCAGTTTTCACCGAAAGGAGCAAAACCAACGTCTTTAAAGTTGTAAGTAAACAACCCGGTCGCGACCGTCTTAGGTCGGCTACAAGTCTCAAGATCATGAGTCTTGAGCACTTCCTCAGCTCCTTCTTTGGTAGAGACAATGATCACAGGGACTACCCCGAAATGGACAAGCATCATCGGTCCATATTCTTTGGATAGTTTGTGAAGAGATTTGTGAAGAAATCTTCCAAACTGATGTAAGTTTCCGATGATAGGAAGACCCGAAGGTCCCGGAGGAAGCTTCCCTTTAGACGGTAGAAGCTTTTTGAAGAAGAATAAAGATAGAGGGAAGAGTAAGAGGAAACAAAGAAAAATTGACATTGTTCTTGTTCTTTTTTGGGGGTTAACTTGCTTATTGTCTGCGTTTGAAGTGAAAAGTAACTAATGAGCAAATACACAATATATAGAGCCACAAAAGCAATGCATGTGGTTGAGTTTTGACTAAATCAAAGTTTCTATTCATGCAAAGAAAGTTTTACTCTATAATATTTTTTCAAATAAAGTCTACTCTCTCGAGGCACATGTCGCCCATATACATCGACGGTGAATACAGGTTGCATTTTCACCATGTTCTTGACGCTACCATGTAGAAATACGAGAACGACTTGACTTTATTGAAACAAACCGAAGGGTATTTATACATGTACATATGTAGACGTCGTCGCGACGGCTAAAGGACTTTAGATAAAAGACAACTTCTAAGCTCTAAGAACTTTCTTTAATATATATATATATATATATATATATGTCCGATGTTATTTCAATAGAAATACAGAATGTTCTTTTTAATGTATTTTGTAATCAGCATGTTGCAATTCAATCTTCAAAATCTCCCGACAATAACTGCAGCGCCATTTTCTTCCCTTGAAAAAATTATGGCGGGTCGACTTAAATCGGGGTATTCGACAAATGGTCCATGTTCAACTTAAAAAGTGGTCATGTCACGGTCATTGACGCATTGACCGATGCATGTACCATGACTGTCATGAAATTTTAGTCTAAAACGTTTGATGGCAATCATGGCTTTATACTAAAATCAGTTTTGAGCTGGAACAGTAATTTTTTAAACTCTATTTATAGATTGTTGTGTAAACATTTTTCTTTTTGGTTAAAGGACTGTTGCGTAACCTATAAACTGTAAAAAGTTATTTGTTGTATATACTTTGATAGTTATACATGTTGTCTACTTGTATTGGTCGAGAAATTAATTGACTATTCGATCTTTATCAAAATTGATGGATGAGAAAAGTTAGCTCAAGCCATCGCAAGACTTAATCAAATTACAGCAAAATCACAAGTCCCCTTGAGTTATTGCTGTCCCGATCTCCATTTAAGCCTACTAGGCTACTATACTCAACTATAGTCCTCTTAAATTCCGAGTTGATCCATTTAATCGGTCTTTGTAAAGTACGATTAATTTTTTTTCAATACAATTAATTATAAACCTAGGTCATGTCATGTGTATGGAAGTACTCCTACCAGGTCTATAAGGAGCCGTTTGGTCAAACAACTTCGTAAACAAAAATGTACGTGACGACTGACGAGAGGCTGCGCTGGTTATAAAAAATATATATATTCAATTAATTACGTCTTTACGAATGTATGGTCTGTTAGATTTGTTTTTAATTCGCACTACAGCAATTCTATATTGACTTTAAACGATTATCGATTTCTTTTTCTTAGGAAGTTTCACAAGTTATTTGCAAGTGTAGAGTTTTAGAGAATTAGAGATATAACTTGTAAATGTCTCTAAAGTTTTTGTCTTCGTTTTGAATCTTTGGGATGAAAAATAATGATAAGATCATATTGGACAAGCATTTGACCTGTTTTAGATTAATGTAATAATTTTTTTTATACATTGAATGTATTCCGAATAATATAGAGATAGAAAGTTGGGGAACAAATATTTTAAACAAAAATTGAAATTGAGCTCATGTGTTTTTGTGAAACAATTTACTGTAAAATAGTTTGTTCCCGATTTATTTTCCCATTTTAAAATAATAATAGAAATACAATAAAACCTTTCGTTTGTTCCCGAAATTCTTAATCGTTTAAGATGATACTAGCTATAGTAACAACTCCTTAGATTGTTTAAACATAAAACATGTAACAATCTTTCGTATGACTGAAACAAATATTGGTCTGTTCAATCTATGGTAGCTACTAGCTAATATCGGCATTTGTTTCAATCTAAGTCCGAACATTGATGGAAGCATCTGATGGTTCATCTATAAACATTACAGTATTCTCAACTACATGATAATATAGGCCAAGAGGTGGCTAAAGCGCATAAAATTCCCAAAAAGGAAAAAGTACACAAATCAACATGGTTGGTCTACACACGATTGCCATATTTGTCTTTGAATTTCATTTCGTTTTAGCTATTTAGAGAACATCTTATTATCTATTGATATGCTGTAATGTTTCATCAAAATCTAGCTACCGAAAAAAACTACACTATAATGGTTCATATATTCATTTAAGCGCTTTGGTTTGATTCAATTCTCTTTTAGGGCCCATTTAGTTCTACTAGAAGCCCATTAAAACCTAATTTCAAACCAGCCCAATACATAGCCCAACACAGGGAGAGAGAGTTTCTTCCTCTCCAGTTTTCGCTTCGTCTGCTTCCTGTAGTTATCACCAAATCTACAATTACCTTAAAAATTCATCTTGGATAAAGTGATTTTATTCTCAGATTCACGAAATCCATCTTCAACCTAAGGCGAACCACAGTTGAAGCAGAGTATACCCGTTTTTTGTTTAAAAATTGTATATTTATTGTTTTCTCAATTCTCATACTTTTTTTTTGGTTTATGTCAGAGATGAATCTTTCTCCGTTCAAGAGAGATATCAATGAACTCATTGACAAGTTTGTGGAGGTACTTTTTTATTCTTTGTACCCATCTCTGTTAGCTTATGTAAAGTTTGAATTTTTAATTCTTTTCCAGCTTCCATTTGTTTGAGTCTCTGGTTTTAATTTCAGGGTGAGTTGACGACGTTTGCTGATATGAAGAGTGTGTGGCTATCTCGAAAGTTTTCTTATATATATGAAGCTGTTCCTAACTACAATTTAGCCTTGTTCATGCAATCACTATATGCTCATACAATTGGTACGTTGAGGTCTAATTATGTGTTGTTGCTGTTTGCATTTTACCTTGTGCTAGTTTCTTTAGTTAAGGTCACAAGTCGATCTTATATTTACAGGTCACATGGTTAGTATTGATTCTTTTTCACGGAGACTTGGAGGTCTTTACTGTCTCTATTGCCTTCATGAGATTCAACCCTTTAAACCCAAGTTCAGAATTTATATCTCACTTCGTAAGTGTTTACCTTTAGTCATTGTTTCCGTAAGCATTTATAATGTGTACATATCTATCTATCTATCATGTTCATAAGTTTCTTTCTTTCAAGCCTTAAACGTGAAAGTGGTTGTGATGTGATTCATTCATTAGGCTTTTGTTGATTTCAACATTTTTGTTTGTTTGTAGTTTTATACTCTATTTAAAAGCAATTCTTTTGAAGCTTTTCTTATTGTTAGAATCGTTCTAAACTTGTATGTTTCTCATCTTATAGAAGAGTTTGGGAAATTTAGGGATCTTATAGTCGAGGCAAAAGATAAAGGTGTAGAGATAGCTGCTGCTGTCGCAAAACAAATGATTGATAAGAACGTTTTTATATTTGGAGCTGTGGACTTCAATGAAGCATCTGTAACCAAGGAACTTAATCAATTAACAGAGCTACAAAACGCACGTGTGCGGTTTGCCTATGATAAGTATGTCATTGTCCCCTTTAATTCTTTTGGAGGACTAACAAATCGTAATTTTAATTAACTTTTTAGTGATATGATTTTCATCTTGACTTGACAGATTAATCTCTGCCACTAATATTGACCAATTTTTTCATTTGGATATGGTGAGTACGAGATACTTATTCTTCTAAGTATTTACATTTCCAGGATTTGCATATTTGCAGATCTCTATTGCTCTTTCCATCAGTTTGATTTTATTCTCTACTAAAGTGTTCTATATTGTCACCATTCTTGCTACTTTTTTTGCTTATCAGGGTAATGAAGTTGATATAAGTTCCCTACATAAAATGTCTATAGAATATGCAGAGGCCAAGAACCACGCAATCAAAGGTATGCTACTTCATATGAACTGTTTGTGTGCAATTCTTTTTATTTCTCAAAAGTTTTACCGTTGATGTTATTTGCCTGTGAGATTTTAAGCATATGTTTAGTAACGTTTTGTGTTGTATCAGCATGATTCTTAATGTTATATCCCTTGTTTTGGTAATCTTAAAGGTGCAGGAGAAATAGTGGAGATCGAGGACATAAAGCACATAACAGAAAATAAAGAATCGATGGGAGAGAGAATGGAGAAATTGAAAGATGAATGGGATTCACAAAGACTTTCATTTTATGAACAAACCAATCTTGATGGTCTTACTACAACACCAAAGCAGTTGAAAGATGGTGAAAGTGATCAAGATGATGGGTTTGATGAGCTTGATCGCTTACTTTCTCGAAGCTGATTTTGACATTGCAATCACTGTTCAAATTTTTATGGATGCCCTCGAAATGAAAGTCTATCTATCTATTGACATGGCATTTACAGGGGTAGGTTAGCATGTTTATCTTCTTGTTCTAACAATTGAGTTTTTGATCAGGTAAAATCAAGAGTCAGGTAGTGTCAGATAGCTACAATACAATCTCATAAACTCAAGCCAGCAACATGTTGAAAATGAGAATACTATATAGGTTAGTGAATTCAGTTTCTAACAAGGGGATTAAGAATGTTAATTCCAGTCTGCAATTTCTAGTTTACTTCAAATGAGGCAATAATGTGTTTATTCTCAATCTCCAACGATTTCAAAGATGAGTGTTTTTTTCTTGTTATTTGAAAATATATATTGTCATGTTTTTACAAGCTTATATAATGTTAATTAAGACCAGATTTAATGTGTTTTATCGAGTTTGAGTAACATATATAATACATACTACAAGCTTACAAGCAATCGATTTGATATACTAGAAGTCTAAAACTAATAATGACATATTGCTCCTTGTCCATGAGTTACACCATAATTCAGAATTGCTGATTTTGTTTTGTTTGTTTTAAGAGCTACTACGTCATCGAGGTGTGCATTTATCTATCTATACTATTAGAAAATCAAAAGAAGTGTACGTGGTTGATTTGGACAAATGGGTTTGGTGATTGTATGCATATTTTGAGATAATGTGGGACCCTGCTGAAGGGGTAGGTGAGACGAGTGGTCTCTACTGAATCTTTGCCTTTTCAGGGCCCACACTACTCTTTCAGGGCCCACATAGAGCTTCACGTAATTTTTTTTTTTTTTAGTGTTTTATTTTTTTCTCTTGGTCAACATTTTAGGTCGACGAGGCTAATGAGTTAGAGTCAAAGAGAGTGGATAACAAATATTATAAAGAGAGATCGGATTGAAGAAGTTGGAGGATAACTAAAAATTTTATTTTCAGTATTTTAATCAATGTTTAAACCCAAGTTCCAACTAATCTTAGATCTAGAGTTTGATTTGCGACTCTGATTCCTGTTTTCCAACATGGAATTTTTAAACTAATCAATGTTCCAACTAATCAATGTTTAAACCCATGTTGGAACGTCCACTCACATTTTCATTAAAATCATATATTATCATTATTTAATTTGTTGACCAAACAAAAAAAATCATGGTTTAATTTTTCTTACAAAACACTTTAAAATATCGAGGTATAGTTTTTCTTTTTAATTCGGAACACATGTATTGAAAAGCATGCAGTTGAATATTTAATAACACTGTTATTTTTTAAAAAATGATGTCTTAGTTATAACTCATTTTGATTTAAAATATCACGAAATTGTCAAATGGGGTCCTGTAAGAAATAGATACATTACAACAGAAAAAAAAAAAAAAAAAAAAAAGATACCGACAAGTCAAATATCTTACGGATAATAAAAATATATAAAATGTTAAGAATATTCTAATACTATTATATTAATAAAAATTATAAATGATTCCACATATTAGTTTAAAAACATAGTATTATATAAGTAAAACTAAATTAAATTTTAGCGGATCTAGTAAGATGTGTTAAAGGTACACATGCTTTGACAAAAAAAAAAAAAAAAAAATAGAGCACGCACACATGAAAATGTTTCAATGAATCTAATCTTACCAACCCACTAGGCCACTACTTCTCCGAGCCTTCATAATTTGGAGACCCTTTAAATTTCCGTGTCCAATTGATTTACAGTAGCTTTATTATTAATAAATATTTATGTATTTATGTATTATTATTTTTTTTCTTAAAAAGGTTAGATATTGTTTTTTTCGGCTACCTATTAGCAGCAAACAAGTTAATTAAAGAGTAGATTGATATCACCATCGAACTCTCAATTAGAAATTTTCTACACACAAACAAAAAAAAATTTGGTCCGATCATCTGATAAGTTCTAAGAAGATTCGTTTTGTAACAACCTACATCAAAATAGACTATACGAACAAATTATATCGGATCTTTCAACGTATAATTAAACAAATTTATCTTACAAAGCATTCAGATTTGTTTGTCTCTTTTGTTTTCCCCTGTTGGATTTTCATTTGAAAGTAAAAGATGATTCAAAAAAACACATCATTTATGTTCCTTGCGATTAGTTTATCCTTTATTTACATAGTTGAATAGGTGTTTGAATTTAGACCGTAAATCTATTCTCAAGTATTTTACTCTTTGGTTATATATTTTAAGTCTGGTCTGAATTCAATCTAATATACCACTTTACAACAACAACAATGTAATTGCGTATTTGCCGTTTCTTTTTTCATGCAAATGGTGTGTTTTTCTTCATTCAGCCTCTCATTGGTATATATTCGCTCACATTAATATTGTTTTTCCCTCATATCTACATAATAATATATTGTCCACCCAAATTTAAAATATAATGAAAATTAAGATTTCCAAATTTTGTAACTAGTTCACGGTCTCACTCTCAACCATTACTCTTCCTTAGTAAAAAAAAACACATACCCGCATTCATAATGGAAATAAATTAACAGTTAACAAAAAAACTTAAATATCTAATCCATCATTTATTTTCTATTTTTGTATTACTTATAAGTGATACAAAAATATTTTACATCACTTGATTAAATGACTCTGATAGTAATGATGAAAATAATTTAAATCGTTTTGTTAAAAACCGATCCAATCATTTATAATATTTGCATCGGTTGTTGTAACTGATGTTAATTTGTGTCAATTATAAAAATAATATTATATTTTACATCATTAAATATAAGTGATTTTAATAATTGTATCATTTATAATAACCGATTTTATAATTGTATCATTTACAATAACTGATTTAAAATATTATAATCACTTTTACATAATTGATGTTATATTTATGTCAGTTTTATAAATAATTCTAAAATATTAACCTGATTTTTAGTATATTTTATTTAATTTAAAATATTTATGTCAGTTTTTATACCGATTTATTATAAAACTTAAGCCCAATAAATCGAATGGGTATTAATAGTTTTGAGTCTTTAATGAATAATTGGTAATGGATCATGCAGTATTTATAACTACAATTGTCAAAAACTCTTTCTCTCATCATTCGATGTGGGACATTTGACATTTTGATATGTTTTCATTTTTGTATTATTTTAAAAATGATGCTAAATTAATGTAAATTTATATTTTAAATCAATTTTGTTATAAAAGTTATACAAACTAATAGAAATTAAATTATTTGTATTGAATTGATGCCAAATAAGTTAATTACAACATTAGTTAATATAATTGATGGTAATCCATAAATATTTGTGTCACTTATAAATAAGTAATTTAAAAATACATCACTTAGTTTGTGATAAGTGATACAATCTTTTTCTGTAGTGCGTGTTTATGTTTCTCCTAACTAACTAGTGTACATGTCCGGTGAGATGGCAATAAAATTAGTTCTACATAAATCAATGACCATCGAAAGCTGTAATTTTAGGAGCCGACCAAATCGGGGTAAAACTTTCGAAACTAACATCCACTTCTAATATCGATGATTGATATTGTTACCTTTTATGTTAAATTGACATGATGCTGACGCTTACATGTTATTCTTCATCTATAGATATACAACTTGAATAATAAATATTTTATAACGTACTGTATTATTTTCTAAATACGTATGCATTCATGTTATATTGTTATTCAATGCATACGATCAATTTTTTTCTATTTTCACCTCTTCTATAAATTGTACTAATTAAATTAAAAAAAAAGAATTAACAGGATTTTAAAAGCACTTATAGCACTTGGCAAACGGAGTCAAATGTCCCGTCTTGTACAAATCTAGTAATATTATTAACCTAATGACCAAACTACCGAAATATTTGGTTTGTGGACAGATAATTGGGTTTGTGCATTGAAACTGAAATTATTGGTGAATAAATTTTATAATAAAAAGGATACGTGACATACGACTTTACCAAAACAACTTTCAAGTTGTCTAACCCATAAAGAAAGGTGTATATAATAAAAATAATTTATGGTGGTTTGGTTCGATTTCAACAATTTAGTTGTATAAGAATATTTGTTTAATCTGAGAATTTTAGTCATTCTTTTTTACATACATACTAAATAAATAAATTATATTAGATAGTTAATTTTTTTAATGTACAGAGTTATATATTAATTATTCTTTCTATTTCGTCAAATTAGATGTGTATAATTTTGTACATATTAAGAAATCATTTATAAATATATCTTTCCCAGTTAGATGAAACTGTCAATTTCTTTACCAAAGAAAAAAGAAACCGCCATTTTAATGAGATTAAAATTGTATTACTTTTAATTAATATGGACGATAGAAAATAAATAAATTTTTCAAAACATCTATTTTCTAAAACAAAAAATATTAGTTTGAGTATTAAATAAAAAAATATATAATATTAACGTAGACGGATAGAGTATAAAGTAACCAAGAAATTGTTAACCTTAAGTTTGTAATTTTTTTGTGTGCTGGAAACCGAAGCAAGTTAAGTTATAGTCTTTCGTTGCATAGACTCAAAATGATGGTCTTAAAAACTCTCCTTCTCTGGATATATATATATATATATATATATATATATATATGTGTAATGTGTATATATTATACTAGATATAATGCGCGAGAAAAAAATTTATTTAATGATTATTTTTTTAATTTTAATTTGATAGATTTTTTTCCTCATTTTATATAATTTTGTTTAGCTAATATTAGAATTAATTTAGACAGTTTGACATAATTTAGTATTTTTTTCATAATTCAGCCATTTTCCATAATTTTCTGAAACTAAAAAATATATTTTAGTTTTCGTTGTCATATTTTTAGTTTTGACAATTCTTGTTTCCGTTGTATTATATCTTAATTGTCTCTTCCCATTTACATTCTGAATTTTAAATGTGACATAAATGGGATTTTTTTTTTTTGCAGATCTCTTGCCCATTTTCGTTCCTAGCAAATCTCGTCCTTTTCTTTTCCTACTCCTTATTTAAATACATTTTTTGATTCAGGATATAGAGATTAAATATATATTTGTATAATTTTGGTTAAACTATTTTGTGAACTATTTTAACTTATAGTCAAACACTCAAACAATGATAACATCATAGTTGATACCTACAATATTTAAAACTAAATTTAATAATTTTAATTATATATTTATTATTATATTTCATATCATTTAGTTTTCTTGTATATATCAAAAGTTTAAATTTATTTTAGTTTAATTTATTATGACTACTTGGTTTAGTGCACTATACTTTGTTTTTTTTCTTTCATTTTAAAGTTTAAATCATTAAGTAAATCAAAACATCGACTTTTTCATCATTTAATTTCTGGTTAATTTTTACTGTC
This sequence comes from Cardamine occulta, assembly GCA_028015245.1. NCBI lineage: Eukaryota > Viridiplantae > Streptophyta > Magnoliopsida > Brassicales > Brassicaceae > Cardamine > Cardamine occulta. The sequence continues at coordinate 5,308,566 of CM051380.1, read as the reverse complement.
ATGTTTTTAGTTTAAAAAGTTCTTGTTCCCATCCTGTCACATCCCGTCTCATCTCATTTATATCCTGAACTTTAAATATGACGTAACTGGAATAATATTTTAACCCAAAATCCGATTCGCATCCCATTTCCATTTCACCAAAATCTCGTTTTGAATCCTTGTTTTTACCTCTTATGTGAATGTACTTTTCAATTTATAATATGGAGATTATGTATATACTTGTATAATTTTGGTTAAACTAATTTGTAAACTATTTTAATTTTAAAATCAAACACTCAAACACTCAAACAGAATTCTAGTTGACTTAGGTAGTAGGTATGAAATATATAAATTCCTAAAAATCTTCGGAATGCCAAAACTCTGTTCAGAAACAGAATTTTAAATATGAGTCATAATATATAAATTATTATACTATTTTAGTGTAAAAAAAAATTATACTATTTTTCAGTGTCTCTTTTCTTCTTAAACTGAGTTCATTTTATAGTGACTGAAAATCATGATATTTATTATAGACGGTTAACTGATCGGTTTAAATTTTATAGTGATAAGAAGAATCTTCTAAAAATGAGGGATGTATGTCGTGCATGATATATTCTTCTAAATACAAATTGAAAATCACATGTAACATCGTTACAAAATTCATATCAATTTTGACTAAATGGCGTATTCATCTTTTGGCAATTTTGGGCCTATTACCGACATAATATATTTCAAATTTTATTTAGAAAAAGATAGGGTTTCATATAAATGACACGAATAATATGATTAAAAAATTCAAGAACATCATTATTTGATTTTACTTTACACTAATAAGAGAATAATAGACTACATAATCAATGCTCTGTAACATACACCGGCATCAGAGCAAATGCTCTATAATAGTAACATAATCTTACTAAAAAGATAAAAGACATTCCATATCACCGTCATGACATGCTTTTTTATCCTCAACTTCTTAATCACCATCTTCAAATACTCCTCCTTCTGCGCCACAGATTTCTGATCTGATTGATGCTAAAGTCTCGAGAAGCTTCAAGCATTACTCGAGTCATAACAATTTCGTGACATCTTTGACGAGTTTCTCATTGATTTTCACTCGCTTTTGTGAGTTGATCTCGATTAAGCAAGATGAGCACGATTCGATTAGACTTAAATCGGAATTTCTACTAACTGGTTTTATTAGCTAGGAACTGATTTTTGTTTCTTTTCATGGCAGTGTCTCTCTTTATTTATTTCTATTTGTCAAGAATTTATCAGCTTTTCTCTTTTCTTCTTCTTTTATTTCTCTTCTTCTATCTTTTCCTCCTCTCTTCACAAATGTTTTGGTAAAATCTTCTAAAGGATGAACTAGCTGTAAAATTACTGGCAAAACACCGTAATAAAAGAATCCTGCTTAATGTTAAAATACAAAGTATATATTCTCAAACTTTATTTGGTTCAGATTCATGAGAAACAGAGCACGCACACAAATATTCCAAATGTGCGATCAATCCCCTGGTTCATCTTTGCTTACAAAAGACATGAACACTTTAATCTCTACTTGGATATTTCAAAATATGTATTTTACTGTCATAGATTTTCACAAGATACCAGATCTAACATCTTCGCTAAGCTTGCCCGATCCTCTAGTTGTGTCACAAGCATCTAGTAAATCAAAACTGAACAGAAAATATGAAGATCAGCAAGCAAAACAGGAGTGTGTTGAACATGTAGTAATAGATCGCTCCTTCAACAAAAAAACATTGTGCTCGACATGATCCAAAGGGATAGTAAATGAGATGTAAAGCGACCAATACAAAGCGCAAAAAATAAACGAAAAGCTTATGATACTTTCAGCTCCGCTATTTTCAAGCTTTGCCAATACCTACAAACACCAATATATGTATACATATTAAACTAAAGAAACAAAATATTCACTTTATCTTTGATTTCTTGATGTTATGCTTTGCTTCTATGACCTCCTTGTTTGGGCATTACATCTAACAACGGTTTAATGTGTCAAGGGCATTAGCTTTAATTATGGAATTTGGATACTTGAGAATGGATTGTAAGAGATATTGGTGAATACCATAGAGAAGTGCGTGACAATATTAACCGAATATACTCACCTTGGTCTGAGAGGCTCTTTGCAACGGATGATGGTTCTCCTCCCTGATATTTTGGATTATTCACTTCTCTGTTTTCCTCATTATCGTTCTTTTCCAATTGTCTATTAATAAAACAAATCAAATAGAAACGTTTTGTTAATACTATATAAAAATTAGAATGAAAGTTTATTTAAAAAAAAGCTAGAATAAAAATATTCAAAAATAAATAAAAATGCGTGATGAAGACAATATGGAGTAGAAGATGAAACTCTTCATTCTATTTATAAGAAAATATGAACTTAAGGATCAAGACAAAATTTTCAAAATATTTTGTAATTAGCAAAGATTACATTGATTGTTAAGATTTTATTTGGAAACAATTTAGTTAGTACAAAAAAATCAAACTTTCAAAAATTTGAAAATAATACCATATATGTCTAATGTCGAGAAGGTTATTCATTTCATCGGAAACTTGTAATTGGATAATTTCATGTTTCCTAATAAAAAATATTTATACATGAAAATAATATGATGTTTTGGTATATTTATATTTATAAGTGTAATATATACATATATATATATAGTTTCACAATTAATGTTTTCTAAATATTTTAATTTGGAAATTAATATGATTTGTTACAATCATATATATGTAAATTATATACATTTTTGATAAATTTAATGTACATGTAAATTAAATAAATTATTTATTTTATGTAATATTATTTAAATAATTTAATTTAATTTATAAAACTATTATTAAAAAGACATTGGAATATATAAGAGTGTTTAATAAGAGGTGGTATTTAAATTAAAACAAAATCGTTAATGGTTAATTACGAAAAATACAATATAACAAATGATATAAGTCCAATGCAAATATTGTAATTAGTGTAGTAATGTTTGGCTTGTTTTAATAATTCTATAAAAATCATTATGGTGATGATACGTTAGCATGGCATCTATGTAAATCATACACCATTGAAAGGTTAATTATAAAAATGTGTCTCTCAAATAATACATAAAGAATGTGTTAATTATTTAATGAAACGAAACTACTAATGTGAATTTAGAAAGATGTGGACAATTTGAATTGACTGGACTACATTCCACACCTACTCCCAAACCATAGTCACTCGTAAAATATTGGTCTTCATAGTCAGAAACTCTCACCAACCGCAAAGCGCGATAATCCTCACTTCGTCAGCCACCAGCCACGACCACCTTTTTCTACACTTGAGGTTGATAGAAGACAAATATATAACCAACCGCGTAAAAAAAAGAAAACACTTTTTGCGACTCAATCCAGTTTCACGTTTTCCATTCTCCACCATTAGATCCATCCATGATCCATGCTCATCTAACGGTCATCATTAAACTCTCACCCACCCCTCATTCTCATTTTTTCATTTTTATTTTTAATTTTTCCATAAATCAGAACTTTTTCTCTTCTCTTGTGCTTACCTAACAACAACACTAACTTCTTCTTCTTATTTAAACGACTCTCCTCTCTTCTCTTCTCCTCAGGAACTAACAATCCAAATACATTCACCAACAATTCAAATCTCTCTTATCTCTTTCACTAAACAACTCAAGAGATCTCATCATATTTATTACTAAACACAAACTCGAAACCAATGGATCAGATTGAAGCAATGTTGTGCGGCGGAGGAGAGAAAACGAAAGTGGCGGTGATAACGAAGCCGGTGGCTGCGGATCCGTTGAATTGGGGTTTAGCGGCGGAGCAAATGAAAGGGAGTCATTTGGATGAGGTGAAGAAGATGGTTGAGGAGTTTCGGAGACCAGTTGTGAATCTCGGAGGAGAGACATTGACGATTGGACAAGTAGCTGCGATCTCCACCGTAGGCGGCGGCGTTAAGGTTGAGCTAGCGGAGTCTTCGAGAGCTGGTGTGAAAGCTAGCAGTGATTGGGTTATGGAGAGCATGAACAAAGGTACTGACAGTTACGGTGTCACCACCGGATTTGGAGCTACTTCTCACCGGAGAACCAAAAACGGAGCCGCACTACAGAAGGAACTCATTAGGTAATTAATTAAATTTTTATATTATGGTTTATGACTAATTAATTTAGAGCCAGGAATGTGATCAAACATTATTTTATTTTTTATTTTTTAAATTTTTAGTTGGAGATTTGGAATCAGAAAAATAATAAATTATAGCTTAAGTGGATAATTTGGCACGGTATAATTGTCACTTAATATATTCACGAGAACAAAGATTTTTTGTTTTGTTTCTGATGTTACATTTCATTTGCATGGCAAACACGCCGGGTCGGCTACTCGGGTCGGATTTAGGTCCACTAATATTTAATTAATTTAATTTTTTTAAAAATCTAATTGTTTATTTCCCGTTTTCAGATTTTTGAACGCCGGAATATTCGGAAACACGAAGGAGACATGCCACACACTGCCGCAATCCGCCACAAGAGCCGCCATGCTTGTCAGAGTCAACACTCTTCTTCAAGGATACTCCGGGATCCGATTCGAGATCCTCGAAGCAATCACCAGTCTACTCAATCACAACATTTCCCCTTCACTTCCCCTCCGTGGAACCATAACCGCCTCCGGCGATCTCGTTCCTCTCTCCTACATTGCTGGACTCCTCACTGGACGTCCCAATTCCAAAGCCACCGGTCCCAACGGAGAATCCTTAACCGCCGAAGAAGCCTTCGAGAAAGCCGGAATCAGCTCTGGATTCTTCGATCTGCAGCCAAAGGAAGGATTAGCGCTTGTTAACGGCACGGCGGTTGGATCTGGCATGGCGTCGATGGTTCTATTCGAAGCGAATGTTCAAGCGGTTTTAGCTGAGGTTTTATCAGCGATTTTCGCGGAGGTTATGAGCGGGAAACCTGAATTCACCGATCATCTAACTCATAGATTGAAACATCACCCTGGACAAATCGAAGCAGCGGCGATAATGGAGCATATCCTCGCCGGAAGCTCATACATGAAATTAGCTCAAAAGCTTCACGAGATGGATCCGTTACAGAAGCCGAAACAAGATCGTTACGCTCTCCGTACATCTCCTCAATGGCTAGGTCCTCAGATCGAAGTACTCCGTCAAGCTACCAAATCGATCGAGCGTGAAATCAACTCCGTTAACGATAATCCGTTGATCGACGTTTCCCGGAACAAGGCGATTCACGGTGGTAACTTCCAGGGAACACCAATCGGAGTTTCTATGGATAACTCGCGTTTAGCGATTGCAGCGATTGGGAAGCTCATGTTTGCTCAATTCTCAGAGCTTGTTAACGATTTCTACAACAATGGACTTCCTTCAAATCTAACAGCTTCAAGTAATCCAAGTTTGGATTATGGATTCAAAGGAGCAGAGATCGCTATGGCTTCTTATTGCTCAGAGCTTCAGTACTTAGCTAATCCAGTCACAAGCCATGTTCAATCAGCTGAACAACATAACCAAGACGTGAACTCTCTTGGACTAATCTCATCTCGCAAAACTTCAGAAGCTGTTGACATTCTCAAGCTAATGTCAACAACGTTCCTCGTTGGGATTTGTCAAGCTGTGGATTTGAGACATTTGGAAGAGAATCTGAGACAAACAGTGAAGAACACAGTTTCTCAAGTGGCTAAGAAAGTTCTAACCACTGGAGTCAACGGTGAGCTACATCCATCACGCTTCTGTGAGAAAGACTTGCTTAAGGTCGTTGATCGTGAGCAAGTGTTCACATATGTTGATGATCCTTGTAGCGCAACGTACCCATTGATGCAGAAACTAAGACAAGTCATCGTTGATCACGCTTTAACCAATGGTGAGACTGAGAAGAATGCAGTGACGTCAATCTTTCAAAAGATTGGAACTTTTGAAGAGGAGCTCAAGGCTGTACTTCCAAAGGAAGTGGAGGCGACTAGAGCAGCTTACGGTAATGGAAATGCGGCGATTCCGAACAGGATTAAGGAATGTAGGTCGTATCCGTTGTATAGGTTTGTGAGGGAAGAGCTTGGAACGAAGTTGCTGACCGGAGAAAAGGTTGTGTCTCCGGGAGAAGAGTTTGATAAGGTCTTCACTGCAATGTGTGAAGGTAAAATTATTGATCCGTTGATGGAATGCCTCAAGGAATGGAACGGTGCTCCGATTCCGATTTGCTAAGAGAGCATTCCTCTGTTTCTGTTGTTTTTTTCCTTTTTTTTGTTCCGATTTTAATTTTTTTGTTTATGCTGTTTTTTTTAATATGTTTGAATTAAGTTTTTGATTGTCATGTGAATGGTGTCACTTTGTATGATATATAAAATATAAAAATTTACGCGTAAAACTCCTTAGTTTTATGTTGCAATTTGTGGATTCGACTCTGTTGACAAAAGAGAAGGACTTGTGATTGAATTTGTCCAGTTTCAAAATGTACTTATTTCCCGCTGTACTAATGTATTTCTGTATTATGAGTTTTGACTTACTATCTCTGTCATTCTCTCATTGCACAAGTAACAGAAATCTTACTTTGTTAACATTCGTTTTATGGTGGTAGAGTATTATAGCAGCAAATTGATAGAAACTGGGAGTTCAAGTCTGTTCTACGACACACATCAGTGGCATAAAAGTCTTCGAAGTTGTAACATTTGCAGATGTTGTTACATGATTTATTTGTCTGCTTTCAAATGTATTTAGTTCTGGCCCGTTTTTTTTCTAAACATTGTGAATTCTCTTTACGTAAAATTCTCCTTTTAGATGATGCCTATGCATTATTTGAATGATAAAATAGAGGCAATATGGAATATTTTGTTCAAAACTTTATGGTACGCATCTCATGGCCAGTTCTAGAAACCCTGCGCTTCCACGCCGCATTAGTTTATTAGGTTACGTCTTACAGTCTCATTGTCAGTTGATTTATTGGGTTCTGCTAACACATCTTACTCCTTGGCATTGATAATGATAGAATATTATAGCTGTAAGCTCTTTACCATTGGCCAGACAAGTGATAGAAACTGGAAGTTGTTTGATTCTCTGACAATATCTGCAGCAGAGAAGAGTTCAAATCTTTTTGTATGACACAGAACAGAGGCATGATCAGGTAATGTTAGAAGTTTTGCTATTTGTCTTGAGATGTGTAAGAAAAAACAATCTTTGTCAGAGTTTTAATGTTTCAGTTTAATTGGAAACATTTGAAGTTGTTACATCCTTACATGTTTAGTGATACTTGCTTATAATACGACAGATTATACTTTTATTATGAAAACTCTTACTTAATTAGTGTACAACATTATCTAAATCAATCATCAACATTATCAAAATCAAAAGAATACGCCATTTGAATCCTCCCTTCTTACATTACATGCCAATGCAATTTCTCTGATGCTAAGGAGCGCCACTGCAACGAAGAACATCGAGGAAAGTGCTTACATCACATGGAATCCATAGTCTTGATGAGTCATAAGCATCTTGAGCTTGATCAAGTAATGCTTTAAAGATTGGATGTTTAAGCAAACTCATCTTTATCACAAACCTCTTGTAATCAGCACCAACATACACTACCAAATGTCCTCTCGGAACATCTTTAGGTATGACTTCATTATCTTTCTTGAATCCCCAAGAAACCTTTTCGTAACAACTCTCGCATGAAGATGTACAACAAGGTATGACTATGGATTTGCTTTTCATGATTCTGAATTTGTTTTCGCAGGATTTTATGAACTTGTTCTTCATTTTTGAGTAGAAGGAAAGGTCAAATAAGAATAATGAATAAAGATAGAGATGGTTTTGTGATGAAAAGTACAATGGTGAAGGACATGTGTATATATAGATAATTGATAAATTTTACAGAGCTTAGATAGAAAAAAATCTGAGGTCCATGGTGATATTAAATGTTATGTTTTTGAATATGAGATGGGCAAGATTTTTTTTTTTTAATAAAATTATAAGATCATACATCACGAGCTAGGCTTTAAATTGTGATAATTGTTTGCTATTTTTGTTTCACTCGTGCGGTTCCGTTATTTTTCCTCATAAAACTGAAACTGTACGAACATGCATTGCATTATTACAGTTGGAATTAAGTAATATATTTTTCTCTATTTTTGATAAAAAGAAATATATTTCTCAGTTGTTACTGATCAATTTCATGGGGGCTAAGACTTGTAAGACCCCACAAAAGCAAGAATAGATTAGAGAGAGAAGATAAGAGATATGAAGACGAGGCATGGGGTTTAAGTCTTCTTGGACAAAGTGTGATCCTGATTTATGATTCATAGATTTGATTGATTCTAAAATTTAGTCTCTCTTTTTTTTGGCGTTTTCTTGAAGATCAAGGCTCTATAGTTGAAATTCAAATCCAATATCCATTTGATACGATATAAAGTTATAAACTCAAGGGTGATAAGCATCTGAAGATGGGCTATGAATCTATGATCAGTCTTTATCTAAGGGTTTGGTTTTTTTTTTTAGTAGGGATTGGGTAAAACGGTTATAATGCATGTATGGCAAGTGTAGACTGATTATGAAGTGTCAATTTGCAGGGTCCGATATGATTGGGAAAACAGAACAGAGCAGAGCAGAGCACTTATTCATTAGGGTTTAGATTCATCCCCCCAAATAGCTGAGTGTGAGAAGAGCAATCATTTTCTTACACATCACTTATGCAGATGAGGTTATGGTATGATATTTTCTTTTTCCAACGCGTGTCAACGAAGACCGAATCTAAAATGAAGCTTCTTTCATGTAGAAGTAAAACAAAAGAAGTTTGAGCTGGTTTTAGTTCAAATATAATTAAGTTTTTTTAGACATATTCTATTTGGTTTCATATTTTACCAAAATATTAATTTATTTGTTTATAATTATTTTAATTTCGAAACAATTTAGATAAATCCTTGAGCCAGAACAAGCTAAACATATCATCATCATTTTATATATATA